>JABSTQ010009990.1:40000-563397 GCA_013358835.2 Ixodes persulcatus
TGCGCGCTCCATGAGCTAATGCCTTTTATCTCTGCGGTTTACGAAAGGAACCCCACGGTTGACGATGTCGGAGCTCACAACGTTCGGTCATGCCTCGCTTCGGTTGATCCGAAAGTGACAGGATTACCCGAATGGACACCCTTGCTTAACGCTTCCGATTCAGAATTTCGAAAGGATTACTGATCCGGGCTTCCGCGTCCTCTTCTTATTTGTTCAAGAATATCCGGGACACGAAGGTTTGGATGAGTTGAATGACGAACTCTGTGCCAAGAAAAAGGAAGTGTCCGTTATTCAACGGTAGCTTTTTTCTTTTTTTCTTTTTAAGATTTTAAACGAATCAGAGTCCGTTCTGCTTGAAGAGAAAATTACGCGCCAGCGGGGCCTAAACTAGATCTTTCTAGGGGCGCGTCGCAAATGGAGTCCTTTCACACCAGTCGGTGAAAATTCCTCAGGCGAAGGAGTGCTTGCGAGAGGAGAATTATCAATTCAAGTTGTTTCCGGACGTTTGATTTTTTTTTTTTATTTCGTTCAATCAAAGCCGGCGTCGGAATTCCGTCGTTCCACTCCAGGTCTTTAACGCTGTACAGTGCGGTATAAATTCTAATTTATTTCTTGTTAACAACGACAAAAAAACGCCAATATTGACGTGCACGGTGAGAAAAAAAAAGGGGGGGGGGGATGTGCGTACGAGTTTCTTTTGTCATGGACGTCGGCGCTGGCGTGTACGTTTAAAGGGGCACTAAAATATCCCAAGATTAGATTGATACGCATCCGATTTTATATTAAAAACTGGATCCAAAGTAGCAACATGGCTGTTTTTCTCTGATTCAGCGGAGAAACCAGAGGACGCCCTCGAACGTGCGACAGCCAATCGCTATCGATGGCTTCCCGCGCGCGAACCACATACAATCGAAAATCTGTCCGCCATTGGTCGGCCCCCTTGCCGTGAAGAAAGCGATCGCCCGCGATAGGTCGTCGCACGTCTAAACTCTGCGCCGAAGTGAAAACGCTTAGAGCTCGTAGATTGAATTATGACCATAAATAGACGATCTCAGAAACCACATCGAGTTGGAATGCTCATGACTTTGCAGAGCTCCTAGTCTGGCCCAAGTATACTCGCACAGACCGCCACTGATTCGGAAGTTTCTTTTTTCGTGGTGAAATTGCGTGGATAAAAGGGAACTATTTCTTTCGATCTTGCTTTCGCAAAGCTTGATGACGTAACTGTGGGATCCAAAGCTATTCGCCTGACGACAGTCGAGCGCGACTCATGGATTGGATGCGAGAACTGCGTGAGCACTCGACTTCGGCACGTGACAATCAATGCCTCGGCGGACACTCGGGTAGTGGCTCGTGTCCAACCACTGCGGTGATGAGAATTGCCGAATTAAACAATGCCTGGAGCTCAGCACGCGATTTTCTACTTTGCCAACCCCAGCGCGTGGCTGGGAACATAAGCACCAGGCCACGTGGGTTCTGGCTCTAGGTTGAAGGGATGAACGATACTCATATTTCTCGAATTTATTTGCCGACTGTCATTGCTTGTAAAGAAAAACTAAGGCAAGTTTATTCGGTTATTAATGTTAGAAAGTGACCCTGAGTAGTATTTAGCGAAAGAAGAGAAATCATTTCATTGTCCCTTAATTCTGTGTGGTTGCTCAGGAGTATATATTACTTTATGAGCACGGTACGTTTGTTTACTAGATGTTTTTCTAATTTGACTAGAATTGGCTCGAAACATTTCGGATTGTTTAGAATCGGTTATAATAACGCGCCCCTTGCACAAAATGGTGCGTACATTGAAAAAAAAAAAAAAGAAGTAATTTCAGCGAGATTTTTGTGGTTTGGTGGGTACTTTTGTTTGTGCGTTCTGAGGCGTCGAAAGAGACTGATATCTTTCTCGTAAAAACAGCAGAAAGTATTGGCGAGTATCACGCAGCGTTGCCTATTTATCGTTTTGGGCGCGACCCTGCCGCGCCCGTTGGAGCCTTATAGCAGGGAGAGGGGTACATAAAGGATTAAAAAAAAAAAAAAATGGACGAAGTAACAGAGATCCAATCTCTGGTGGTACGAACAAACCAGGATGAGTGATAGTACTGTCACGAAGAAAAGCTTCTCGTTGATGTTACTTGAAGGGATACATCGTTTTTTAAAGATAATTGTTTATTTAGCGAATATGGGAGAAACTCTTTTGTAACATAACACGAGACCCGATAATAAAATGGGATCATAGTCTATGGCGACTTACTCTGCCATCCTCATCGACTACACCTCCAGCGGGTGCCCAGACCGCGGTTGAACTCGACAAACAGGAGTCCACAAAGAGGTGGGCGAGCCAAACTCCTCCACAGCCGTATAAGAGGTCCCAAGTTTTCAAGTTAACGGGCGGAAGACTCCACAGCGGAAGGGGGTCTGACGTGCAGGCCGGCCCACAGAGGCAGGGTGGCGATCGGGGCTTGGTATCCGGGAGCCAAGATTTCTGCAGTCTTCCGGGCGGCTGCTTAAATTGAGTTTAGCGGCATTTTGGGGACCATCTATGCAACCAATCCCGGAAGATTTTTGTAGCACCAATCAAAAGGCTCGCAGCCCAAAGCAAACACGAAGATCCCCAGAACAACCGCACACTCCAGGCAAAACACATTCGAACGAAGTACACAAGAGCAGCTCTAACCGCCGAATTCAGAAACCTCACTCAAACTACACTCACACTTAAGGGCCGCTCCACTTCCTCGAGGAAGGCGCGAGGGCCGGCGCTGGCCAATCGCGAGGACGGACCCGCCGTCGCGATTGGCCAGCGCCGGCCCTCGCGCCTTCCTCGAGGAAGTGGAGGGGCCCTTAAGTGTGAGTGCAGTTTGAGTGAGGTTTCTGAATTCGGCGGTAAGCGGTACAAACCACATTCGAAGCATAACCGCGCTCACATGAGCAGCTATACCAGGGTGGCTAAACTTGTGAAACACAAAGTTGGTGCCGTAGTTTGCAGAACGTGCTGATTGGACTCTTGCGATGATGGCGTCACGCGGGACGGGATGTCAATCATCCAAACACTCTCGGTGCTTCAATTCCAGCGAGATTGTGGAACAGAAAGTCGCACCGCTCATTCAAACTGGAAGCGGATCCGCGTTCGCAAAGCGGTTTCGAACGCGGTTGTATAAAGATCCAGTACAATTGCACGCGAACCGCGTTCGCAACCGCTTTGCGAACGGGGATCCGCTTCCAGTGTGAATGAGCGGGTAGCGAGCTTCAACGGAGCGCGCGCGAGCAACACCGTGGGTCCAGCAGATTGAACAGCTGCACTCATGACCTCGCATCCACGTTAAGCCTGGTTCACACATCTGCGTTGGTTGCGTTCGCATGTAACCGAAACGACCGTAACGACAAAGTCACCGGGACAAGCGTTCGCCGAACACAGCATGGCAAGTGATGCAAGGGGTAGCTTCGCGAAGCAACCCATGAGCCACGGTTGTTGCGGTGTTTTTGTCGTTACGGTCGTTTCGGTTGCATGCGAACGTAATCGTTGCAAGTGTGTGAACCAGCCTTTAGAGTCAATGCTGCGTAGATTGTACCTAATAGCATCCTCGATCATCCGCACCGGTGCGCACCGGTGCACGGAGGGGCGCCCCGTCGTCTTCGATCAAGTGCACCGGTGCGCACCGGACGTCCTCGATCAACGGGGCGCACCCTCCCGGTGCAGCTTTTCGTTGCCCCAACGCGCACCGAGAAAATCGACGGTGCGCCGGGGTGCAGTCCCATCAGGCATTGCGGCCAGGAGCGGGAATCGAGGAGATGGCGGGAATAGCAGACGCGCAGTCTGTCGAGGTAATAATAATGCTTTATTCGGTTTCTAAAACCCGGGTGACAGTGAAAAGGCAATTGCCCATGCCATAGAGGCTCACTGTACCCGCTACACACACACACATACATACCAAAAAAAAAAAAAAGACCTTGCGAAAACGAACACGCCTCGCATCTGCGCTCGATGAATTCCTCAGCTTTTCTGAGAGCGAGACGACGAGCTTCTTATCATCACCGCGGTTACCGGCGATTGCTGCGGTGGCAAGGGGCGCCCGAAAGGTATGAACTTCGTGGAAAGCGTTGCGAGGTGTTTCGATGACACCGAGGTACGGCCATTATGTGGTGGTTCTCTTTCTCGAACCAACAATGATGGACAGCATATACCTGTGAAATTGTCACCCGCTTTGTGACCCCACCGACAATCACGTCCACGATGTTCATTCGTGTGGGACCGCCAAATCCGCGAGTAAAAAAACGGGAGAAATTGACAGCAGACGGGCACCGCGCGCGGACCTACGCAAGAAAAAACAAACAAAATGCGAGGTGACGCATGGTGGAGCTCGCCGCGGTGCACCGCCGCGGCGCAGTTTGTCTTCGATGTAGCACCGACTTCGTGCTGCACGACCGAGGAGCGCTGTGCACCGTCCAGGTTTCAGGGCGATTCCGGTGCGAGTTGATCGAAGATGATATAAGCTCTGTTTCATACTTAGCGTGCAACGCTGTCAACGCTACTGGCACGAGCGCGTGGCTTCATTTATGGCTTCGTTTGCGCGAGAACGCGTGCAAATGATCAACAAGATCAAGTACCACGCTCGCGCCAGTAGCTTTGACAGCATTGCACGCTAAGTATGAAACAGAGTATAGGCGGGCGGTAAATACTCTGAACTTTCTCGTCACAAGATCGTCGTTTATGGAAGTTTTTGGTGACGACAAAGTGACGTTTCACAACTTTGGGAAAAAGTTATTTGGGGCCAAAATCTTCGCTCCGGGATCGAGGCGAAGATTGAACTTTGTGATGTTGTGGAGCCGTGCGTGTTCGCGGCTTTAGAGCTCATCTTCCGCCATTGTCAACAACGCTACCGGGGTCACCCATAGGCGGTTTGTGTAGAGACGTCGGTAATGTTTGAGAGATGAGAAAATGACGGGGGATGATGAAATAAAAAAAGTTAAAGGGAAATAAAACATACAACCAGCACGCACAAAAAGAAAAAAAAGAACCATAGGAGTCAGGAAGTGCCGTAGAAAAAGGGGGGGGGGGGAGGGGGATGATGGTAGTGAAGAAGGGGGATATCCCTTCCCCCGAATTTTTTCTTAAGGCAAAAGTTCGCCCCATAATTCAGTCTACCTTCAAAGTCCATGAGCGAAAACACGTCGGCGACATGAAAGGTACCAAAATGAAAGGCACCAATGAAACGGCGTCAAAAGTGCGCCGTCAGAGAGAGCGCTGTCATCGGAGGTTCGCCATCACCGAGACCACAGCCGACGCCACGATCCGAGCGAGCCAAAACGGCGCCAAAAGTGCGTCGTCAGATGAGCGTGCTGTCTTCGGAGGTTCGCTACCAAGTTTACATCGGCGCTTGAGCTTTGGCCTTCAAGTAGTCTTAGGTATAACATAAGGGACCCTGTGAACTTTGTTATAACCCTCTGAAATATATGGGCGCTATACAAGTTTGCAAGTACGGCCACAGGGCGCCGCCTTCTTGCCCCTCTTCCCGTCCTCCCGTTTCGACGTCCCTGCTTAGAGGCGTTCCAACCGAGCGACGACGAGGAACAGCACAGCGTGCAATTTTCGAAATAATGTTTCTCGAGGTTCTGGAATTAAAACGGTTCGCGTTCCATGAACTCACGATTTGCCATAGACCAGTTGCTCTCGGGCAGGGGGCGCGAGCGCGTCCGCAAGACGCGATCATGTTATGCTGGCAGCACTATCCAGGCGGCGCTGTAACGTTCGATTTTGCAGAGCCGTTTATTGAGAGAGTTTGGCCATACATTGGTTTGAATAGGCGAGCATCTCGGGCCAACCACAGGCCGCGAAACAGCCCCTAGCGGTGGTCGCGTGCTCTAAATTTGTGCCACGACTATAGACCTTTCCAATGTTTACAAAATCACAGTCCAGCGTGCGATCTTCACAGCCCAGCACGTGCGTGTTCGTCGCTTCGGAAAGCGAGCAAAGCACGCGCCATACGCACGAACGCTCAAAATGGCACCGGCCACAAGCTCGTGTTTGGAAAGGTCTATAGACATTTCCAATGTTTACAAAATCACAGTCCAGCGTGCGATCTTCACAGTCCAGCACGTGCGTGTTCGTCGCTTCGGAAAGCGAGCAAAGCACGCGCCATACGCACGAACACTCAAAATGGCACCGGCCACAAGCTCGTTTTTGGAAAGGTCTATACTTCGTTTCACCTTATGTGCGAGCGAAGGCAAAACTGGAAGCGCGAGCACGGAAGCTCCGTGCGTTCAGGCTTTGCTCGAGCGCGCGAGCTGGGGAGAAATGCAAAAAGCGCTAGTCTCGCGCTTCTAGCTTTGGCTTCGCTCGCAGGTAAAGTGAAACGAAGTATAATTTGAGCCGTGCCGAGCGGAACTCCGCGTCTCAAGACGCTCGCGCACCCCACCCTTTGCACTGCTTTCTTTCAGCCAGTCTCAAGACGCTGTTCTAGCAGTGCAGACAAAGGCATGGGCACGAGCGCGTGGCTTTGGAAAGTGCCTCCTATGCACGAGGTCTCGTACAAACAATAGCGTTTCACTGAGCTAGGCTCACGCGCCTGTGCCTTTGTCTTCACTGTCGACATTTGTGAGATGGAGTAGAGGTCTCCTGATTGGTCGACGCTGTGTCACAAATTTAGTTTACGCTCTAAGCGTGGGGGGAATATTCGGCGCTGGCGGCGGCCTTTGCTCCGCCCATTGTCCAAACTCTCCTAATATACGGCTCTGCGATTTTGCACGTGCCACGTTCGAATTCAAGCATCTGTCAGCATCTGTAGACGCGCGATGACAAAACGTCTAAAAAAAGAAAAACTCAAATAACAAAAAAAAATATGCAGCTCGTGGCCTCAGCGTCCCATTCAGCTTTATTATTTTATTGCGTTCTTTTATAGGGGGTATTCACTGGCCGCCATATTTGAGGTCACTGTTTACAGCGCATGCTCAGAACGAGCTCGCCTTAATAGGCTGCCCAAACCGGCAATCTTGATGGTGCGGGGTGCACGTTGCAAAATAACTGTAGAAGCTCGCCATCAGCACGTGCTCAGCATTAGCGCACACAGATATGGCCGCCAGTGAATACACCCTATTAGCCCCGTGCGCGACCGAAAGCGTCGCTGTGGTCGGCCTTCCACGATTGGCCGAACGCTGACCATGACGTCGGAAAGGGGATTTATCATCGACGGAAATAAGAGGAATGAAAGAACTTTAATTTTGACGGTGTTGGCAGTGTTCCTCTGAGAGCGCAATGATTTCAAGTTTCCACCATGCTAATAACAAACACCATCGAACTTGTTGTTTGCAAGGTAATGACGTCACAAGGGGGAACCACAGGAGGGCGCCACCAAAACTTCTCGCCGCTAATAGCTTCCGTGAGCCCATATGTTTCACTTTACGTGATAGCGAAGCTGCAGCTACTTGCAAAAACATGTTCCCCCGAACGATACTAACACTGCACGAGCGCGCGTGCTTGGAAGGGACACTGCAAGCTCGGAACTCGCTCTTGTAGCCTCTGCTACGCTGGTACTTCGGATGGAACGGTGTATAAAAAACTGTAGTGGGGAAGCGTGATGACGCACGTTCGAAACGCGAGCCAAATTTCCTATTTTGCTCGCCTGGAGCGCTGCTCAAAACTTGAGAGCTACGGCTCGCAGCTCTCAAGTTTTGAGCAGCGCTCCAGGCGAGCAAAATAGAATATTTGGATCGCGTTTCGAACATGGGTCAATACGCTTCCCCACTACAGTTCTTTACACTCCGTTCCATTCTAAGTGCCAGCGTAGCAGAGGCTACAGAAGCGAGCTGCGAGCTTTCAGCTTCCCTGTCAAGCACGCGCGCTCGTGCAGTGCGAGCATCGTTCAGGAGTACGTGCGTCTGCGAGTAGCTTCGGCTTCGCTATCTCGTAAAGTGAAATATACGTGCTCGCTGAAGCTATGAAAGAATGCAAAGATGAAAGGAATGTTTAATGGAACGCTGTGGCCACGAGCTGCATATTGTTTTTTTGCTTTTTTACACGTTTTGTTACCGCGCATCTACAAATGCTGACAGATGCTTGTATTCGAACGTGGCACGTGGAAAATCGAACGTTACAGAGCCACCTGGATGGTGCAGCCAGCATAACATGGTCGCGTCTTGGGTAAGTATAGACCCGTTGCTCTTGGGCAGGGGGCGCGAGCGCGTCCGGAATACTTGCGCAAGACGCGACCATGTTATGCTGGCTGCACCGTCCAGGTGGCTCTGTAACGTTCGATTTTGCACGTTCCATGTTCGAATACAAGCATCTGTCAGCATCTGTAGATGCGCGGTAACATAACGTCTAAAAAACTAAAAACAATAAATAAAAAATTATGCAGCTCGTGGCCGCAGCGTTTCATTAAACATTCCTTTCATCTTTGCATTCTTTCATAGCTTCCGCGAGCACGTATATATCACTTTACGTGATAGCGAAGCCGAAGCTACTCGCAAACGCATGTACTCCCGAACGATGCTCGCACTGCACGAGCGCGCGTGCTTGGCAGGGACGCTGAAAGCTCGCAGCTCGCTTCTGTATCCTCTGCTACGCTGGCACTTATAATGGAACGGAGTATAAATAACTGTAGTGGGGAAGCGTATTGACGCATGTTCGAAACGCGAGCCAAATATTCTATTTTGCTCGCCTGGAGCGCTGCTCAAAACTTGAGAGCTTGAGAGCTACGGGCCTATTCCGGACGCGCTCGTGCCCCCTGCCCCAGAGCAACGGGTCTATGCAATACCACCTAGAAGACAAGGCCTGCGCATGACGTTTCGTTAGTAGATCCCCGACCCGCCCCAAGCGGCAAACAACCCGAAGCTTGACGAGAGTAGGGGCCCCGCGGAGCGCGGGCGAAAAGTGATCCCAGCGTCCCTGGCGAGTTCGGAGCCTCGGCTAGCAGACGAATTCTCCGCTACGCATTGGTTTTGCCCATTTCCGTGCGAGGTGACCAATGAAAAAAAATTGTCACGGGTATTCGTTGCTTTGAATGTTAAAAAATAGGTGCCTCCTCATAAGTGAAGGACATTTTCTTCGCGTGGGAAGGATGTTTGAGTTTTCAGGTTGCAATTTTGGGACTCTCCTAAAGAAAACACTCTGTCACAACTTACGTAAGCGAGACAAAACACGAATATACCTTCACACTGTCTTTTGAAAAAAGGGCAATGTACAAACATTTTAGAACGTAGCTACGTTTCAACTTTACTGTTCTTATCAATCAATTTGTTTTGTTGTTGCAGTTCCCATTTCACATGAATGTCTTGCTCATTACTGTTTTGTCGAATAAACGAATAGGAGGAAGAAGCAAAAGGCAATTTCGAACCACGTACGTTAATGCGATGTCAGTATGCTCTGGAAGAAGTCGATTGTGCACATGCAAATCTGACGCTATAACTGAAACTGAAACTAATAAAAGCGGAGGCAAGCAAAGCAGACTTTTTGCACGTCCAAAAGAAAAAAAACAAGGAGAGCGCCCGGACGACTAACGTCTTCGTCGCCTTCTATTATAAAAGCCGGCACCCTTTAGACCGTCAGAAACTCTTTCCATTTTTCCAAGTTCTTTTTATTTTTGAGGGGACGTTACGACGTCACGTTCTTTCTTCCTCCTGTTTTTATGTTGTTGTTTTTTTATGTTTATTTTTTCTTTTTGTTTACTTGATGTTCGAACCATCGCGTATTTTGTTTTGCCTTGTTTGGATTAGTTTTTGCTCTGTTTCCTTCGATTCGGCGTTTACTACCGCCGGTCAGTCTGCTACGCTGGGCCCGGACATTTTGAGGGCCGTCTGCAACTTTGTTGTTGTTTTCTTCCACTGTCGTCCGCGAAAAACCTCCTATTTTCGCCTTCGATTGAGTTTCTAATTCGAAATCTTCATATGTGCTTTTTGGTATTTATCAAATATATTAAGTGTGCAAGCTCCTTATACATTTATATTCGAATTTTATTTGTATACGCCGGAACGTCTGCTACGGGTCATCGTTTGTTGATCAACGGGCCGCCTTCGGGCATACACCAGCGCATACTTGGAGATGGCAGGCGTGTCATGTGCTGCCTACCACTGCAAAAACAAGTTTTTGCGATGTGTTAGAAAGTTCTTCTTCCGCTTCCCGAAGACCGACCGAACGTGAGTAATTAAGTTGCTGCAACATTAAAATTAAGCTAAAACAAACAACAAAAAGAAAAGAGAAGCTCCTGTTTTTTTTATGCTGCTGCTTTCCATTTTTTCCCCCTATGTGCCGCAATCATCGTCGTCGTTGAAGGAGTTTTTGGCTGGGTGATTTGTGTCTTTCTATCGTCTGCTAAAGTTTTCTTTTATTCGCCGTTGTTCGCTACCTGTTCCCCATTTCTCTTTATTTTCGTCTGAGAAGGGGAGCCCATCTTTCCTGCAAAGTTCGGAAAATGTTTGCACGGTCATTTTCTCGTTACTTTTTTGTTTTTGTTGTGCTGCAGCGGCTGGTTCGCTTGCTCTGGTAATCTTAACATGTTGTTTTCGCACGTTTTAATGATCACCTATTTAGGTAAGAAACTGTGACAACGCAGTCTGCAACGGATCAACAGATAACCTCTTACGACGTAGTTCGAGCAGCTGAACGCCTTCTTCCGCTTCCCAGATGCGCTCCAAACTCGTGTGATCCCCTGAGTGGCGTTTGAGAGCGCTAAATAGACTGCTCTGTCTTTGTTTATGCTTGCGTTGTTATTTGATTGTCGTTGCAGTTGCGATCAGTGGATTCCGCTTCGCAAGCGAACTGACCGTAATGAATTGTTTCAGCTGTTGGGGTGACGAAACGGGGCTCGCAAAGCGTCTGCTTACGTAGACTCCGTGTCCTTTATCGGCGTTCGCCGCCGCTCCCGTGGGTTTTCGGAGGAATTACGTCGCATTTACTGGCGGCCACAGCTGCGTGCGCGACTGCTTAGCGCGAGCTAATAACGAGCTACCACAGTTCATTTGCAACGTGCATGCGACACCATCAAGATTGCCGATCTTAGCAATGTAAGCTCGTTCTGAGCACGACCACTGCAGCAGGCGATGCAGCAGGCGATGGAGCAGACGATATAGCAGACGATGGTGCTCATCCGGGCTACCTAGGGGGCGCTGAGGGGATCTACTAGTGATGACGTTTAGAGGAGGAAACGCGCAGGCCTTGTGTTCTAGGTGGTATTGGTCTATGACAGACTTTCAAGCGAGAGGCTCGTGCCAGGGCTCGTAGTGTGCAGGCGCGTCCAGTAACCTCCTTTTATACTTCATACCTGATCAAATCCAAAAGGCTGAGAGAAATAAAAGGAACAGTAGGGTCGCTTTTTAGAGAATTCTGTTTATCGGCGGAAATAAGAACGATCAGTGGCGTCACAAGGGGGGGGGGGGGGGGGCGGACCGCCCGGGTGCCATGACCCTCGTGACGCCACTGAGAACGATGTCAGGCTATCAACTTCGACGGTGTTGATTTTAGAATGCAATTACCCAAGCCTCCGCCGTGCTTTTTAGAGACCACCAAACATGTCGGTCGCAACTCATAATCTTTGTAGTGACGTCACACGTTTGAACCCCGGTCGTCTCCGCGGGCTCTCTCGTGCTGCTCTTGTTCGGCGCCTAGGGGGTGCTAGGGACTTTTCGCCCCTTTAATCAAACACGTCATAAAGATGAACGGATCAGCAGGTTTGTGAGAAAAGAAAACTTCGCGGCAATCTCTCGGCTCCTCCCCCCACTATGTCATAACACGAAGAGCCTTTGTGTTTGACGAGTTTAGCGACCCAGGGGTGGCCAAGCTGTGCGACTCGCGAGCTTCAAGTGCGGCTCGCGGCTCCCTGATAAACGTGCCCCCCCCCCCCCCCCCCCCCCCCGCCTTTTTCCCTTTCTGTGTCCCTAAAACAAAAACAAAATTTCTAGGATTAAAGAAAACAAAAAGCTCACAGTCTTGGCAGCCTTGTACTACACTACGTACATACAGCTGGACTACGTTTTGACACATAGATGTGTCCAGTGACCGTTTCCTTTATTGTTCTGGAAAGAATTTCGAACCGTATTCGCATAACGGGCGTCAGGGGCAGTGGCTGGATAGCGAAACGTGCATTTATTTTTGCTTAGCGGTTGAAGAAACGTGCTGCTGCCTGGTGTCCTTTGTTGTAGTCGACAATTATACTTGTCCCTTTGGAAAGGACTGTTCCCCCCCTTTTTTTTTTTCTGCGGCTCTTTGAACCTTTGTAGTTTTGTCTGCGGCTCTAACTTCATGTCACTCTGATCACCCCTGAGCTATACCTACACGGGGCAAAACCACCTTTGAAGCGGAGCTCACAAAAGCAGACATGACGAAACACTGTTACAGCGTTCACGCTCGTACCTATTTGGGGCCTCCGGACTCCCGTAGAAACCACGAGCCGCGCCATGGAGACAACCAGCATCGGCCGTAAGACACTTGCGAACCCGCGGAAGAAGTGAAAAAAACATGAACCGAAGCTTCATTAAACACGCGCACGAGCACAACTTGGCGACAGTATACGGTGCAGTCTCAACGTCGATTGGGTGATCCTTCCGGGATCAAAAGTGCGTGGTGTCGTCAGACATTCTTGCGTCTGGACTGTCGTCCGGTGGTAGTGCGTAGAAACATTTTAGTCGCAGGATTGCTCGTCTTGTAGCTATAGTTGATGACAACTTAAGGAACGCAGGGCATAGCTTATTATGTTCACGCTTAGTCTTGTGACCAATTTAGCTTGTCTTTCATTCATGAGACGCCCTAACGCGGATGATGGCTGTTTCAAACAAGTCTAGCCCTCCGGTCTTGTATTGATTATAGCTCGTCAGTTAGTTTGTAAGAGGACTACATATAATACAAGCACATTGCAGTGTTAATCGTATAGAGGTAAATTACAGAGTAGTCTTTAGTTCTTTGTTATAGTATTTTAAGCAGTCTTGGATAGAAACGCGTTACTGTAATCTTGTTACTTTTTTGGTAACTTTTAACGATAACGCTCTACCTAGATGACGTCTGTAACTGTAGTTCGATAACTTTTCAGTTTTTTCAGCATTAAGGCATCATCAAGCAAGTACAATCTAGCCATTCTTAGCACTTTTAAATATTGTGTTCTTTAAGTGCACTTTTTGTAATAAAGATGCAGGAGCGTTGGCGTTGACTGGAATTTTTTTCGCGATAAGCGGGGGGGGGGGGGGGGGGGGGTTAAGCCCCGTAAGCCCCTCCCCTGGTCACGCCCATCTAGGGGAGGAGCATTTTCTTTTTTTATTTTTACGGAAAAATAACTTAAAAGGAATGCCGTTATATTTTAGACGTAGCTATGACCGGAACGAATTACTTTTTGTTGCAGTAACAGTAACTGTAACGGTAACTCCGCTACTTTTATTTGAAAGTAACTGTGACTTTAACGAATCACCTTTTGGAAACTAACTTACCAAAAACTGACCTGACGTTAAAAAAAACAAAACAAACAAAAAAAAACGGCCACCATTCTGTTGGATTTCATAGTTATAAGTCCAACGGCAAATCCACAAAGGAATGAACATCCAAGTAGTGGATGCTGCTAATGAGTTCTTACGCACAGTCGTCTAGCGCAAGTGTTTAAACGTGGCCTTAAAATTTTTCTAGAAAATCTCTCGTGTTTACATTTTCAAGCACTCCCTTTTATTTCCCATTGTATACACCATTTCCTAATCCAACATTCAAATCAAGCTGTTGGCTGTATACATCATTGCTATCACTTATTGTTCTATAAATTACACAATCATCAGCGAACGTCCTAATAGTATGTAAAGTCAAGTTTTCAACTATGTTAATAAATATCCGAGAAAGAAAGTTCCTCTATTAATCCGATTCCAATCAAGCTGTCAAACGTGTAATTCTTCTTTATCCCTTATTGTTATTATGCATTATATAAAATTAGCGAACAGCCTAACGAGTAAACACATGTTTTCAACCATGCTGTTAATATAATAAAGAGTTTTAGGATAGTGGGTCCTCCCTATGCTTTGGGACACCCCCCCCCCCCCCCCCCCCCCCAAACAGCTTGTGGCGTCGCACCAAAAAAAAAAAAAAAAAGCAAAAGTCTCATCACTTTTTAATGTGAGGCACCTTATGTCGCAGATACGGACTGAGATTTACATCCGTTAAAAGTACTCATTGAGTCCTACCGCAGAAGAATGTTATAAAGTGATGAACAAACACAATGTCAAAAACAGTAAAAAAAAAAAAAAAAAAAAATGTGGGGATGAAAAGGGGGCTATCAAATGCAGGAACACACCTCAAGGTACAAGACGCCCAAAATACGTTTGGCAAAACTTAAGTCCCTTCCCCCCATCATGTTATTGCAGAGTAAGTATATTGTACGCTTTTTTTTTTATAATATCGCCGGAAAGGATGTGCCATTTGCGTGCACCCGCGTGACGGTTTTTATTTCCTCTCAGAAACTGAATTACAGCCGCGCGGCTATAAGAGGATCAGATGGATTTTTCTCAACAAAAGAGTTTGCGCCACGCCGACGACGACATTGGGCGTTTCATTTGTTTTTCCTCTCGTGTAGCGTGCCGTCCGAGATTTACTTGCACACGCGTTGTTGCTAGATGCTGCTCGCTGAAAGCGAAACGCTTTGAATGCCCCGTCTCCTGAGCCGTGAAATAGAATGTGCACACCAACAGGATCCTTGCGCTGGCCACGGCGTTCCACAAAACGCAACTACAAACCTTTAAAAAAGAGAGGAAAAAAAACGTTTAAAAAGAAAGTTTTTATACCAAGAAAAGGCGATATCCAGGGAAGGATTCGTAGTTACTTTTTGTTTAACGTTATTTTTTTACAACAAACAAACCAACAGATATTTTACCGCGCGGGAATTATAAACTATCCGTGCTCTTGCGTTTTTTTTTTTTTTTCAATATACTGTTTATCTTAGCTAAGGCGTGCAAGAATCATCCCTACAAATGTGGTGGTTGAGGAAAAAGAAACTCTTTCCGGGAGCAAATGCCAGCCACGGCGGACGTTAAGGATTGCAGAAGCAATCAAGCATACTAATTAGCTAAGTAACGAACACTAATTACCTTTTTAATTAGGGAAAATAAACATATAGTTCAAACGAGAAACGTTCTAAGCATAATTGAAAACCACTAAATCAACTCATTTTAAAAAGAAAGATATAAGGAAAAAGCAGCATTTTATAGCGTTCAAAAAGAAAAAAGAAGCGCAATTTGGCTATGTTTTTAGGTTTCGATTTCTTATCGGAGCGCACTTTTGCGCCAGCGGTCCCGCTTTTCGGTAGCCGAGGTGCGAAGTCACTGCCTCGCCTCCCTCGTATGGAGGCAAGTATGGCGCAGTGCATGCGTGTATCGGCCACGGGAGGGGGACCGCCGGCGCAAAGATGTGCTCCGATAGGAAACCGAAACCTAGAGACGAGGGGTCTCAAACACGGGGCTCGCGGGCCGCATGCGGCCCGCGACTCGCTGGGACATGGCCCGCAGGCAACCGGCGACGAGTCCCGGTTCCCATGTCTCGAGCGTATAGAAATGGCATTCGAGCGCCATAGTGATGTCATCTCGTCGATCATTTTTCGCTCAAAAAGTAGCTCTGCTGTTTTAATGTATTCATATAGTTTATACTTATCTGTGCTCATTTGCCCTTGTCTTCGTTATTTATCTTTTGTCTCCCCGCTTTCCGAAATAAACAACAATTCCGCTACAAGGCTGCAAGCGCGAGCTCCTCGTTGAAGGTTCTTGGGGGCTGAAGGTGAAGGTTGCTCTCGATCAGCCGGAGCAACTGCCAAAAATAAGGATACAAACTCGGGTATCACGATTAAAACGAGAGAAGTATTTGTTCAGCTTATTGGAATAAAAATCGTCGGGAAAGCAAGAACTGTCAAATTAACTGATTGTCTTTTTAGAGACATGTTGAGCTTCGTTACTTCCTGAGCAAATTGAGCAACGGGAACGACAGTGTACTTGCTCTCTTGTTCCATTAAAAATGCCAGCACGTTGGCGGGGCGGTGTCATTTTAATTCTTGTCATCCCATCAGGTCGGGTCCCAAAGTAGTCATTTAAACAAATCAAATTTAAAGATGTCAATGGCAAAACTGTGAGTTTACAAAAAGCATAAAACACCAAGGCCTCCTCTCTTTTAAATTCCCCCCCCTCCCCCTCCCTCTTTTGCCAGCTTTACGTTGGCCCTCGGCCTTTCCGGTGTTGGCTGTCTGGCCCCCACATTAAAATGAGTTAGAACACCGTAAAATGCCTCCCTTGCCTTATATCTTTCTAAAATGATTTGATTTAGTGTTTTTCGACGATTCTTAGCGAGTTCCTCATCGAAACCACGTGTTTTTTTTTTTTTCACTAATTAGAAAAGTTAATTAGTAAATTTCATTTAAAGGGGAGCGGAAGAGGTTCTCGAGGCTTTTCGCGAGAATGCGCGAAAAACCTCCGACCAGTCGTTACGTCATACCCAGATCTTTCCGCCGTCAAGCGCGTGTCGCTTGTGTGGGCAGCGTGTGCAGTTTCAAGCTTGAAAGACGTTTTTCGTTTCCTTCCGTTCTCAGTCACGTGGTTTCCGTTTCTGGTTGGCGGGACGAAAAAATATTAAAATATTTCAACCAGGAATATGCGAGAAAATATAGTGAGGCAAAACAAGAATGTGTGACAATCACGCATTTTTTGTGAACACATTTCAGCGGCGTAGAGAGATCAAAACGATGTTTTAACGCATACCAGAAGTGACGACATTCAAGATGGCTGCGTCCTTGTGGAAAAGGTGTGCTTTGTTTAGAGAGCATACTGATTGATTGATTGAAACGTTTATTTAATTTCCATGCCTCTGGTCTATGGAACCTCATGCGGCATGGGGGAAGGGGAAGTGGGAGCATACTCAGAACGAGGTCACATTAGTAGGTTACTAAGACCGGCAACCTTGATGGTGTGGAATGCACGTTGCAAAAGAACAGTGGAAGCTCGCTGTCAGCACGTGCTCAGCACTCAGCAGTCGCGCACACAGCTATGGCCGCTAGTGCATACTTCCTTTTGCAAGCGGGGCGACTGGCCGCCGCCATGTCTCTGTTCGTGCAGGCAAGCCCGTGCAATAGACCTTTTCCCTAATTACTCAAGCACCAAAAATAATGCCGGGAACGTAGGTACACGCGCTGCGCGTGCTGGCGTCTTCAGCTATAATAATTGTTCGAAAGCAAAAATCTTAAACAGATGGCACTTCGCACGCGCGTTCCACGGACGCTTTATCTTGGTTATTTACTTCGAATCTTTTCTATAGGGAAGGCGAGCACGTGCAGCACATGTACTTACGTTCCTAACATTCTCTTTGATGCTTGGGTAGTTTAGCGAAAGGTCTATTGCAAGCTTGGCAAAACTAGGGTGCCTCAATGTCCTTCTGTTTAGGGTGATGCTACCCTTTGTAGTACCCGATGCCGACAGCACGCGCTCACGGGTAAAATACAAAGAAATCGACGAAAACAAAATGTCGCCATAGCACAGTCAGCGCCACAAGCGCGTGCAGGGACACACTCTTTCACGCGCTTCTGAACAAAAAATAAAAATAAAAGTGTGGGACAAAATGGCCAGATGTCTTCACCCTAATCAAAGCGCACATGAAGGCACCCTAGGCAAAACCGTGTAGTTATTATAATAATGTACTCTAGAGGTTCAAACGACGCTAGTGTTTATGTCATTTATTTATTTGTCTTATGTCCAGAAACAGCCGATGCCTTAGTACTGGTAACAGCCGATGCCTTAGTAAAAAAAAAAAAAAACACGTACACATAATGGCAGAACACATATAAAACCCAAACACTGATGTTAGTATAATTGTGGTTCTGGGGATATTTATACAGCGTGTAGTTGGTCAGCCATTTAAAGTTGCGACGAGTCACTCGCTGTAGATGAGAAATTTAGCCAGTGCAGTACAACTGCTAGCCTGGGGTCTTTAACGTGCACTACGCAGTAGTGATACACGACCGCACGCCGGTACGATGCTCATCCAGATCGAAACGGGCAGGGGTGGGATTGAACCCAGGATCCCTGGGTTCTGCAGCGCGAGCTTTCGCTCAGCTGGTGTGCGCTAGCCCACTCGGCCAACGATCCCCCCTGATGTTAGTAAATGTGAATGGTTACTGCGCTTTTAAAATCACACTCACTCCCGAAAACGTCAACCACCGCGCTCAGTAGATTAAAATTGCTCTGAATGGACCTTTTGTAGAAATACGCGGTGCGCATGCGCGGAGTATTTCATGCGCCTGGGTTCGAGAGTATCTAGTTCCAAACAATCCGCCATCTTGCATTTCTCGCCTTTGAGCGGTTTCGTTGTGTCGACCTCGGGGCGGAAGATTACGCACGATGGGGACAAAGGTGAGCTTGGGGGAGCCGTATCTAGGTCACATCGCCTCAATGGGTGAACAGGATGTAGCTGACGTTTTGGGTGTGGAACGGGTGGGAGAGGCCTTGGGCGCGCGTTGTTTTCCATTCACCTAGTCTCGAACCGATTCGTGTGTCTAGGTGGCAGCACATATTCGCCAAGAGGTCCATTCGTAAAATTGGGGAGAATGAACATATGTCTTGCACGTAAAACGTGCTGTGGTGTCGACAGTTTGCTCGAGTGATATGTATAGAAAGCAGCGAAACAAGCCTAGGGCAACGTAATCTACTAGGCACAGTTTTATACAAAAATACATATTCACGAAAACTGCAGCGAGCCTCCAGTGATTTCAAGTTTAGTCAAGTGTGCTGTGGCAAATTGAAGCAGACAGCAACCAGTCGAAAATTGACTTCCGGTAATGCATTTCTTTGGGAAAAAGTTAGGGCATTTTCTCTCTGCGGTCGATTATAATTGCAAATATTCAGATAAATACGTATATACTAGGTTGCTTGGAACATTTCTCAGTCAGGCAGACGAAATAATCGGTCAGTTACGGCGTTTTCTTTCAAAGTCATTGCATTAGACATGGTGCTAAAACGGCTTCGTACATTTACTTATGTGCACTGTGCGAAACTGTTAGCACGAACACGATGTCGGCGAACGAAGGACGTCTGGAAAACCAAGAGAGACGGCAAGAACTACACAGTAACACTGGGTCAGTAACTCCCTGTGCATGTACGATCATAATAAATTGAAGGTCACGTAATATAGTCCAATTTTCAATAAAAATTTCTTTATTCTTTCTGCTCTATGCGAATACGTTTGTTCTACGTTCAAAACATCTCCCGTAAGCTAGAAAGTTTTGAGAACAAGTACCCGATAATAGCTGCCCGGCACAGGAAATGTTAGACACATTTAATAGCCCACGTAATTTATTCATTACGTTCTGAATGATTTTAACCACTCGTAAAGATGAAATGCGGGGTCATTTTCATATAGTGACAGGACTGGCATATTTGCATTATGTAATTAAGCACCACCGGAATGCTGGCGAACCTTGAACACATATTCCTTTCGATTGTTATTTTGCTTAGAATTGTCTCTTGTTTTTACACACCTGCTATGGAACACAGGTTTTGGCCCGAAATATAACGAAGTTAAACATCGTTCACCGATGAAGAATAAAAACGTAAAAAAAAAAAAAAAAAAAATTGACCGCATCTCCACGTGGTGAATGATGTTGCTTGGAGCGAAGCTCTGGTGGTGCTTGTCTGCGTAGACGCCGAGCCGCAGCATGCCGAGCCTTTTCATTCATATCAGTAGGAGAATGTGTGGTTTTCTTCTTTTTCTTTTTTTAAGAAGACATGGGATGGCATCTCAGAACCCCCTACTCTTTTTTTTTCTTCTTTTTCTTTTTTCATAATTTTTTTCATCTTTTTTTTCCAATTTTTTTTTTTGCCCTACACGAGCACGTGAACATGTGCTCACGTGCTCGTGAGCACGTGATCTCACGAGCAGAAGCACGAGCACCCGACGCCGGCCTACGGCGGACGGACATACGGACATGGCTAGCCCCTACGGAGCTTCGCCCCTAAAAGGGAAATTACACTTTTACAATGTTAATGAAAGAAGATACTATTCGGTACGACCCAAATAACCAAAGTGTTCCATCTGATATTCCGTCGAAGAGACAAAATGCACGCGCGTTTTCACGTAGGAATGCACAGGAGAACCGCAAAAGTAGACTGGATGCTGTCTGCTTCAATTTGCCTCCCGGAAGTCACATAAACACTAGCGCCAGTTGAACCTCTAGCGTACGTTATAATAAATGGGCAAAACCATGTTTACGTGCACGCTGCACGTGATTGCGCGAATGGGGCACCAGTCAGAGTCCAGCGTGCGACCTTCACAGCCCAGCACGTGCGTGTTCGTCGCTTCGGAAAGCAAGCAAAGCACGCGCCATACGCACGAACGCTCAAAATGGCACCGGCCACAAGCTCGTTTTTGGAAAGGTCTATAGACGTCTGCAAGCATGGCGTCCCGACTGGTGCCCCATGCTTGCAAGCATGTGGAGCTTGCGCGTGAACATAGCTTTGGCAAGCTTGCAATTGCACGGGCTTGTCCGCACGAGCAGAGACATGGCGGCGGCCAGTCTCCTTGCTTGCAATCGTCTATACACCTTTGCAAGTGGGATTCCCGCTTAATTCTTGATTGTGGGTCCCAAGTTGACTGTGTTTTTCTAGATTTTAGCAAGGCTTTTGATAAAGTTCCTCACCATTTGCTTCTATTAGAACTTAACAAATTAAGTATAGATCGTAACGTAGTTGCCTATATAGCCTGTTTTCTAACTAACCGTTGTCAGTTTGTTACTGCTAATGAGAACACGTCTCCCCTCACTTCCGTCACGTCCGGTGTTCCTCAAGGATCCTTATTAGGCCCTCTACTGTTTCTCATTTGCATCAATGACGTACCTAATTGCGTCTCATCATTAATTAATCTTTTCGCTGACGACTGTGTAATATATACTAAATCTACTAACGGCTCTGATGTCTTAAAGCTCCAGACAGATATCAATGCTGTTTACCACTGGTGTGAACTTTGGAATATGGAACTTAACATTACTAAATGCAAAGTTATGAGAATGTCGCGTACTAGTACTAATGTGCCCTTCTACCATCTCAACAACGTCCTATTGGCCCCTGTTTCTTCTTATAAATATTTGGGCGTTCACACTGCTGGTAACCTCTCCTGGAAAATGCATCTTGAATATGTCATCAATAACGCTAACCGCATGCTAGGTTACCTGAAAACAACTTTGCTCTCGCACCGTCAGCCTTAAAATTAACACTCTATGAATCTCTCGTTCGCTCCAAATTAGAGTATGCTTCTTCTATCAGGGACCCAGTCAGTCTAATCTAATTAACGTTCTGGAAGCGGTCCAAAACCGTTCTGCCCGTTTTGTTCTAGGTAACTATCACCGTACAGCCAGCGTAAGCTCCATGAGAATCACATTGTCCCTGCCTAACCTCTCTCTCCGACGTAAAGTTGTTCGTTTGTATCTTTTTCACAAGATCTATCATGCTAACCCGTACTTAAAGCAGCGTCTTTTTATCCCACCATTCTACATTTCACCTCGCATCGATCATGAGCTCAAAGTTGGAAGTTGCAAGTGTAATACCAACGCATCTCTACTATCACTCGTCCCTAAAACTTCTTTGGAATGGAGTCACCTTCCGACTTCCGTAATTTATATTGTTGATGCCCAAATGTTTAAAAATGCTATAACCACTCTTTACTGTCCTGAGCCGCCATGATACGTTATGTACTTTTTTTCCTTTTTGTGTGTTATTTTGTTACTCCCACTCCTCTCTTTAATGCCGATTGGTCTCGAGGGTATTTAAATAAATAAATAAATAAATAAACCTCAAACCGCGCGCCGAGGTGAGGCGGACCTACCCTCCAGCCAGGACGTTCGCTATCGTACAATGTTGCCAAGAATCTCTTGCTGAAGCATACAGCACTGAGCGCAAAAAAAAAAAAAAAAAAAATATATATATATATATATATATATATATATATATATATATATATATATATATATTTATAAAGCATACAGGTGTTGTCTTCGATCGCGAAAGATCGCAAACAATAAAATAAAATACCTAAACCAGTAACAAATCGAAAAAGTACAAAAATGTATGAAGTCTCAAAGCGCTCATCAGAATGCACCAGAAGCCGCATGACCATTGCATCAACAATGGCTGCGCTCACGGCAGCTCTGGCTTCCTCGACGCGCTGGAACAGAGGCTGCGATCGTTATCAAGTCAGCTCTAACCTTTAAACATGCCCCGTCCTACAATATTTGAAGCTACGATTCTGTGTGGATACCCCCTCCTGCGTTCCGAAACAGTAAGCGTGTCGCTAATGCTGGCCGTCGGCGATACAGCAGACGCCGCCATCTTGTCATCGCGCACCCCAATGACGTGCCCCGGGTGCAGCCCAGCATGGTGGAAACGTTACGCGGCGCCAGCATCGCTCAAAATTGCAGCGCACAGGAGCCTTTCTTGCATATGTGTATATTCCCCCGAACTGACACCAGTCGTGACGTCTTTTTCTGACCTTTTTGAAAGAAACAAGAGTGCGCGTGCGTAGCTTTGATTGGCACTGAAGATGTGCGAGAGCGGAAATTCCGAAAACTCTGAATATGACGTCACGCTCCGGGAAGGAGGGAATTCATAGGTACTTTGAACATGATTTTCTGCAGCCTCCGTGTACCAAATTGAAAAATAATTTTGATATTCCTGATCCTGGAGGCCCAATAGGGACAATTTAAGTGTTTTTCGTCAAATACAGAACCGCTCCAGTTTTTAGCTAAATAGCATGTTCTTGGCACTTCCTGACGTCCGCATTGGCTGGTAGTTTGTTCTTGGAAAGTGTTTCTTTTTTTACTCAATACTTCTCTCTCAACGCTTCTGAACCCTTGTAGTTTTCTCCAACGTGTTGCATATACGCTTTGCGCTGTACACTGAGAAATCTGGTGGATCTACTTTCTCGCAAGTCACTCGGCAGAGCTAATCGCTGCAATCTGCGGAGGGGGAACTCGGCGAATTACCAAAACTAAAAGTAAATTTAGACAAAAAAAAAAGTCTGCGCCGTGACATTGAGCATGGGGATCTCCCAAATGCTTTTGCTTGTAAAAGTAGACGCACCGCACATTTCTCAGAGCGTATGGTGACCGACAGCTTAAGGGACGTGGCCAATCTATTATTTATGATCGAGTTCCTCGCTTCGTGATCGGCCCTTCAGTTATAGGTTGATGCCGTCATCTTATTGACCGTGGAGCGACGATAAGGTGAACTGGACTCACCACACTCTGTATCTCTTAACCCATCAGTAACTATAGACAAAAAAAAAAAAAAAAAAAAAAAAAACTCTCTGACGCCGCGGTACTGCGGTGGCGCTGCTGTCGGACTGCGCATGCGCGGATGCTTCGCCTCAGGCGAATCTGGACGCAATGCCCCTACCCGGTTTGCGCAAACGCGGGCCTGTGTGTAAGAAGCAGTCTTTTGGTGTGTATAGTGTAAGCACCCGGTGTCCAAAGTTTCCCTTGGTTCGTTCGTGAACGTGACCGGGAAAGAGTTCGTTCGAAACGAAGCGGCAGCATCGCGTAAGTATTGATCAGTCCCTTACGAAAATCTCCAGTCGACCGGAAAGCATTTTCTTCGCCGGATAGTTGCGAAACAACTATCACATTACGTTAGCGTGGACGTTTATTATTGTGTTTTTTTTTCTTTAAGTTATCCATCGGGACTCTATAGCTGGCTTGGCGGATAAACGGGTTGTTATATGAACGTTCGGTAAGACGCTTCGCATACGCGGCAGATAACAGCCGCCATTGCTGACCATTCTCTGTCTTACCGAGATGCCGAACCCCTGAAGCGGTCGTTATCGAGCCACTACAAAGGCCAATGCTAGAGAGAAGGACACGGTGGAGTCTAAAATGGCAACAACCTGTCCTGCTGTGGTAACGATAAAGTGAAGTAAACAGAATAAGAGGAAACAAACACGGAAGGTCGGTTATGGCGGCGCCCATGCACAGCTGCTGCAAATAGCGTCTATAGTACTGCACACATAGTGGCCGGACGTGCATCGAAATGGAAACATCGTGAAGTGCCCCTTTCGGAGCCGAGGAGCCTGTAAAATATTGAGGATTCGGGTCGAGTACAGGAACGAGGTCCGTTTCGGGAACTGGGGAAAAAGGCGATTCGGGGGGCGTCGCGTTCAAACGCGCCGCTTTCCCGGGAGCACATTTGCGGCCAAGTCGAATTTGGAGAATCGACGTGCATGTGGCGCGAAGCAAGACGTAGGTTTAAGGGGGCTAGCCTGCGGGAAAAAAAAAGAAGAAATATATCGGGAGGGTTTTCGAATAAATAAAAGAGCGGATTGGAAAAGGATATTTTGTTTTTGTAATGATCTGTTCCACTGTTCCAAGACTGTCTGACTGTAGTATGCAGTCTCGTATTTTTGGTGCTCGCATTTTATGCTCGTAATTTTTGTTTAAAAATTTATAATTAAAAAAAAGAAGGAGTCTTTTTTCGGCTGGCGTTTATCAAATGCCTTTCTATTTCGTCCACTCAGTTAATGCGCGAACAATACAGGTATGAAGAATGGTGGTGATTAAGGATCGTAAGACCTCGTTTAACACCAAGTCTTAAATGAGATCCTGCGATCTTTGCTTAAAAAAGTAAAAAGGAGGAGAAAGTAGTAAGCGCATTGTTGAGAAAAAGAAAATAAAACGGGTGGTAGTGGTTTTTTACTTGCACAAGGTATAACGTAATCTAAAACAAGTAGCCCAACAATATGAAGTTCTAGTTGCTTCTTTAGCCCCTTAAAAAATGGCACACATTTGTTTCAAGGTGTACTTAAATTTGCACAAAGTTTTCCGAGAGAAATGGAAAAAAAAAAGAGAGCACATTACCCCTTTTGTGCCCTGTACCTCGTGCGCAGTGTACAGCATCCCATTAGCATGTGCTGAACGTATGTAGGACAGACTGGATGTATGTATTAGGCTACGAGAGCATAAATGCCCGTTCAGACTCTTGCGACCTCTTAAAGCTGGGTTCCTTAAAACTTCTTAAACCAGAGGACACACTGGCGCCATCTATTGGGTAGCAGTGTAAACTCGGCGGTCCGGCATATTTTTTTATTTCTCTCGCGCATTATCCTTTCTTTCTTGGCTCGAAAAACTTTTTTCAATGTTATAAACGAGCCTTTCTATGGGTATTACGCACATTTGACCTCGGAAATTCCGCAAAACCTTCGCTCTTGTGAAATGCAGTTCCAGGGTCACCGCATAGATGGTGCCACAATGCGAGTGTTTTTGCCTCGTTCTAAAAAAAATTAAGAAGTTTTAAGAGATCTCGTCTCTCTCAGTCGTACTCGGTCGCAAGAGTGTGAACGGGCCTTAACTTGTCTCTTTGATCAACGCAGGGAAGGGGGGGGGGGGGGGGGTGGTCATATGCCACTGCACGGTCATGCTCGTTCTTGAAATCCATCTGGGGGGATCGGTGGGCGGCCGAGTCTAAAACGGTTGCTCGTCGCCACATCATCGAAAGACTTCTTTTCAAGTTCTACACGAAAGTGCTTTCCGTCAAAGTGTGGCAGCAGGCCAAGGGTTTCTTTGTGCCGTGGTCACACAATTGTGATTTATGTTGCACAGAAGAAACGCTCGAGCATGTGTTCATTTTTTGTTCCAATGCAGAAATTTTTTGGGCCAAACAAGTCTTTTTTTTTTTATCTGGACTTGCAGATTACTTGGTGTACTTTGAAATTCCTACGGCTGCACGACAAAAGGACGCTGACTGACCTGATGGAGATAATCATGGTTTTAGGCCTACATGCGCTACGGCGGTCAAGAGTAGACATGGCAGAGTGCACACTGAAGCCTAAACCTGCGTGGCGACACTTTGCTAACAAATTGGAAATAGAAAGAAGATCTGAGAGACACTCTGGTGAAAGGTCAGAAGGTAGCACTAAATTGTAATGCTTCGGGAAGACTATTCGTTGCCTTCTCACGTGCCTCACTGTAATATATTTTAAGATATTCGAGTGTAATATTCATCCAGAGCTGAGGTTATTGCTCTCTTTAACAATGTTGTAACCTTTCACTGATTTACTTTCCACCTGGGTCATTGAATGCAATGTCTATATTATGTAACGTTCTCTTTTTTTTGTATTACATATGTATATACCTAATTTGTTTTGTTCTTGCTATACTTATGTTTTTAACCTGTAAATTAACATTTGCTTAAAAAAAAATTGGTGGTCGAGTGGGCTAGCCTACACCAGTTCGTAACACGTGGAGCGAAAGCTCGCTCTGCAGAACCCAGAGATCCTAAATTCAATCCCTCCCTCCTCCCCCCTCCCCCCCCCCCCCCCCCCCTCTCCCGCCCGCTCGCCCGTTTCGTTCTGGATGAGCATCTTCCAGCGTGCGGTCGTGTATCACTACTGCGTGGTGCACGTTAAAGACCCCAGGCTAGCGTTTTGTTCTCACTGGCTAAATTACTCATCTACAATTGGGAGACAAGTCGCCAGTTGAGGCAGACGAAGTTCTAGGATGTATAAACAAACACACAACCTAGTTTATTTGCAATCCATCTCTGGCTAGTACCACTATCGTCGGTCGATATACGGAAGAAAAAAAAAAAATTCTCCAGAGAAATTTACGATCCGTTTATTATACGAGGTTTGGGGTTGGTTCCTGCGCCATGGGCAAGTGCCTGTTTGATATATGACATGTCCTTTGTTCTTTTCTTCTGGATTAAGTTGTGTGTTCAGCGTATTTGAACAATGTTTAATACCAGTATGTACCCGTATTGTGCCACATTGTAAATAGAGACTGAATCCCAAGAAATAATTTATACACCGGTAAGTGAGTAATTAAAACGAACAAACAATCGAACAAATTATAAATACAGATAAATTAATAAATAAAATGTATACGTGAAAATGGTAGGGGAGTTTTAGTAGATCGTGTTCAAAGGGCCCGCTAGCGCTACGGGCGCGTGCTTTAGAGCATGCATCGAAGTGGCAGCGCGAGCTCCCGCTACAAAGAGCGTGGCCTGAAAACACGATCTATGAAAACTCTCTAGTATTCGAATTACAGTTAACGTCTTGTTCTATATTTCTAAGTCAAAATCCGGGTACCAGTGACTTCAAAAATATTCGTGTTGTGAACTTGTGATTCCGTCAATCCTTTTTTTTTTTTTAAACTCACTCTTTTTGTGCCCCAATGTTTTATTTTTTAAACCGCTCCCAAGTCTCAAGAAGGTACATATTTCGGCATTAACATCCTTGATTTTTTTAAAACCTTAAATTGTGGTTAGGCAAGAGATTTATCTGACAGAAATTGAATTTCGAGCCGTCTTGGCTCTAAATTCAATTTAACATATAACACCCGATGAGCGCAAAGCCGCCCCCCCCCCTCCCCCCCCCCCCCCCCCCGCCTTCCTGTGTCTCATTCCGTGTGTACACACTACGCGGCCGGAGCGTGGATAGATCCCATCTCGGTGTGATAGCCGGGGAACAAAAAAAGGAGCTAGCTAGAAGCTCAACTCCTTTGTTGGGGGACAGAAGCCGGGCCAGGAAATTGAAGTAGGCTTGCCTGCAGGACACAAAACCCGGCAAGGATGTGCGTTGGTTCAATAGTGTTTCTGTTTCAGAATATTTTACTAGGAGGTACACGGAAAAGATGGTTATAGCTTCTCTGGTAAACAGTAGAATTTCCATCTCGTGCAATTTCAGATCGTCTTTATTATGCGATATATATCTATAGCAAATACAATTTTCATTTCTAAATGCTAAAAACAAAAAGGGGGAAAAAACGACCATGGTTTCATATCTTGTTTGGTGCACTTATAGAAACGCAAATGTTTACCATATATATGTCGTAAGCTTTTGTAATGCGATTTTTAGATGGTTTGGCTTGTTGGTTGGTGACTCTGAGGACTGACAACCGAAGAAACGCAAGGTGTGGAGAGTTACGAGCATATCACCATCATCATCATCATCATCATCATCATCATCATCATCATAATTATCATCGCTCCGCAGCCAATGAGATTGTGGAATTAGCCAATAAGAATGACGAAGAAAGAAATAGGAAGCTGGAAGCGTGAACACAAGTCACGCCCTGTATTTCTTAAAGACCGACGACCAGTTCGCACTTTACACTTTTCCCCCGCTTCCTCCTCTCCCCCTTCTACCCTGTCCGCCCAACACCTCCTAGAAATAAGGCCGTAGCGCTCCGAGTGGTTACGTCACAATGTCGGAGGAAGGAAGGCCATGGTGCAACTACGTGAGAAAATTTAAGCTATCGACGGGTATCGACGTGAACAAAATGTTGCTTCTCGAGCGGTGCGGTGGTGTTCGTGCGCGTTTATCCGACATTAATATACGTTTTAAAGCGCAGTCTTGTACAATTTATTATATATATAATATAAACGTAATATACAACGCGTTACCAAGATTGAAAGTAGCAATCCTATATTTATGATTATCCCCGTAACCGCGGGACTACACGCAGTCCCGCAGCTCCCCACACTTTTCGAATGAGCCGGCTCCGAATTTCCGATGCGGACATCTTCTTCCCTCGTACGGGCTCCGATTCTGGTAAATTTACGTTGTGTGTGAGCTGCTGACTGTCTGGAAAGGAACGCTGAGACATTTCAGAAGGGAAAGGAACCGAAATAAAATCCAGTCATCGACTCATCGCTGCAGGGAGCGTACACGAGCAAGAGATGGGTCGACAATGTTAAGCCTCTCGTCCCACACTGCTGCTCTCGTGTGTGTGTGTGTGTGTGTGTGTGTGTGTGTGTGTGTGTGTGTGTGTGTGTGTGTGTGTGTGTGTGTGTGTGTGTGTGTGTGTGTGTGTGTGTGTGTGTGTGTGTGTGTGTGTGTGTGTGTGTGTGTGTGTGTGTGTGTGTGTGTGTGTGTGTGTGTGTGTGTGTGTGTGTGTGTGTGTGTGTGTGTGTGTGTGTGTGTGTGTGTGTGTGTGTGTGTGTGTGTGTGTGTGTGTGTGTGGTTCTTTTGATCCTCCTACCTTTCGTTTCTTTTTTTGTCGTCACCGCAGTCTCGGGTAGTTTTTTTTTTTTTTGTTGTTCGCTTGATACTACGGCATTTACGTGGATTTACGAAACAAGTCCTGCTACGGTTTGAGTGACGTGTGACAACTAGTCAACGATGACACTGGTCGATGACCTCTCTTTCGACAGAGAGAGACTTCTTGAAGGTCGTGTTCAAATGTTTTCGTGATGGATGTTGTGGGACGTATGGATACGATCGCCAGGTGAGAAACAACTTATTTACGGGCTTTCTTGGTCATGTAACACGCAAGTAAAGTGATGCAGTCGATTTTTTTAAAATCTCGTGATAGAATGGAATTTTGTTCTTTGTCGTTATCTGTTTGCTATTGCGTCGACATTTGTAAATATGCGTGGTAATATTCTAGTCTTTACTGGAAGGTAAATAACAAGTTTGTGTGATTATTGAAAGTGCGTTGTTTGTGCTCA
The DNA here is from genome assembly GCA_013358835.2 of Ixodes persulcatus. Lineage (NCBI taxonomy): Eukaryota > Metazoa > Arthropoda > Arachnida > Ixodida > Ixodidae > Ixodes > Ixodes persulcatus. The sequence goes on from JABSTQ010009990.1 coordinate 69,407, forward strand.
TGTGTTTATTTATACTAATGTTATTTTGTTGCCTTTACCGCGTTTATACTAGAATCTTAACTGTATTAAGGTAATAGTATTATTGTATACAAAAAAGGTTATATTTTGTTCTTAGGCAGCTCGAGCCCATAGGGAGAAGTAAATTAGTTGACTGTAAATAGTAAGTTTAGTACCCCTGCCACACGGAAAAGTTAATATATTTTGATTAAATAATACGGGATTTAATTACCTCGCTGTTTTGGAGTGATTATACGAGCGTCGCAAACTTATTTGTCGACCCGATATTGTCATTCGATCGAAATTACATTAATATAATTCAGTGACTGCACGCGATAACATCGCTTACATGATCGTAAGTGACATTTGTCGAGCCGTGTCCGCGTTGGCTACGTCTTCCTGAATTTTAACTGATCTGTATTGCTGTGCCCAATCACTGCGTGTCTCGCCATTTTGTCGAAATATTTCTGTATAAAATATGCATTCCTACAGCAATAATTGCGTGGCTCAATATTTTCTACTCAAAACAATCACATTGGTCTATAGACGTCTTCTACGCATACCTCGTGCCATTTCGTATCGATTATTTAGCGGTGTGATGTTTTGCCTGTGCAATAAAGTGTTTCTTAGACCCGTTGCAATGTGCAGCTTTCCTTTTAGCCAATAAGACACGCGTATATGACGAAAAGCGCGTTACGACGGTCGATCCACGCGCGTTGCCTTCGCTTCAACGCGCGCCCCCGATGGCCTTCCTTTGCGACGTCACGAGAAGAGCGCTACGGCCTTATATCTAGGAGGTGTTGGTCCGCCGTTGCCTGTTTCCTCCTCCCCCATGGTGAGGAGGATCTTCTGCCTTGCAGAATCTTGAGTCTGGTCGTCGGCCTTTAAACTATTAATTACTGTAATAATTAAAAACAAATGAAAGAGAAGACAATACAGGCGACACGGGCTTTATGCGCAGAAATAGGGGATGCAATCATAAGTGCCATACAAAAGACGTGGGGTTCTAAAGAATCGCTTTTTTTTCAATTTCTCTCGTGTCTAGAAACAACTGAGGTCTTAGTATTGGTACACACTCATAGACATGCATGCGCTTTCATGAAAAATAGCACACATACAAAATAACAGAACACATACTTAAAAGAAAAGAGAACACTGGTGTTAACAAATGTGTATGGTTAGGGCACTTTCAAAATACCGCTTACTCCCGACAATGTCAAGCACAGCACTGGGTGCATTAAAATTTCTCTGAATCCGTAAAATGGGGAAAAATGTAGGCATGTCTTGCCCGTAGGACGTGTTATGGTGACGACAGTTCACGCGAGGGACGAGCAGAGAAAGCAGAGAAACAGGTCTAGAGTAACATGTTCTGCTACGTATTGTCTTATACAAAAATACATAATCTGGAAAAGTCCGGCGAGCTACGAGTGCTTGCAAGTTTAGTCTAAGCAACATTAACTTGTAGATAAAGGAGAACCGTCGGCCGTTATAACGGTCGTACATAATGCGAGCCAACTTTCTCTGCACACGTTTTGAGCTCTCAGAGCTGGTTAGTCCCAGGCAGCCCCAGACTACGGAGCCGAACTCTAGTTTCGAACACACAATAGATATGTAAAGCGTGACGAAACGTGGAGGCTCTTTAAAATGACGAATTATTCGCGAAAAAAAAAACAAAAGAAAAACCAACCTAAAAGTCGCAAACAAGAACTAACCAAATTTGACACATGATTAATGAAACTAAGACATGAATCAATATAAACTCCAAAGTCACGTACGAAATATTCGTGTCGCAATGATTGAGGGTCTAGTTTATGCAGAAAAAAAATTAAGCTCACGTTTCTTGCGTAATAATGAAATAACAAGTTTTCTTCTTTTTTTTTTAACCAGTTCGACGTAACTTTTGTTGATCACACCATGATGAGTACGTCCACCTGCAGGACCTCGCAATCGTCATGAAATTTGACCTGTTTGAGGATGTTAATATCATAACTGAATGGAAGCCATTCTGAATGTTTACACGAAGAGAGACATCATTGGCCAAATTTTCAATGAGCAGGGGTCCTCAAATATAATTTTGAAGAACGCCAGATGATGATATCTTTGTATTTTGTATGGCCAGTTTTCATTTAAAACCAGTACCCACAATATTGCTTCAACATAATTTGGGTATCACTGTAAAACTTAAACTAATACGAATTCATGAAACGCGTTGCTCGAAAATTGTAGCCGAAATGTAAATATATTTGTATAAAGACACGATGAATGATCCCACGTATGCCGTAGAAAAACAAATAAATATCTAAGGTACATTTAGAGACTTAATTAAGTCGTTAAATCCTACGGCGAAACCCCACACGGAGTTTCGAAACTTCCTCCACTTTTCCTTATCTACCCGGAACCCACTCAGACATTAATATATACTCTACCACAAAGGAACTTCCCCACATGCCGGTGACTCGAGCCTTAACTTTCTCAATTCATTTTCTGCCTGAAAGCAGCGAACCACCCGGTCACCGCAGCATTTCGCTACTCTCGAGTTTTCGCAATAAGAATGATGAAATTGAGTTACCACACACAGACAGTGTGGAAGTTGCGGAATAATGATGGCTTTATATGCGCTTTGACGCAGGCGTTCTGCGCGGAGGACTAGGGTGCATAGACGCGAGCTTGTAGCTTTAGGAAGTGCTCTGCCAGAGTGAGCGCTCGCGCTGTCATGGCATTCTTCCGGAAAGAAAAGCTTTTGCGTCCGCACCGCGTTTGCAAAATTTCGTCTCACTTATATACATATGGATGTTTGAAGCATGCCTATATGTATGAAGAAAACATGGTTTCAACATGATTGAGGCGTGGCCGCAGATAATTTTGTTGTCGTATCGGCAGCGAACATCGTACTGTATTTTGTACGAAGTATGAACAGTGGGGCTGAGGCTTAAGAGACCTGGAACGTCTGCTTTTCCGCGAGGCACTTGCAGTAGCCAATCGCTGCAATCTATAAGGAAAGAGGTCGGCCAATGACGAGGCTGGACATATGTTTAGGCCTTAGAAAAAGACAGTCTGAGCTCTGACAGGGAGCATGACGTAAAATGGAAGATAAGCTATATACCCAAAGCGGCTTTGTGCACTCAATGTCTGCGTTACGGCGCATATTGTTTATATATTTTTTTAGGTCTCAACATATTCCCTCTTTTATGATTATTATTATGATTCCTTATTATTCGCGAAACTCTCTCCATAGATTGGCTCTCCGAAGCGCATTGCAGAAAAGTAGACGCCCCAGATTTCTTAGATCGCTACATGAACTATAACCGCAAAGGCTGCATGCACCAGAAGGTAGCTCTGGTCGGTGCTCCCGCTGCACGTGCGTTTGTATAGACCAACTCAGCTTGCTGACGTCACGCCAGTGTGGTGGCGCTGCTGCCGCTACTGGGCATGCGCAAACGCTGCACTCCTTCCGAATGTGGTTTCTGCGCACGCGCAGTGCCCACACCTCGTGTGGGCAAAGCCGGTTTTGTTTGAAAACACTGTGTTGGTGTATACGTGCTAGGCGCAATTAAACGGTAGGAGCTTGCACTTCTAGCCTTGGAGGTGAGTTCATGTTGCGGTGAGACCAAGTATAGCACTAGGCAGTACTTGACAAACGGAACATTGTTCGAGTGGTGCCTTCGACGTCTCCTCTAACCTCCCTATCCGTCTCTCCATGCAGAAAGTGGTCAACCGGGACAACTACCCAGGGTAACCTCTTTGTCTTCCTGTTCCGTGCTTCATTCCTAACGAGGCACCTTATTTGGATAGCAAAATGCATGGTTTTGTAAACAAAGCAAAATGTCACAACAGCGGGACTATGACCCGCGTGTCTGTAACTGTCTGTAGATACCTTTCCAGCGCTTATCATCCAGGCGTGAAATGCCAAGTCGCTGGGCTGTGGCCGTGTCTAGGAGGTTTTGGTGGCATGCTTGGCGTCTGATATTCCGCAGGAGAGAGCTATTGCGCATGCTCAGAACTTGTTCCACAGCCCAGTAGACAAAGATGGCGGTACCCAGAAGAGGGTTATTGCAATGTTCCTATACCATAGTTCTCAAACTTATTTGAGGAAGGGGGGGGGGGGGGGGGGGGGGTGCGCCAGACATTCCACGCCCGAAAAGTTGAGGGACAACAAAGGCGAGGGTGGGGGGTGAAGTGATGTCACAGAGAAAGGACCTTGTGCCCTCTGCTTTTTGTTCGCAGTTTTTTTCCGGTGACGTCTGTAGCTTTAATTTGTATCTAGGGCTATACTTTAGGCTCTTACCTGATTGGATAACAAGAATTAAGATGGCATCGCCGCACTGATGTACTGGCATTTTGTAATAGTGAGCTTTAGTATTGCGTATACCAGCAAACGGAAGCACTGTGCGTTTGCGTCAGCGTTGCGTGTTCCACACCGCGCGTTCGCGGAGCCCGAAATGCGTCTTGGATTCGCGCACGCGCAGCGTGGAGCGCACAACGCTAACGCAAACGCACAGCACTTTCGTTTGCGCCTATACGCAATACTATAGAACTCTACGCGGAGCGCAAGTTAGTCTGCTTTTTTTTTTTTTTTTTTTGCAGGGGTTGTGATGACGTCTGAACACCGAACTCTAATTGCCTCTGATTGAAGAATAGTGGGTAGACCTCAAAGCAAGCTTCCTTGAGGTCTACCCACTATCCTCCAATCAGAGCCAATCAGAGCTCGGCGTTCTGCCGTCACCACAACCTCTGCAAAAGAAGTAGACGAACTTGCGCTCTGCATAATAGAACAAGAGAGGAAGCACACTGTCGTTCCCGCTCTCAATTCACGCGGGAATTAATCAATTCAATTCAATTCATTTACTCGCATAATACAAAATGAACAATGGAGGCAGGAGAAAAAGCTGCAGAAGTGCAGCTTGACGAAGCCCCTGCTCCCTACAGGCAGGTCAGTCCGCGGGATATAATTACATTATTTGAAACAGAAAAAAGGATATTTATATAGGCACTTCACCGAGAAATATGTTATTAGGAGGATAATATTTCACGCAATGTATTCTTATTTAAATTTTCGATGCAGCCACCTATTGTTCTTTGAAAATATTCAATACTGTTGGGAGTGTGTGCTGAATCATCTGAAGCCCCGTAATTAGTTCGTGGACGTGGTACCATCAAGAATCCGGCGCTGCGCATTTTATATGCAATATTTTAGTTGGTTAATTTGGAAATTTGCCGTAACGGATGATTAAGAAATTTAAGTTATGCCCCGTACATTGTTGCTAGCTTATATTTAAAATATTATTTGATTTTTATTACTTTATGTTTACAGAAAAGAGGTTCAATATGTGCGCAATACGACTCATTAGTTACGATGCGAATTGTTTTTCTTTTTGCACCACAAACAATTGATTAAAGTTAGTACTTGTCGTAGTTCCCCAAACTAGATGACAGTATGATATATGAGAATTTAATTATGCATTTTAAATTAAAAGTTTTGCATCAACTGGTAATATATAGCGATGCTTATATAGAACACCTATGATACTCAAGAGTTTGAGAGTAAGCTTTTGAACATGCGAGCTCCATAACACATGTTCGTGAAAAATCTCGCCTAATGTTTTAACATTAGGCGTGATTTTTAAGATTAGGCGGGCTTTAACATTAGGCGTGAACGATCAATCGAGCTCAACATGTCTCGAAGAAAACAAAGATATCTTCATACGACAGTTCTAGCTCTCCGGATGTATCAGGAAACCTGAGCTCGTAGCTTTATCCTTGGCACTTGCTCCTGCTGAGCGAGAGAGAGAGAGAGAGAGAGAGAGAGGGAGGGAGAGGGGGAGAGAGAGAGAGGAGTTCAGCCGAGGTGCGTCCTTGAGCAAAGAGCTCGCGCTTGCAGCTTAGTAAGGGAATCAACTATTTCCTAAAATCCCTGCATGCAACACTGCGTGCGTTGCATTATGGGACTTCTTTGGCAACGAAGAGGAGCGGCATGGTTCCGATTTCGATCTCTCCGTTGACGAAGTAGTGCACCTCAGTACGGGATGAAAATAAAGTCAACGCTCGCTTGTATTGCACCGATTGACCTTCGTGAGAGCCCTCATCAATGCTGAATGCTGGGCTAGTATTGGTCTTGGGTTGCCAAAGGCATGGTAGCGCTTTTTAGACAGAAAGACAAGACAGACACGAGCGCTGACTGCAGCTATTTAATCAACATGGAAATGAGGCATATATACACGCTTCGATCCTATCAATCAGCCAACCTCAGGCCTTACCACCGCTCGCATGAACTGCACCTCCTTATCGAAAAGGTCGATAGATGCAACGCTGACACACCCCACACCTGCCCTTTTTATCTCGTCGGCTTCGATTATTTCTCTAACAGTTCTATTTTTATGTCTAGCCAGTACAGAACATGAGTCGAACAATGGTTTGCATCCGCAGTCATGGCAATGCATTGAAAGGTGGCCATCCCGATGGTTTTTGACATTAAGACAATGTACGGGATGTACAGGATGCTTATCACGACAGAGTCCTTTCGGGCTGCCTGAGCGTTTTTAACGTAAGGAAGTGTTTTAGATTTGTTGATGATTTTTTAGTATTTCTTAACTATGACTCGACACATTTCCACTCGATGGTAGATAGTCTCTTGACTGTCTTTAGTGATGCCCTGCATCCCCTGAAACTTACACACGAGGTGCCGGTAGATGGTGTCATTCGTTTCCTCGACATCAAGCTTACTTTCTTCGAGAATCATGTATGTTGGTTGTATCAACCTAGAGCTAACAATCCCCTGCTGCCTTGTAGTTAGTCCCACTCAAAACTGGTTAAGAGAGGGATTGCTACTTTGTGCTTCAAGAACGCCCTTCATAAGTCATGTCACCAGGTGACACATTTGAGTGTCCTGGAGCAGTCAGAACGTCTGTTGGCGGCTGGTTACCCGGAAGCTGTACTGGTTTCGGTAGCGGAGGTGATCCTAAAGAGGCTTTGAGCAAAGGGAAACACCCGTCCAGAAGAGGCCTGGAGTAAACGAAGGATTGCAGTCGTGCCTTATATGCACAAGACGGCACATAATCTAAAGAAAATAGCTAGCCGCATAAATACTAAGGTGGTCTTTTTTGCGCCAGAAAAGCTCGCCAGGCTGAGCCATTTGACGAACCCTTTCCGCAAAGCCTCGATGGGTTGTATGATAAGGCATAGAAATCCGTTTGTCGTTTGTGTTGAGGGCGTGGTGTATCAGATTCCGTTAACATGCGGTAAGAAATATGTAGGCCAGACTGGGAGATGCCTGAACGACAGGCTCCGCGAACATTGTCTTAAGGTCAAAAACCATCGGGATGGCCACCTTTCAATGCATTGCCATGACTGCGGATGCAAACCATTGTTCGACTCATGCTCAGCACTGGCTAGACATAAAAATAGAACTGTTAGGGAAATTATCGAAGCGGACGAGATAAAAAGGGCAGGTGTGGGGTGTGTCAGCGTTGCATCCATCGACCTTTTCGATAAGGAGGTGCAGTTCATGCGAGCGGCGGCAAGGCCTGGGGTTGGCTGATTGATAGGATCGAAGCGTGTATATATGCCTCATTTCCATGTTGATTAAACAGTTGTAGTCAGCGCTCGTGTCTGTCTTGTCTTTCTTTCTTTTGTCCTCGTTTAAAAAGCGCTACCATGCCTTTGGCAACCCAAGATGAGAGCCCTAGTTGAAACTCGGACCTCCAGCGGTCGTAAGGACCTGGCTAGGCTTAGGAAAGAGTAGGAAATTCTGCCGGCAACGTCCTGTACCTTTCTGGCAGACTGGCTACCACTCCAGAGTGCAGCATGGCCCTATCTTGTCACGGATGATTCATGAAGCATAGGACATTGAGACGATCAGTCAGCCAGAAAAGGTTTGTATTGAAAAAAACAACAAAAAAGGCCGAGCTCTCTGCGCTTGATTGATATCATAAACTAAAAGTGTGCGGATGATTAGAGGAATTATAAGGGACGGGGTAGGCGGTGATGAAAGAGGGGTTCAGATGAAAGGCGCGAGGCCCGCCGACTTGATATAGCCAACGATGTATCCGAAAAATGATTTTGCTGTTCCTACCGGCAGGAACCACTCCCTGAAATACGTTGGCCTTTTATTATTGGACATGGAATTGATTGTGACCTCCCTTTGTGAACTGGAGAGGGGACAGTCCCAGAAGACGTGCGTTGCAGTTGTGGGGACCTTACACGACGTGCAGAGTCCGTCTTGTAACTCTCCGGTGCTTATGTCCTTAAACTTGAATTTGGACCTTCGGGCTGGGGTCATCGCTGTGTTTGTGCGGAGTATCCGGATGCACACACGTTCCCACCGCCTGGAATGCACAGACGGAAGTGGGTGCTCGTCTGTTGCGACGAGCTTCGCCAGTCGCTGTCGGCGAGCCGCATGTTCGGCTCCTTTCAGCTCTGACGATGGGTCCGCGCCTTGCTCTTGTAAGTGTTGTGCTTCATTAACGACGGGGGGGGGGGGGGGGGGGGAGGGGGGGAGGGGAGGGGTAGGGAAGGGTCGGGCCTGAACTGGGAAGGGATGCGTGAAGATGCTCCTGTGCGGATTGAGGCGGTGGAACAGGATGATTGGCCCAGTACAATTCTTTCTTTGTTTCCCTGCGCACAAACTCTGGCACGTTGGGAGCCCCCAAAACGTGTCCCAGCATTCTGTCTGTATTGGTAGGCAGCGCCATTAAATTAAAAGGGTCATGAACCAATATTGGGTGTGAGTGTTCATGACTTTGCAGAGGCGTAGTGTTCCTAGTCTGGCCCAAGTATACTCGCATAGACCGCCACTGATTCAAAAGTTTCTTTGACGCGATAAAATTTCGAGGACAAAAGGGGACTATTTGTTTCAGTCTTGCCTTCGCGAAGCTTGATGACGTAATTGTGAAATCAAAACCGCCCGCCTGACGATAGTAGAGCGCGCGGCTCGTGGATTGGACACGAAAATTGCGTGAGCACTCGACTTCGGCTCGTGACAGTCAATGCCTCAGTGGACACTCGGGTAGTGGCTCGTGTCCAACCACTGCGGTGATGAGAATGGCCGAACTAAACAATGCCTGGAGCTCAGCACGTAAATTCTACTTCGCCAATCCCAGCGCGTGGCTATGAGAAACGTTGGTGGCATGAGATAGGCTCCAGGTCACTTGGCCGCTTGTTCTGACTCTGAGTTGAGGAGATGAACGATGCTCCTATTTCTCAATTTTTTCTTTTGGCAACTGGCATTGCATAGGAAACAAAATATGGCCAGTTTATTAAGTTGTTAACGTTAGGGAGTGATTTTAAGTTGTATTTAGCGAAAGTATAAAAACCGTTTCATGGCTCAAGCTGAAACGGTTCTTAAAAGATATGAGTTAAAGCTTCTTTCCGGTGTAGTTTTCCCTGGAGAGCATACATATCACCATCGTTTGTCCTCAAAACAACACAAAAACGTGAAAAAACTCGAAAAATATGCAGCCGCTCGCCGCCGCCGAACTTCATGGGTTGGAACTTGAGGCGTGACGTCATAAAAAGGTGCATCTTTCTCAGAACGATCAACTGGCAATCCGCACTTCGTTTCGTCTCCGCTTCGCGGAAACTCCTCGGATTCGCTGAGGTGCCTGCCTCTTCCGTAGAAAGATGCTTGGAACAAACAGACTGCTAGACTAGCAGCCATTTACTGAAGATAAACCTTTTCTCTTTCCACACCCATTAGTTTCGGGGAATGACACTAATGGGCGCGGAAGAAGAAAAGGTTTGTCTTCAGTAAATGGTTGCTAGTTCAGCAGTGCGTTTGCTCTTTTTCTCTCTCTCTCTCTCTCTTCGTATATCCTCCTACGCTCAGATGGCATGTTTCAGAAGCATGAATCACCAACTAGCTCAGCTATAAGGAGCCGCGCAGCAAGTATCGACGACGCACGATGTTGGCTCTGCGAGCGGAGGAGTACGCGCGAGGGTTTGTTTGGGACCGTCATCCTTTTACTCCCCTCTCCCGCTGCCGCGGAGGGGCGTGGTTTCAACGCAAATTCAAAGGCATCTTTTTATGTAATACGGGCATGAAATGGCCTACTTTTTGCGATATTCGTGATGCTTGAAGTCGGATTAAAAAAGAATCGAGTGTTTTTAATCAAATTCAAGACGTCTTCAACTTCCCTTTAAGGAAGTCATATATTCGAAAATGCATGCACTGTGTTTGGTCGTGACGGGATGTCGTGAATTTAGGTTGGCAAATCTAAACCGAAATGGTATCCAAAAGGTACCCAAGATGCAGCAGAGTTGAGAGCTTGGCTATTTGGCAGTAAGTCATAATAAAATAAAAAGCGCAAAAAAAAAACACGACAAGAAAAAGAGCACACGTACGACAGACGAGCGCTTGTCTCTCGCACGTGTCCTTTTTTTTTTCCTGTTTCTTTCTGTGCGCGTTTTATTTCATTACGTACCCAAGATGCTTTGCGTGACACTATACGCCGTTATAGAATCGCTTCGAGTTGGCAGAAGGTCTATTGTCGTTTGGATGATTTACGTGACAAAAAGCTGGGAATTAAAAATTAAATCAACGCGCCAGGCAGATGCAGAATAATAGAAACTATGAGAATACATCGCAAAAGCAGAGCTACGTTTCGAGCGGAAATGAATCGGCGACATGAAATCAATATGGCGCATGCCATTTCTAACGCTCGAGACATGGGAGGGGGGCTTCCAGCCGGTTGCCTGCGGGCCGAGTCCCAGCGAGTCGCGGGCCTCATGCCGCCCGCGGGCCGCGTGTTCGAGACCCCAAGGCCAATTTTCTGATTAATGCGGGTGTCTCTCCTGTCGGTTATTTCACCCGCAGGAGGGATTTTGAGGTCACGTGACCGGTTCCGCGGCGAGGAAGTACATAGCGTTCCAGCCGATTCTGCTGAGCAGACGGACGGCTTGAGTGCTGTTTTCACTAATTCTCGATTAACACGACCTTCCTCAGAAATAACTTTACATGCCGCTCCTAAAGTACACGATTACGCGATTTATTTCACGTACATTTTATTTTAAGCTTGTTCACCTTTTTTGTTTTGCGCTCAAAATCGGACTTTAATATTCGAAGCGAGGACGGACTTACGGCAGCAATTTGGCTGGAACGCCAGGTACCTTTAGTTTCTTGTACCTACGGAGCCGGTCACGTGAGCTCAAAATCCCTCTTGGGGGTGAGTTAACCGCCGGGAGCAAACCGGCCCTGGTCTGTACACTGGGTTCGCGTCTGCCATTTAATACACGGTTGTTTTAAGCCTTGCTTGACTCTTTTCATAAGCCTCGTCGACGGAGACAACAGAACTGGAGAGTTTGTCCAGCGGGGTGGCAAAATATTGTGGCGTTAGGCCCAAATAGTGTTATTTGAGCTACGTACGATAATAAATTAACGCTAGTCATAGTAAATCACACGTGATATGAATAACCGAGTGTTCGTGCTTCGAGGGCCACCATCAGATGTTGTGAGAAGAAGATAACTTGGCGAGCCATTTTAATTAACTCGTGTTGAGTCGTTCGCGATTAATTTTTCGCTGAGGCCCATCGCAGTTATTTATGTTCACGTTTTGGTAATCAAGCTTCAATTTTTATTTTATGTGTCCTTGATATTTACGTCAATTAACACACCCTTACTAAAGGTAGATGAAATACAAAAAGGGCTTGTTAAAGCAACAAAAACTGCGTTAAGAAAAGCGCGACAGCGTAAACCTTTCTTTTTTTTTCGTTTCTTTTGTTGTAGGGTTCAAAGCTACTATTTACCTGAAAAGTATTCGGGATTGCTTCACTTTAGCATTACATGGTACCTTCAAAAGAAAGGGCAAACATACTATCAACCAGTTTACGAAGAACCCCATAGCCTGAAGTAAACACGAACGTTTTGTGAAGCGCTAATGAGGACGCATCTGTGACGTGGAGATATTTTATATCCACCACGAAAAGTGTTCCTTCCCTCCCTATTAAAGGGCTTATAAATTTAGGGTACTTCACCCTAATTGGAGACTTAATTAGTGTCTGACGCGTTTTTTTGTTTGCGCTCGAGCCATCCTTCTAACAAGCTAAGCGTCTATGTGAACGTAGGAAAAAAAAAAAAAAAAGGAATGAAGGAAAACGTATTTTTGCTAAGTTGGGGTATAGCGTATTATAACAGGCGATAATTCAAGCGCTTTTACTTAATTAATGAGCCACCTTTTATGGTAGTTTGTGCTACGAGAGTTTGTAAGAAGGCGTATTTTGCATTTGCGACTGCCAAACAAACTTTTCCTGACTTCACTCCATAGTTTCGTTATTTATCCATTCGTGGAGAGGCGCCGCTCCTATCAAAAGCTTGGAGTTGTCTGATTGTCGAAAACGGGAGCATTAGTACTTCAATGTGATAATGATGCGGCATGAGATTGTTAGCGTGGTCGCGAAACTTTAATGCCGATCAGAGCTTTGCTCGTGAAATTTATTTTGTTCTGAGTGCCACAGAAAGAATTGCCTCCGATAGTAGTATCTCTCTCTCTCTCCCTCTCTCTCTCTCTCTCTCACACACACTTTCGCTCTCTCTCTCTTTCTATATATATATATATATATATATTTAGAAAAAGCTCTATGTAGCTACTGATTTGCACACAGATATAAATCGAGCTCTTCAGTATGTTGGACCTACTCGGTTCGGGCAATCCGAGTAGGGCCGGTACGCGAACCAGTGTTTCCCATTTCTGCATGAATTAGAAACCAACTGCAACGAAAAGCATAACATGCATGCATGCACCGAACGCGAATCGTACGGGCAAACCGTGACCGATTCGACACTCAGCGTACTTCCGGTCTTCTAATGTTACTGGTTTCTTAAGTTTTTTTAGGTCTAATAAACATATCAGCCTCCGTCTTGGCCAAGTACCCCCTCTCCCGTCTCCCCTCTCCCCCAAGGGCTCTGCGGGAATGTAAACGCTCCAGGCAGTGGCGCAGAATTTTTTTTCGAGTGTGTGTGCGGGGGGGAGGGGGGGTGGGGGGTCAAAATGCATGTTTTTTTTATAGGGTCGGCTGGATTTTGGGGGGGGGGGGGGTAAAGCCCCATAATCCTCCTCCCTGGTTACCCCACTGGCTCTAGGTATCTTAGAGTGTGTAGGGTGAACATTCCGCTTGACTCTCGTCGCTACACACACACCAGAGTTCTCACGGGGAAGTAACGTCATTGTATGGTGAACCTGAAACAAAAACTGAAGATCAATGTCTGTGCCGAAGAGTCCTCTTTAAAAGCTCCCCGGGATCGACGTCAGGAAAGTAAATACAGGCACTCAAAGAAAAGAAGACCAAACTTCAAAAGCAGCAAGACTCGGAGAATCGCGAATGCCCGGAAGGGCTCTGGATTAGGTGACTTTTCAAGTGCCGCTCTTTCACGCCCCCCCCCCCCCCCCCCCCCCTAATTCAAGCGGGGCTCTTTCACAGGTCGATGTCAAGTACGCACTCCACCGGTGGCCTCTTTCGGCGGCAGGGTTTGAGCCACTCTATTTTGGCGTGCAATTAGCTGAGCTGCCCTCCCTTTGCTTGCCCTTCCTTTTTTTGTTTTCGCCGGAACTCCTTGGGGGTGGTTGATCATTTATAAAGTCGGTACGCTTGCCGCCGCTTGGACGGCGTTGGTGAACCGTTACGAAGTGGTGTGTTCGGTTCTCGGCACCGCTCCTGAAGGGCATCGAGTTTAGTTCGAAGATCGAGTACCACATTTTAAGAAAACTCTGCGAGTTTGATATTTCCTGTAGAACACGTAGACAGCAAATCACGATGAACAACACTAGTGCCCTAGCGAATGGCGTAGCTACTGCGTAGCACCTTCCCTGTACATGCATGGCAGTGATTGGAGATTTGAGCCATTAACATTTGATCAGACCCCACGCTGTAAACAATTATGAAGGCGCACAGAAACGATTCAATGCTGTACATTTTGTGAGAGAGTTCCGAAAAGCTAAAGTACAATCAATACCCCGGTTGTCACTGGGTTCCGACAACTGCGGTGACGGCGATCGCGAAGTTGTGACGATGTCTGGGGCGCATCACGTGCACTCTGCATTTTGTATCCCGGTTTGTTGATGTTACGTATAGACCCTTTTGCTGTCTACAAACAGGAAATGCCACTTGCGTCGCAAGCGACTTCCGTTCGCACCGTTTTTGCAAGCCTGTTGAGCTTGCTTATGTCACCAGTACTCGAAAGCATAAATGCTACACGGGCAACAAAGTTTGAGATTTAACGAAGGCCTTCGGCTGTGCAATATTACACCTTGGAGGTGGCAAGTTGGTTTACAAAAATACTCGAAACATTTTAACAGAACTCGCACTCCAACGTTATTTTGGCGTTCACCTGGAGAAATGGTGGTTAAACGTTTCATCTACATTTCAGGCAGCGGTGTTAATAAGGTGGTCTTTGTTACTTATTTTAACAAACCCGAAGTTCTCTGGGACTTCAAAGACTGGAGCACCACCTGGTGGCGTTTGCTATAAGAAGGGTCTATACATTAGTGGCATAAACTCAAAACCAGATAGAATTCCCCCCTTCCCGCAACCTTTCTTTTTTTTTTTTTTTTGAGTACGCGGTATACGGAGGGACAGTGATGAAAGCACTTTTTCCGTTCGTATCGCAAGCCGGACGGACGGTTTATCGTTTCTGTATAACTCTGAAGAACGACATTTCGGTCTACCGTCACGACCACTGAGTTTGAAGCTTTTGCCAGTAAATGGTTCCTTTCTGATGTTGTATCCTTATAGTAACGGCATAAGGAACGGAAGGGAATTGCTTATTAGCTGTACGATTCTCGCTCCGCAACTGGCTCTCCGACGTCCTCATCCTCATCAAATCAGAGCCAATCAGAGCTCGGCATTCTGACGTCATTGCAACCCCTGCCCAAGAAGCAGACGAACTTTCGCTCCTTATAGTGTTGAGGAGTCGCCACGCCCTCAGTTTCTTAAGTTGTCAGTGATTTTAGTCCTCCTTTCTTTTTACACACAAGGTCAACACCTTGCGGACGCAGTACCGGTACAAGTCTAAAAATTGATTGTGTCCGTATATATATATATATATATATATATATATATATATATATATTACATCATTGGGCGTTGGTGAGGCGTATTTATTTATTTGGCGGGGCTTAGAAAGCACTTGGAATGGGCGCAGAGCTTGGGTTGCAACAACCCTTATGTTATATACCGTGCGCATGTAGTTATGGGTGCCAGAAGCAAAGAAGCGGTATCGCCCCGAATTTTCACGCCGTGTTTTGAGGTAAATAATGACACGCCATGCACTGTGCACCTTTCAAGTGATTTTATCGTATCGTTTCACAGGAGATCGCGGGGAGGTGCTTAATCGTAACTCAGCCCACACGGTAAACAAGGCAACAGACCCAACCACTCTGAAAAAAAAAAAAAAAAAAGAAAACGGAAAGCAGTTGCGGGTTTTTGTAATATATAAGTATGGAGATTCGGAGCTTGTTTAACGAGCTTGGTTTATGGCAGTCATCGACGAACCGCTTTAGTTTGGAAAAGCGGGAATTGTTCCGTAGTTTACGGTGTGCGTGTGTAAGGCGGCGACCAAACAACAAGGGTGTGCGTGGTTAGCATAAAGGAGAAAACCTAAGGTGGGTGCAACACGAGGCTGTTTCTATAGACCGTCGTGCTGAAAGAGGGCAAGAAAAAAAAAAGGGAAAAGGCTACCGGTGCTTTCCTCCTTGCCGAAGACCCGGATGAACGCATTAAACGCGTGTGTTGCTCCAAGTTCGCTCGTTTTCTTCTTGGTTTCTTCCATTTATTTGATTCGAAATTTAATGAGAGCTAGCGCATTTAATGACGACAATTAACTGGTCATCGGGACACCATTGTTTGGTAATGAGCTGCACGAATAGCCAAAAGTGCAGAATATTATCGGAGGTCATCTGTATCGCGTACGGGATCTGACAAGGCAACTGCGGCTGCAATGTCCTCATACTTCATCACTTTTCGGATGACCAAGACCTCCGACGGCAGTGGGTTGCGTCCGTAAACCAAAAATACTTTTCCCCAACGCCATCCTCTTGAGTGTACTCAGAACATTTTGTGAATGGAGTGTGCGTCGAACTTAACGCCGTATACGAACGTGGGGTGCGCTCGCAAGGTGCGTGCAATTCTTCTCGTGAGAATTACTGTTTCAGCTTGTAACTTCGCGTATCTTAATTTCATCTTAATGTTGATATTTTGCAATGGTGACATTGATTCGATTTTATCATCTACAACGCTTAGTTGAAGGCTCAATTCCGCCGCCGGGTGTGGCTGGAAATTGTCGAACAGTTAGTTCTATTGGTTTTTCCGAATTGCGGTCTCCTGCGCGATACTAGAGAGCCGTGAATTTATGTTGACCGTCAGAACGCGACTGGATTCTTCTCTTTTTGAAAATTAGCACATAATGTAACTGGAAAGAAAGCTTCATTTTCTATTGCTGAAACATGTTCATGCATCGATTTAGAATCGTTGAATCATTGATCGACTCGCTTCGGCAATAGGCCCATCTCGACTCTGCTGTTTTCAGTTATCGACAAAGGACACACTGGTCGACACGAGATCCTCAAATAAAACTTTTATAAGCGTCTTCAGGCCGGAGGGAGCTGACTTCGATTGTTTCCTGTAATGTGCTCATTTCGCGCGTCCTTTTTCACATTATATTTCCTTAATGTTAACAGAAAACGCAAAAAATGAATAAAAAATTATATATATATATATATATATATATATATATATATATATATATATATATATATATATATATATATATATATATATATATATATATATATATATATAATGCATAGCCCACCTACGCACCCGCGTTCCTGCTTTCCCCAGTGGCGGAGACGCGCAACACACGTGCGCCCTACTTCCCTCCATTCTACGAGGGAGGCGAGGGGGTGGCTTCGCGCCGCGACCACCGGGGAGCAGGACCGCGGTTGCAAAGATGCGCTCCGATAAGAAACCGAAATCTAGAAACGCGTCCAAATGGAGCGTTTAGACAGAATGCCGTAAAATGCTGCTCCGGCGTTATATCCTTCTAAGAATAGTTGATTTAATGGTCTCCGATGATGCTCTACAAGTTTTTAATTGGAACCATATGTTTATTTTCACTAACTAAAAAGTTGATTAACGAGTTTTAATTAATTTGCAGACTTATCGCAAAGATTAGCCACCCACATCATGTCCGCCAGGCCGTATAACCCACCTGCCCACACCGCATAAGTGTAGCTTTCACGGATTTTTTTAAAGAAATCTGAAAGAATAAAAAAAAAACACACTGTATATATATATATATATATATATATATATATATATATATATATATATATGTGGTTCAAGTCACCAGGCTCCATCTAAAATGAACCGTAAAAATTGACGCCTGCACGTATACCCGTATAAACTTTTCGTCAAAGGTGTATTTCACAGGTCGATTTTTTTTTGTAAAACTACAAAGCGTAGTTCTCTTTTAGTACAAAATAGGGCCAAGAAACTTGCCAGGGTCTACGGCGGGCGGCGACCCAGACGACAAAGTCCAGTAGCGGGGTGTGTTTAGCGTTCGTATTGATAGATGGCGCCGGGAGCAGCGTCTGAATGCGCAGCCGACCAGCGAGAGATATAGCAGACGACACGCAGACGAAATTCGTTGGCAGCAAAAGCGCCCCGTTATGCCGACGCGTTTTTTTACTTTAAGTTTTGCTTCTATTGTTCGCATTTATTTTTTAACCGAAGGTACATTTCAAAAGGATTATATTCATTTTAATAAACCACGGTGGTCGCGAGCCGTCGCGATAACGAGGTAACGCCATCTATCAATACGAACGCCAAAAAACTGGCTTCGAATATCGAATCGAATATCGAATATGTGTCTTGTAATGAAAAATTACAAAATAAAAGGTAACAGCAGGTTTTATTGCCTTTTCAAAGTAAATCAATGCAACTGCATTTTACTGGGCTGCAGCAGGCTAAAGATGCTTCTAGTAATGCACTCATTACAATTATCGTGTAGGAAAATTAACTGTTCAACTGTTCAAAAAGTAAGCGCTCCCTACGCGCCGTGACATTTCCGCCAGTAGAAAGACCCTTGAATCGGGAAACCTGCGATATTTCCCTCAAGTTCGAAGAAGGATGGATGTTACTGGCTATACCCTTTGTAGCGGGCGGTAGCTTGTGCCACCTAGCCTAAGTCTAAGAAAGACAAACATTTGATTCCTCCCGCCCTTCTAAGCCAATTTTCTACACCCTAACTATCACCAGGTAGTGTGGGATATCACCAGGGTGACCTTCGGGGGATCGGGCAAAAAAACTAAAAACATCACCCCCCCGCCTCTTCCCCCCGGAGAGGGAGTCGCCAATTTTCCTCTGGTCAGACCTTGTCGGCGTTACCCCTGCACCGGACCCACTGAGGGACAGGGTTGAAACTTTGGGCCGGAGCCACGCGGGAGGGAGTCCCAATTTTCCTCTGCCCCGCCTGTCCCCAGCTGTGCTAGTTAGTTCTGCATCATTCAATTTTCCCTAGATAATTTCCACCAATCTTTTAATCGCCTCTTTGTGACTGTAATCCTCTTCTCCTCCGTCCCTCCATCGTCGCCAGCAAACCCCAGGGCCCCGGCCAGATCTGTTACCCCTTCAGGGAGGGAAGGACGAAGCCCCGTGCACTTTAATACCAAGTGCTCAAGTGTGTCACTCTCATTATGGCAGGCAGCACATAATGTGTCTATCTCCTGAAATTTAGCCCTATACGTCCTCGTCCTCAAAACTCCCGTTCTCGCCTCGAACAGAAGTTTGACTTATGGACAGTGTTGCCCGGCTCCTACACGAATATTTCGAATTTTGGGAAACAAATAATATAGAAACTAGTTTATTTTATTTTTTTATAAAATGGTAACCAATGTTTACTCCGTATAAAAGCAAAAATATGCGCTTTTAACGCTTTCATTAGTTATTAATGTGAACCTGGGATGCCAATAAACCCAACAAATAGTGCACTTTTCCTCCGCCAGTTGAGTCAATTATTTTTTTTTTGTAATATTAACGCATTCGCACAAAAGTAGAACTTCAATTGAACCTTTGTTGAACATCACGTTGAAAGGTCGAAAAAGTCGAACGTAGTCGAACTCGAAACTGGGCGGGTTCGCGATATCTCTAATTTTGACTGAGCGGGAGTGGCAGGCACTGGTGGCAGGAGTTGTTGTCGATGGCGATGCAATGTTCTGCTCGCCCCTAGCTTTTTTCTTTTTTTTAATTTTCAAACATTCATATTAGATAACACACTCGAGATATATTTTATATTTATATTTCACCCTCGAGGTTTATTTTATTACATCAAGTTATAGAACGTGCAATTGCATCACATATTTCTATATAAGCGCCACACAACAAAGGGCTTGGTAAAAAAGAAACCGAAATTGATCCTGTCTTGCTGCCATCGGACAGATAAAAACGGAGCAGATCAATAACGCACGGATCATACGCCTTTTTCGGTGAATAAACATGTTCATAGGGGAATGCGTAACAAGTAGATTATTCGTTACTTGCTCGAATATTCGCCGTTTTTCCCGAATATTCGGCGAAAGCCGAATATTCGGGAACTTCCGAATATGCAATTTTCGAATCGAATAGGTTTCGAATAAGGAAAATATTTGATTCGTATTCGAAATTTCGAATATTCGCACACCCCTATCTTACATTAGTGAAAAGTAAAAAAAAAAGAAGAAAACAAAACGGTAACTGATTTTTTACTTGCGGCGCCCGTCTGCTCTCTATACACCCTCAGACTGGCACAACGACCGACGGAAGGTGGCAGCGGCCCGTCAGTTTACCGCCCGGTCGCGTCAAAAGCAGGCGACATGTAGCTGAAGGTACTCAGCGAACCATCGGTTTTATTTGCATACGTGGCATTCAGGCCACTTCCAGCCGCCATGACAGGAAGCCGCGAACACTTCGGATTACGGTCTTGTTTGCATGCTTTTAAAGGGAAACATCACCGCTATGTTTCGTGTGTTTCGTAATAAAATCGTTTTTTTCTTACGTTTTCCACTTCTACTGGTTTCTTTAAGTAGTTTAATGCTTTACAATGGACTGGGCAACTTTGTTAAGGCAGATCTCTGCGAAATCAAAGATGCAGCGAGCCGCGGCCGTCAAGAGCGAACAGTTTCTGTCATGCGAGCATCGATTTCGCGCTCAAAACTAAGATCTCTTAATTTTGAGATAAAAAATGCACGCATCCCAATCTTCCGGACAGCGAAAGTACTTGATCGAACGAATCACGCTTGAGTTGTTTGTGAAGATTGATTGAAAGATTAATTAATATTTGCCCAAATATTATTTTTTATTCCGAATGCATGTTTTTGTAATACAGGCAAACCTCGTAGTGCATAAAATATTTAATAAGTAAAATACGTTTTTATCATGTATTTCAAACTTAGAGCAGAATTACTTGATGACGTTAATTTCTTGTGTGCATGCAAGCTGGTGATTAGAAAGTATATGTGAGAGTCCTAATCAAACTCAAGCGAAAACGCACGAACAAGCTAAAAGGAAACAAAAGGTCACTTTTGAGAGTTAGTGTCAGTGGAGAACTTCAGAATGGGAGGTTTTGTTTTTCGCATGGAACCGAACCCCGAAACCGAACCTAGGGTTCGGTTCCCCTTCACTTTAAGACACGTAAATTTTCGAACCTTGAGAACGAGATCTTTCTTTGCAGCATGCAATAATGCGTCTGTTTATTACACGATTAAAGCAAGAAATGAAACACAAAAACGCTTTTGTGTCTGCTCAAGCGGAACAGTTCGGACATATGCGATATGTCCCCTGGAGTGTCACGTGATTGTAACAAGTCGTACGCAAAGCTAGTGTATTTATCTTTTCGCTTTGGTTTTAGTAGCTAAAATTGCCTTTTGACGTCCGCGTCGGCACATGTATCTACATGAATATCATATACGCGGGTCGCAGCGGTATGTCGACGTTGTCCCAGTCGCGATATATCTATTCGTCATCGAAAACGCACCGCTCGCATTTTCCCGCAAACGAACGAGCTCGAGTTGCACAAACCTAAGCACCAATTTTCCGGTTATCAGCAGTCCGCTGATAACCCCCCCCCCCCCCCCCCCAAAAAAAAAAAAAAAGGACGAGCTTTTTCTTTATTTTTTATTTGAAAATAGCACTATCGTAAGCAGATACGTCGAACGGCTTCTCCTCACTTTCACTATTTAAAATACTGGCATCAAAGCTAATTTAGTGACGGAATGAGCTCAGTTGGAGTTTTGGCCTAAGTGGTAAAATTTATTCCCGACTTGGTTCTTGCTATTATCGATATATTTTTGTACACTCGGGGGCGTTAATGTTAGGCTCTGACTCTAATTTTTGGAGCAGCAAAACCGCTTGCGTCAGAAGCACTTAACACGAGCAACAATAAAAGAAACGTTTTCTTCGTTGACACACAATGCCACTGCGTCGTTGAGATCATTTTAGCGGAAAAAGAATGCTTAGAGTTTTGAACAAGCCCACAATCTCGTTAAAGATGTAAAGAAAACAACATAAAAAATGTTGCGCCGCATTGAAAGAACCATTTGCCAACTATACGCCGGCCAGAGAAGCGTATTAGTTCAAGGCTTGATAACCACTCTGACAGCGCTTGTTTGGATTATTAAAGCATGAAGTGGTTCATTAAGCGTTCTATATTTTAAATTTCTATTCTTGTATATTGCTACAGTCCTAAGTTTTCACAGATATTCATGGAATGTGTCTACTACCACGAGAGGAGTTGTGTCCCGAAGTCTCTTATTCGTGCACCCCTTAGTGAACTACCTTCCAAATTCTTTGATATATTTCCCCTATAGCCTACCATTACCCGTTGATGACAAATAATTGCCTCTTAATAAGTGTCTTCCAATCAAGTCTGGTAAAAAAAAAAATACTGTACGCTTCCGGTAGGTGAAAATAGATATAAAACTTTTAAACCCATACATAAAGAAAAGAAGAACGGAAACTGACGTTCGCTATTTTTTTACGTCGTTGTAGTCTTCTGCATTTACATGTAAGAAGGACAACGTATATCGTGTCCTCGAAGAAAACAAATGCGCAGCTTAACATATTTGCAGTGTATAGTGGTGCTGTGGCGAGGCTATCTAAGTGAAGAACACGTCGATACCTTTCTATAGACGTAACCAAAGCAACGCAAAGCGGAAGTTCTCTATAGCAACAAACATAGATTGCAAGACAGCACGAACACGATCTTGACAGTTTTCAAATAGGCGAAAGAGGTACTTAAACTTTTCACCGTGCTGAAATGTTCACTTAGATGACTTTAAAATAATCTGGCAATATAAGGAGACTGAACGGCCTTTCCTAAATTGACTTCGAGCACGAACCGGCGTAATAGAGTCTCTTCGGAACAAACCGGAATTTCAATCAGTCTTGAAAAAGCCGCATCCAGGTGCAACTGTAATGACCTCCCGCCATGCCATAAGAGGATTTCACGAACCCTCGGGATAAACTCATCATGAAGTTTGTTATGGTCCTCGTATGTTACTTGTAACGGCCTTAAAACGCAAACCCAAACCCGATGTGTATTGCTCGACATACCGATGCGCAACCAGTTTTCTCGTACTCAGGGCAACGAATGGACTTCTCGTGGACTGTAAGCTAGAGCTCTGCATTAGTAGCGGGAGCGTTTGCCGTCACGTTGAGCACAGATAGAGCTAGCGGCCATGCACAGGACCAGAAATCGGCAGCGTTTGCGATACACAAAAAGTCCCTAATGAAATTAGACATCCCGGTCCTTCGTGCAACGCCGTTACAAGGCGGAGCAAAAGAATTCCTTTTTTAACGCGCTCAAATTTTCCGTTAAAACGGCTTCTCGCATCAAGGCCGACAGTCCCTGACACCTTTTCCACGATCCGCCACCGCTGCCGTCCCCGCTCCTCTAATTCTCCGTTCGTCCGCGAGAGGGCGAGAGGCGGGCCGGAGTTGCGAATAGCTACGCGCTGGGGTTGGCAAAGCACATGCTACGTGCTAAGTTCCATACACTCTTTGGGTTCGGCTATTGCTTAATTCTTGGGTTCGGCTATGCTCCTGTGCAGTTTATGAGCCGCATTTGAATGTTACCACCTCGGGGCAACCGCCTTCGCAATGTCAATACGATGATCCCCGTCTCAACACTATTCAGTATCGCAAAGTAGCGACTTAAAAAAAAGAATAAACTCTTTTATCGTTTAAATTATGTCGCAAAAGGACGCTCTTGAGTTACTAGTCTTGCGTGCAAGCATACTTTGGTCACGCTAGTAACCCAACTACGCTTGCGTAAAAATATTAAAAAAAATTAAAGACGTTTACAAGTGTCTGTTATGCGAAATTAGAGCGCAGCTCTTGAGGAGGAGCAGGGCAGGGTACGGACGAGGAGGAGGAGGGATATACTTCACACCCTCCGCTCGTCCTGCGTACCCTCCCCTCCTGTTCCTTCCTATCTTCCCCTGCTCCTCTTCCTGTCCTCCTCCTCTATACCCTCTCCCTCTTCTCATTCGTACCCTCCCCTCATGTTCCACACCCCCCTTCTCTTCAACCGTACCCTCCCCTCCTCCTCCTTCATACCCTTCCCTCCTCCTCCTCGGTGCCCTCGCCCCACCCTCCTGCGTACCCTCCCCTCCTCCTCCGATTCCGTCGAAGGCGACGTCGACGGCGACGGAGACGCTGACGCTGTAAAACACGGAAACTAGTGCCTAAGAGCTGCGCTCTAAAAAAATTCAACCCGATACCGTTGCACGGTGCCGTTAATTATGTGTGATTTGTTGTTTCTCTGGTACGCATGCTTGTCTGATGGCGGCCTATTTTGTGATCTGAACCCAGGGCTATTTGATGGGGGCGACGTAAGACGGGATTCTTTTGGAAATGCGAAGATATCGCCACGTGTCTAGTGAATACTTCGTTGAGGCGATTAGGTTTCCCAGCATAGAGCATTAATTACTATGCGACCAAAGTTTTATACAGATTTTGTAATCTGTTGATTGCCCCTGACAACATAAGGAATGCAGAGCGTGGTTTCATATTTAACATTTTTGCGTTGGGATTCGGTTTTCCGCTTATTATCGTCTAGTTCGGCAGGCTGATCGACTGCAGAGCGATAATATGATGATGTGAACTGTCGGTGACCATTGTCACACACATGTGGCATTCACATGTAGGATGAAGCTAAAACAAATGTGCCAAAGGGTAAATAACAAAAGTCGTCCGCCAGATTGCACCATCAAGCCCTCCAACAGATACGTCAAATGCCAAGAAAAGCCAATTTATTCTATTCCGCTCAGTTGTGGCAGCCAATACATCGGCCAGACGGGACGATGCCTGAACGTTCGCCTTAGGGAACACTTTCTCGAAGTCAACAAGGCGTCATCCGACTCCTACCATCCAATTGTTGTCCATGCCCACACCTGCCAAGATTGCTCTCCTTGCTATGAAAACACTACCGTGCTAGGCTCACACAAGGACAAGTATGGGCGAGAGATTATCGAAGCATTTAAGATCAAAACTGCCACAGACAATGTTTCCGAGCCCTCGATGTCGTTATCGACATCAGAGATGGATTTCCTAGCGCCGGAGTTGTCATAGAGAAAAAACCTCCTCCAGTTGTTTTCTTCTTCATCCTTTTCAGGAAGTTAAATTCAGCTATCTTTATTTTTATCTTTTTCTAGTATCTTCTATAGACGCTTTCAGGCAGCTGTGCATAGGCGCCGCCATAACCGACCTTCAGTTTTTGCTTCCTCTTATTCCGTCCGCTTCACTTCATCATTACCACAGCAGGACAGGTTATTGCCACTTCAGCTGCTACCGCGTCCTTCTCCCCAGCATACGCCTTTGTGGAGGTTCGTCAACGCCCGCTTCAGCGGCTAGGAATCTCGGTAAGACAGGAGAAGGTCGGCAATGGCGGCTCACTCTTGCGCGTGTCAGGTGCGTGTTTAAAGCGTCTATACTCTGTTTCACCTTGTGTTGTACCGCAGGAAAGGCTACAAGCGCGAGCTCCTTGCTCTATATGGCACACCTCGGCGGCACAAGCTCTCGTGCACCAAGGGCAGCTGCCAACGCTATGAGCTCGCGCTTCTAGCCTTCGCTGCGGTACAACATAAGGTGAAACGGAGTATAGTATTTGCATCTTCACTTAATTTTCTCTGTGACCAAAGTGGTTCATCATAGTGTAATGGGCATCATTTAAATGTCGTTGCTCTTTGGAAGAACTGTGTGTGTCTGTCCCTCGTATATCTTCTGTGTTTTTATTCTTTATGTGTGAAAAGCAAATGTACGGACAGCTTTTTCAAGTCCGATTGTTGTCCCCCTGGTGCCCGAGATGAACACGAAGCAGCACCCTAAGAAATCAAGTGAGTCTATTAGTTTCTCGCAAAGAACTTGGAACAACCACTAGACCCTTTTCAAAATTCCATCAACCAACATTGGTGGTTCTCGGGCACTACCAAGACGTACAACAAGGCTAGGTGGCGCAAGCTGCCGCCCGATATAAAGGGTACAGCCGTTGGCATTCACCCACCCATCCATCGAAGCGTGTGATTGGGTCCGAGTTCACGCCGAACGCCGACCCACCCTCGTGTCCAATAACTGCTCAGGCTGCGTTTCCAAACAACGGCGGACTCGGCTGGTAAACGCAGCAGCTACTAGATTGCAGGCACTTTTGAAAAGGATGCATTGCAGCGATCTAAGGAGGGAGGCCGGCAAATGGCAAAGCTAAAAATATGCTTAGACAGCTTAGACAAAAAAGAGAAATACTGCGCTGTGACACCAAGCGTAACGTTTCACGCGCTTACGTTATGTTCAATGCCACAGTACAGATTTTTTTTTCTTTTAAATTCAGTATAAGCATGTTCTCAACCTCGTCATCCGCTAAGCTCTTCCGTAGATTGCAGCGATTGGGTATGCCAGGTGCTTTGCAGGAAAGTAAAGCAGTGGATAGTTTTGGTAGATCGTTCCGAGGGGAGGGATCGGTGGCCGGGTGGGCTAGCGTACACCAGCAGGGGAGGGGGTCGAACCCAGGATCCTGGGTTCGACCCCCTCCCCTGCCCGCTTCGATCTGGATGAGCATCGTACCGGCGTGCGGTCGTGTATCACTACTGCGTTGTACGCGTTAAAGAACCCAGGCTAGCGGTTATCTGCGCTGGTTAAAGTTCTCATCTACAGCTGGGAGACTTGTCGCCCGTTGAGGCAGACGAAGTTCTAGGCTGTAAAAATATACACACCCCAATTTCTTTTTTTTTTTTAGATCGTTCCGATCTTTTTTTTTTTTAAAGGTTGGTTCACAAACGTCTGTGAGTCCCACTGATTGCGACTGCAACGGTTTGCGACGTACGCGTTGCTATGACAACAGCTGCGTCGGCTCCAAGAAAACGGGGTGAAAACCGGTTTTGTTGGAGCCGACGCACCTGTTGCTGTAGCAACAGCTGTACGTCTCAAGCCGTTGCAGTTGTACTCGGTCGGACTCGACACAAGTGTGTGAACGGCCCTTAACGATATCCGATAACGATGCGATGCACGTGTTGCAAAGGTGTGGGCGGAGTATGGGGTATCGTTATCGGGGCTATCAGAACGATCTACAAAAACTCTCTTTCGGCGAAGTTTCGCAGCAAATCCCCGTGAGCGTTTCCTGTATAGGGTCGTTGGGGCTGGGAAATGTCTTCGCCAAACGTCACGGTGTCGCACTCGCACGACGTTACGTGACACCGTGACGTCATGATACCCCGTTACGTCGCGTGAAACTGTGACGCGATGTGACATTCTAGCGTCACGTGAAAGTATGACGTGGCATCGTTATGTCACGTCACGTGGTATCGTTACGTCCCGGGACGCCATGGCGTCACGTGACAAAATGACGTAACATTTTGATGTCACTGCACACTAACCATGACATATACGTCACGTTACACTGTGCGCGATGTCATTGCCAGTATTCAGTATAATTGCGTCTAGTCTGTGTGCGGCAGAGTCCGCAGCTGAATCTGCAGCGTCTCGGCGGTTGCCACGGTTAATTTGCCGGACGCTGCAAAGGAACCTGGATTTTGGTCCTGAGTGAGGAATGTTCGGTTCTGTGCGGCAACGCGTGTTACGTCCCCGGGTCGTCTTCGGCGTGTTGCCCATCGATCTTTCGTCGTCCACGAGGGCGGCTTTGCTGGACGGTGTTCTTCTGATCAAGCACCCCTTCCCTCCCCAGTTATAGAGAGAGCTCTACGTCCTGGAAATGAAATCGCGTACATCGCATGGTCGGTTGATCTTCCCTCGCCGTTGGGAGCCCGAGATCGAGAATCGGTCCGTACTCTGAGCCGCCGAAATTGCTTTCCTATCGTGTTGTATTTGTAACCCGTTTTTTTTCCCCCTCTGTCTGGCCGAATAGGGCCTTTCACCTTCCGACTCTCTTTTATTTCTTTCCTTTTTTTTGTTTTGTTTTGTTGGTTTATTGCTGGGTTCGAGTACCACCGCGAGGGCTATACTACGTTTCCCATTACTCTGAACCGCAGAAAAGGTTACAAGACATCGACGCTAAGCCAATGCGACCTTCGAGAGGGACGCAGCGACGCGCGAAACACGTGGTCACGTGATCAAAGTTTACAGCGCTGGATTGGCTGGGACGGCTCGTATCGTCTGCTGCGGTCCAACCTAAGATAAAGCCGTGTGTATACCTTTCCCCGATTCGCGCTTGTTTTTGCACCGTTCTTCGCGATCGTCTGCTTTTTATTTTTGGTTTCCTTCCGATATGTGGCTTCCTTTCGCTTATTTTTTGCATGTTGGTTACCTGTCTGTTGTCGGCGTGGTGGTTTTTGTAAGCCGTCGCGGGCCCTATATTCGCGAGTAGTGATATACCCTGCTTCGTCCCTCGCCTCACCCGATCCGTTCGTCAAAACTTGTCTGCTTCTTTTGTTTTTGTTTTATATCGTGAGCGAAATCACCGAAGCGCCGATGTTTATTCTGAATCCAGGTTTTTCATCCGATTTGCCTTTCCTTTTTTGTTCTTGTCACCTGGAATCCGCGGGTTCTCGTTACCAACTCTCCACTATTGCTTGTCCAGATTCGCTGAGATCGTCAAAATTCCGATTTAACAGCCTTCTTTTTTTATTTTTCTCGCTTGTCTAGGATATTTTATATTTACTTTTCACCGGCCGTCCCCTTTGCTCTTTCATTCTGGTCGCACTCTTCTGTTTGAGGAAAAAGATTGGATGGGCTATTTTTTACCCGTAACGTTTTCCACCGTTTACACACGTTGTGTATTTTGTATCTTTTACGGTACGTTATTTTTATATTTCTCGCTTCATTATTTCCCGACTTTTGTTGTCTAGTAGAGTCGTATTTCAAAAAAGCGATTAATCCGGAAGAAGCTAAATCATTTTATATATAAACAAAAATATTGCATCTATTTCTGTTGCAAATTACTTGGACCAAGCCAATCGCTGAAATCTATAAGGGAGCTCGACAAATGACGAAGCTAAATATATGTCTAGGCTTATAAAAAAATCACAACATCTCCACGTGGTGAATGATGTTGATTGGGGCGATGCTCTGGTGGTGCTGATGATGCTGATTTTATTGTTCATAGGTAGTGCTGATGGTGCTGATTTTTTTTATTGCTCATAGGTAGTGCTGAGTTCCGGGTTGCGTTTCGACTTCATAATTACTGCTTTATGGTTGGTGAAACGCAGAGCCAGTGGTTCTTCTAGCGGATCAGCTTGGATCCACTAGAGGCCGTGGGAACGTATCTCCACCGCTTAAGTCAACGGTCCATGTCAGAAAAGAATGTGTGGTATGAACGTGGTTATATACGCATTTGAGCATTTGACCACCGCAGCGCCCTCTAGTCTATAAACGTTGAGCCAATGCATGCAAAGTTTAACGCGATTATATACGCATTTGACCGCAGCGCCCTCTCCTGTATAGACGTTGAGCGGCTACATGCAACGTTTCATCCATGACAGACAGATGGATGACACATGACCGAGTGGTTAAGGTGATGGACTAGAAATACATTGGGGTCTCCCCGTACAGGTTCGAATCCTGTCGACTGCTCCAACATTTTTTTTATTTTTTTTTTTAAGAAGACAGATGGGATGGCAATCGATGTGAGCACGGACGCCGGACGGATGGACAAGGCTAGACCCTAAGGAGCTTCGCTCCTAAAAAACTGCTTGCCCTATAGTACTTATTGTAGCATGACGGTTTACGTGCTTACCGCATACTCAACGTCACTGGGCGGACTGTTTCTGTTTAGGTCAAAGTACTATCCGTCTCGCCATACGCCGAGGTTCCTTCAATGATTGCAGCGATTGTCTATTTGAAGCGCTTTGCTGGAAAGTAGAAGCACACGATTTATGAACTTGAAACGTTCTTTGTGTGTTCGGCATTTCGTGAAGCCCAGATAAAAGCGTTGCCGTGAGGCTCGACATTGATTGGTTGACGGGTGGTAGAGGAGGAGTGAAGTGCTTGACGCTGATTGATTAAGGGGGGGGGGTCATGTGACCAGAGGGGCAGGCGAGGAGGAGTGAGGTAGGCCAGGAGAAGCTCGACCACCTGTGAGGACTGAGGGAGAGGAGCTCGCGAGTGTGGAAGGCTCTCTGAAAGATCGCCAGGTTTATCAGCCCGATTAGCGGTAGTATGGTTTCATTCTAGGAACAACTATCAAGTGTACACGTAGCAGGCGTTAAACTGTCTGATGAAGAGCGGCGTGAACGTAGGCTTCTGGCGTCTCTAAAAACAGAGTATCGCTTAACGTTTTTGATGCTCGAACGTTTCACCTATGGAACACAATTGCCTACCAATTCACCATACATTTTGGGGTGTACTTTAAGGCATGTGTATTTATGCGCTCTAAAAAATAAGATTAAAAGCCTGAACATTCGCTTTCCTGCAGTATACGCCGGTATAGCCAATCAGTGTGAACAACAAAAGGATTCCAGAGAAGAAAGACGCTCGTAATATGATTATACATTAAAAATAGGATGTGCACAGGGGACATGTGATGATTCGCTTGCTCATTGTTTGTGAGTTCGTCGAATTTTATAGGTCTATAGTTCGTTTCATCTTAAGTCCAGACGCACGCGACGCCACGAGCTGATGGGACAATTCGGACAGTGTCGAAAACGCACCATCATGGTGTTCGTCATGTTTCTGTACGCGTTCTATCATCACTGAACCAATCATAAACAATAGAGGCCAAGTGACTTGCGCTTTTGACGCTGCTTTTTTGAGGAGTTTTCGTACACCACGTTTCCTCCTCCGCTAAGCCCTTGGCAACGAAGAAGCCGCTACCGCGCCTGCGCACCGATGGCCTTGACTGAAGGGTTCCGGGTATCGTAGCAGGTTGCGGAGAGCGTTACGTGACAGCGAAAACGAACTACAAAAACTCCGTAATGAATCAATTGCCTAATAGCATCGGCTGCATCTGGACTTAAAAAGTATAATTGCCTTTCGCTGGCATCCTGACATTCTTGACAGTGATTAGGGAGTTTTCGTAGTCCACGTTTCCCGCTCCGCTAAGCAATCCGCAACGAAGAAGCCGCTACTGCACCTGCGCGCCGATAGCCTTGACTGTACAGGGTGTCACAAAAAAAAAAAAAAAATTACAGGGTATTTTTTTTTCGCAAAAATAAACTAGGCATCGCCGAACGCTCATTATCCGCCCAAAGGTAGCGCTAGAGGTCACAACCAGATGCCAAAGTTTCAGCCCGATCCGATAACTTAATAAAAAGTTATAAGTGATTTTCTGAAAATTTCAATGGGAAAATGGCGACCGACGGAGTTTTCGAATACATGGGGCTCTATGGCACCAGAAACCGAAAACGGGCAAAAATTGGCTCCATTTTTCCATCGAAATTTTCAGAAAATCACTTATAACTTTTGATTAAGTTATCGGATCGGCTGAAACTTTGGCATCTGGTTGTGACTTCTAGCGCTACCTTTGGGCGGAGAATGAGCGTTCGGTAATGCCTAGTGTATTTTTGTGGTGAAAAAAACCCTGTGAATTGTTTTTGTGACACCCTGTAGAGTTCCGGGTATCGTAGCGTGTTGCGGAGCGCGTTGCGGGACGGCGAAAACCATCTACGAAAACTTCCTAGTGACTATCTGCGTGTCCCGCAGGAAAGTGAACTCACAGGCTTTTCTTAATGCTTATTTTTAATGGTTTATGAACATTGAACGCATGTTTTGTCGTCCACTCGCCAAGTTTTTGGAAGCTGTCAGACGGTAACTGTCACAACGGGGGTGCGCTTGTGCGCATCAACTTGCCCACGCTATACTATAAAGAGCAAAATAAGACAACAATTTACTCTTATTAGATTCAGCATGTGTCGGCGCTCAGTGAGTGCATGTCATAAAACGCCCCGAGCGGTGTACGAAGTAAATACTAAATAACAGCCCAAAGGCGCGCAAACGCGGATGTCAGAAAACGAAGTTACGGGCGCGTCAGCCCAAACGCGTCATAAAAGACTGCGGCAAAATTTCATCAGGCCTCAGCCTGCCTCTATACGGGGCCGTGTGGGGTTTGCGGTACCCGAACCTTTTTTCTGATCGGCAAATTTGAACGCGAAGGAAGGATCGAGATAAGTGTCTCGCGCCTCGAGCGTCGGTGTCCCTCACGGTTTTCTGTAAGCACGTGTGCGATTCACTTGTCTTTAGTGAGCGCTCATCTGAGCGGCAAGGAAGCTGTCTGGACCGACTTCCCTTGAAGTGTCACATCGTTACTTTTTCTTTAACCGGCCAGAGGATTTCTTAAAAAGTGCGCGTCATTTGCCGCGGGCTCTTTAGTTCTTGATTCTTCACATGGGATTCTTTTGCGAGTGACAAGGCGCGTTGTCACTCAGAGGCGAAACGGCAGGTTACCGCCTGATGGTCGCTTTCACAAAAACAAACATGTCTGACGGGTTAGGATAAAAAGAAATATGATAGGCACGTCTTCTTTCGCTTTCTTGGAATCTTGCTGGAAGACATATACACCTTTTTCGTTTAGCCTCGCACCCAGCCACGTCGTCCCCATATCCGGTATGCGTTCCGAAAAAAAAGTAAGAGATTACAACCCCGAACAAGTAAAAAAGTATAGAAGGGTCATAACAAGAACGACTGACGGTTGCAATTAAAATTATAACACATTCTACTGTCGAGGGGAGAAGAAAGCGACGTTTTCACGCATACCGGAAGTGCCAGAATTGAAGATGGCGGCGCCCACGTAGAAAAGGTGTATATGTATCTGAAAGCTAAATAAATGGAGGGTATGGCGAGACCCGAACGCCTTGGGGTCGCTCCGTGGCCAAGGGCATTCCGGCATTAACAGATAAGAACGCAGAAGAAAGAAATCGAGGCGGGAGAATTTTGAAAAAAATAAGCCATGCCCTCCGTTTCTTAAGCTATCAGTGTCTGTTCGCCATTTTTTTTCTTTGTGTCAACAAACTCTGGCGCCATCTGTTGGGTAGCCCTGGCACACTTCCGGTCCGAGTATATTTTCTAATTTTTACGCGTCATTATTTCACCGTAGGAGTGAGTTATGCCTGTCGGTGGCATAAGCGCACAATTTGCCGAAAATATAGCGCGTAGATTTGATCTCTCAAATACTGCAAAAGTCGCCGTCTAGTTCGGAACCGGAAGTGTTTTGAGGACTATTTGCACAATGGCGCCTCCACGTTTCAACTCACTAGAGAAAGAGCGGAAAGAAAATATTTTGTACACTCTAGGTCAGGGGTCTCAAACTCTCTTGAGCGTGGGGGCCAGATAGCCCACCCCTGAAATATCGAGGGCCAACATGCGGGGGGGGGGGGGGGGGGTAATACATTTAGGAAAAAAAACAAAAAAAAACAGCGGCGGTGTTTTACGTTACAAAGCAGCCATGTTTTTTAGCGACACCCAGAGATTTCCTCGTGCTAGTTGCTTCTTATTAAATGCACGTTTCGCCAGTGCCGCCGTGAGCTTTGATTTGTTCATACAACTACTTTGGGTTTGTACCAACAGTGATTAAAATATTTAAAACACCACCATCCCGCCAAGGCACAGGAATATTTCAATATAATTAGAAACCAAGCGCACAATGGGGAATCATTCGAGTCCAATACGTCTCGAAAGAAAACCTTTTCATGCGGTAGTTTTTGTTTCCTTGACGATATCTATAGCAGAATTATAAGAAAATACTTGTGTCTTAACGGTATGTAAGAACGAAACAATCATCGGCCTAACAAAAAAAATAGTGCCAAATATGTTGAAACGTCATAAGAGCAAAGCTACGTTCGCAGTGACAATGAATGGATGACAAAAGATCATTATTTATTGCGGGTGCAGCGCTCGAGACATAATGCGAGTTCGCAGCCACGGGCCGCTTGCGGGCCGCGTGTTTGAGACCCCTGCTCTAGGTGATGTTCTGTTTCAAGATGGGAAGGGTGGGAATGAGGCTATGCCTATACTGTGCGCGGGGGTGTGGATTAAAGGGGCGGTGCAACGATTTTTAATGCGAAAGTATTAACTGTTCCATGGAGCGCAGCAGGCGTTGTCTGTGACCACGAAAAACGGGCAACTAAATAACGGCACTTAAAATGGCTGCGACGCGTCACAGTTCCAAGGAACGCCAACCAACAGAGAATAAACTTTCCTCTGGCGCTGGGGCCCGCACGCCGATAAAAGGAAGAGGCTGGCACGCGCGCGGGCGACAGGACTTAGCCGGACCGGGGGGGGGGGGGGGGGGGGGGAGCGGGAAGTACCCGCTCCTGTATCACGTGTTCTGCGGTCTGCTTTCAGCCATGTCGCGCCGCGGATAAAAGCTGGGCGCGCTGCTTGTAGGAATGTGATGCATGTAGGAATGCTTTCGCATTCTTACACGTAAGCAACCTTAAGTGTCCTCCTGTACTTTTGTTTTTGCCATGCGTTTCAATATTATGTCAGGAGCCTACCCAATCAATATTTTGCTACGGAGTCACATATATGTTTAATACAGTAGAGAAACAACTGCTCGAAACCGAAACATGAGCACGGAGGCTCATGGCCGCGACATGTGGACGATGTGGACCGAAAAGGAGACAGTTGCCGGAGTCACGTGGCTACACCCGACCTCTCTTCCCTCATCTTGTTTACCTTCCTCTGTACTTTGTGCGAATACGCCTTGGAATGAATCCCTGACGCTTATAACCTATGAAACAAGCGTTAGTTTTTCTCCCCACGCAAGGGTAGTCGCAGAAAAAAATAAAGAAAAATGAGCAGCGTTCACCTCCTCAACTCTCAGCCAGGATAAGAGGCCACGTGATATGGAGCATGTTTATCATAAGCACGCGCTGGGATTCGGAAAGCGAACACGCGCTGAGTTCCAGACATTGTTAGGGTTTGGTTATTGGCATTGCAGTGATTGGACACGAGACACTACCCGAATGCCTGTCGAGCCCAAATTGAGTGTCCACGCTTTGCTCGGGTCCAATCAGGGTGCCTCATTCAAATATCGCCACTCGGGGGACTATGCCAACACTGCGACCTCCGAGCTATAGTCGTCAAGTTCTGCGAAGGAGAGATTGAAAGAAAACGCTGGCTTATATCCCTGTATTTACACCGCAACAAAAGTGTTTATTTTGGTCAGGGGCGTTGCGTGCGAGTATACTCGGGTCCCACTTGTGTCAATAACCTCGTGTAAAAAAAAAAATAAATAAACACACACACACACAAACAAACAAACATTTTATTGGATATCGTTGCACCGTCCGGTCCGGATAAAGTTTATTATATATTAAAAGAAAAGAGTGTGCCCGGAGTTTTAAATTTTGTTATTCGTTCGTCTTTATCGACCACTGCAGCCATTTTAATGACGGTGGATTTATAACAGACGTTCGGGATTAGCCAAGCCCTGCGTTTCTTAAACGGACAGTGACGCTCCCCTCCACTTCCCCCCCCCCCCCACCCCACGCACACAAAATGTTTTTTTTTTTCTGTCGATTTAATATGGTGTCAGGTGACTATACTCAACTGCTCAAAACCGAAACCGAATCACGAGCACGGAAGCTCATGGCCGGAAGTCACGTGGCTACATCCGACCGTGTTTTTTTTCTTTTTCTCAATTTTTTCGGCGTGTGAAGCAGACGGCGACGACGAATTTGCTTACACCGTTTGTCGTGCGATTCTTTCGCACGACAAACGGCCCTTCTGCTCGATGTACTGCGCTCGAAGATCAACTGTCCTGTACCACGAACGACAGTTCCGAAGTAGCGGCCCCACGTGCTTCGCACTGTTTGTCCGTCGTGCGCCGCCATCGCGTCGTCCAGCCCGTAGTACGTCGCCATATTGAGAATGACGGGTACGTGCACTTCCTGTGACCTATGCAATATTTTTTTTTCCAATCAACGTATTTGCAGTTTTTTGAAGGTCACAAAATAGGAGTTTATATTTTGTCCCATTTTTAATAATGATGACTCTGAATATATTTGGTACACATAGTTTGAACGCCACATGACCATGGAAATTAGAGTGAGCGCTACTGAAAGCGGCCAATCTTCGACCAGCTGTTTTCAGGTGGCAGGAAAAAAACAAACAAAACAAAATAAAACACATTTTTGATCCGCAAATTTTGTTTCGGGTAGTTCGGCCCTTGGTTCGGCTCCTATTAGCTCGTGACGTCATGACCAGGATTTGTTGCGCCATGACTGTCAGGGTTTGCCTAGCTCTGAATGGGCGATTGGGCAGGAGTTATCAGTACCTGGGTTCAATCCCCACCCCTGCCCGTTTCGATCTGGATGAGCATCGTACCGGCGTGCGGTCGTGTATCACTACTGCGTGGTGCACGTTAAAGACCCCAGGCTAGCGGTTGTACTGCACTGGCTAAATTGCTCATCTACAGCGAGTGACTCGTCACAACATTAAAAATGGCTGACCAACGACTCGCTGTATAAATATCCACACAACCCCAATTAGTTATCAGTATACAGGAAGCTACGATGGAGACAATCGCGAACATTGACCACTGCGACGCTTTTGATCACGCATGTCGCTAATAGGTCGTGTTCAAAAAAGTACCTTTGCGCGTATAAATATACTGTCGGTGTCCCTTTAAAGGGATGCTGAACTGAAAATCGAATTTCAGAAAACAACGCACAATCGATAGACAGGACGCCACAAATCCCGAAACGTCACTCATAAAGCGGTATCTTCAACGGATCGCCGTATTTTTGTAAAAGAAGAGCGCGCTCGCACAAGGCCGAAAGGACACGTGACCTCGCATTTCCCATTTCCTTCTCTTTTCGCTTTGACTCCGGGAGGGCGCGGAGAGGAAAGGGAGTCGAGGCCACTTCTCCTCCTAATCAACTCTTCTGCGATAAGATGACGTCATCATTCTCCCTCATTCGCTCCTTTATTTTCCAGAAATACGGCCATCCGCTGGAGATATGGCTATATGAGTGATGTTTCGTGGTTTATGGCGCCCTGTTGAACACTTCTGCAAGCTTATTTTGTGAAATCCGAATTTCAGATCAGCATGTCTTTAAGCACTCAGTGGCTGTCACAGACAGCTCAAGAAACGCAGGGCACACCAGAGCCGTTTATACTGAGATGGTTTGGCCTTCTTAAGAAGATTTTGACAGCCTGGCAACCGCTGCAGCGTAGTCTGACAACCGAGGGATGTCTGCTTCCGTCCGTCATTTTGTGGCTCTGACTCATAAGAACTCTATGCGATTTCTCAGGAATAAACCAGACAAAGATTTAAGACCATGTTGTGTTATCGCGAAATCCACTGGTTCTAGCGGGCAACAAGTTCCGCCCGTGGGCCAAACTCTCTCAGTATAAACGGCTCTGGGCGGGACGACCCTGTAGCATCTCGTTATCGCTCCGTGGCTTGTAGCGTTGCGGAATTATCCAATAAGAGCATCCACGAACGAAGCCAGAAACGTGGACATATTAGGCCCCCTGATTACGGCGGGATGCTAGACAGTAATTAATGGCCAGAGACGAGACAATGCGCGGGAGATAGATACGAACTTCCCTTACGGTCGACTAAACCGTCTCGTGTCAAGATTGATGGTTCCTGGCAGGTTGGGGCCGTTCGGGCAGGTTGCAACCTGTGGAGCGCGAGTTTTGGTTGAGCGGGTGGGTCCACGATTGATCGATGGCCTTTCGTGCCCCGGGCCGAGCTCCGGCTTGTGCTCCGAGTGTGGTCCATCTACTACGGATACTATGCTCTCGAGGCGTCGCGCAGTCTCCACAATCAAACTTTTTTTTTTTTTTTTTTTGCAAGTGTTGGGTGAATTGTTTTTGCATAAGGCTGCTCTCTCTTTCATATACCTCGTTCGCAACTGTTTTAACAGCGCTGAATACGAAGCTTACATGTCTACCTGTTTTCTTTATAAAGCGATAGCTTTATATGGAAACCCTCCGTGAACCTTTCTTGCTCGTGTTGTCCTGACCGCATCACGTCACAATATTACGTGAGGTGACGGTTTCACGTGACGTCATGGTGTCGCGTGATTTATTTTATTCGTTAGTTTTATTTATTTTACCCTATAGGCATGCTTTACATGCATGCATTACTACAGGAGGATGAAGGCAAGAAATTTGGAAAAGTCGTGATAATATTCGTGATCTTTAATGACATATACTTCATCTAAACAAAATATAGCTGGTAATACATGATGTGACAAATAGTATATACAGTATATATCTGTAGAATAATATTAACAAGTGAACTGCTAATACTAGAAATATAACGACGTTAAATAATATAAAATATGAAACACTCAAGATAAATACATATATTTTCAAAACTAAGTGCACCCCAACCGCACCAAAAGCAATTATTCAAAATACAGAAGTAATGAAGGAAATATCAAGTTAACAAATAAGGTATTCACAACTTAGTTTGAACAATATCGGTTCTAAAAGAGCGACAGCATTTTCAAGGAGTCTATTCCAGTCGTTTTTGAATAGGGCCAGTGGGAAAAACAAAAACAAGTTCGTGATTTAATTGCTTTGACTCGCATGAATTCGATAAATCCTAGCGGATGTCATCGGAGCAGTTATGAAGTAGTTTATTTTGGAAATATATTCGCTATAATGTATGTATTAAAAACAACAACAACATAAGCAACAATTTTTTGTAGGTATTCTAAAGAAACTAGTGCCACGTTTTTCTTCAGATCTGTGACGCTTGTTTTGGGGAAGTACTCGTGAGCTTCTAGTTGTCACGTTACATAGCTTTGGTGTGGATTATATATTATGCAAGCATATTCTAGCTTAGGAAAAATAATTGTTTTATATGCGGTAAGTTTTGTTGTTTTAGGAGCTGGAATACTGTTTCGTTTAAGAAAACCTGCTAATTTCTTGGATACATCACTAATTGTGCGCTGTATATGCATTTTTTCTCACAAATTGTAAGGGAAATGGACTCCTAAATATTTATATGACGTTACACATGAAATATTTTGGTTTAAAATTAAACACTGAAAAGATGATATTATTTTCTTATTTGTAACTTTTAATAGACGACATTTACTTTCGCTGACTTTCTTGAGGTCAGTCTGAAAACCTTCATGATCACTTAGAGAATGAATGTTTCGATACAGCGCACAATCATTAGTGTACAACCTGATGGTGGATTCAATGTTTGATGGAAGGTATAATATATATTAAAATATTGAAGGTTGGAGGACACTTCCCTGGGAAGAACCCCAGTGATCACCGGTACACGTGAATAGACTGCATTGTTTATCCTGATTGAATTCTGTTGGCAAGAATGGCCAATATCCATTCAACTGTCGGTGAGTCAATTTGAAGTTGATTAAGTTTTGATATTAATCGTTTGAGTGGTACTGTGTGAAATGCCTTCGCAAAATCAATATTCACAGCATCTGTTTGTACTCGCGCATGCGTATGAATATGCAACCCACGAAAAAATTTGAAGAGTTGGGTGTTGCACGAATATTTGTTTCTGAACTTGCGTTGATTGGGAAAAAAGAAATCGATTTTATCTAGGAGTACTATGATGTTCGTAAAGTTGATATGTCCCATTAGCTTACAGGATATACTCGTGAGAGACGTGGGACGATAATTATACGGATTTGATGTGTCGCCTGCTTTAAAAAAGTGTTTAACAATTGCAGAACGCCGATCGGATGAAGTATACCCCGGAGTCGAGGCTCTGTTGGAATAGTTTAGATAACAAAGGTAATATAAAACTCTTTGTTATGTTCAGAAACTTCCCCGGTATGAAATCCTCTACTGGGACGATGTTAGTCGTGAGAGATTTTATTCTCTTTCGAATACCATCGCCTTTGAAATCAATAGAAGACATGCTAACAATAGGTCGTCCAGAAATGAGAGAAAGGGGGAACGTTTTCTGCATGAATACGTTTGAGAAAAAAACGAATTAGGCAAATCTGCGGCTTCAATGTTGTTCATTTGACGATGGTCATCTCCCGTAAAACTGGATCGATTTCCTTTTGACTCGGATGGATAGCCCTCCAAAACTTACGAAAGTCAGTACAAAGAAGGCGCGATAGCTTTGTGCCATTAAACTCTTTCTTAGCTTTTGTTACTTCGATTTTGGTCTGCCTCGTGAACACGCGATAAGAGAACCAATCGTCATCATCACCCGTCACTATCGGGCATCAGATGGAACCAACGTTACTAAAACACTCAGTTGGGAAACTCGCCGTCGAAACCTGGGCCGCTGGCGTCCACCGAGACCGAGCTAAATACGACAACAGCGCCACTCTTTATCATTTGTCTGTACTGTGGTCACCTAGAGCTTTTAGAAAGCATGTTTTTGCGTAAAAACAAACTGAAAAGACTCTTTTTGTATGAAATTTATTGGAGTTTAGTACAAAATGAAGGGCGCGTGATGTTTTTAAAATCTTTAGTTTGCAAGGTTTTGCGGCACAATTAATATTGTTTTTATACAACCATGCCTCAGCGGTGCTTTCAGGTAGCGCGTCCCGACCTAGGTGCATTTTAACTTCGGTAGTACGACGCGGCGCGTCCGCTGGGGAGACGGGGGTGGCACCCCTGTAACCTCCTCCACTGTATCTGTTTCGGCGCCAAAATGGCCGATTAAAGCCAAAATAGAAGTCACGTACGGTTCCTCGAGTGGCCGCAGCGGGAGAAATGGCGGCGTTGGGTTCGCCATTAGCTTGGTTCTCGAGGACAGATCGGGGCCACTTTTTCAGAGCAGTCTCTATGGTAGTTTCCCAACTGAGTGGTTTAGTGACGTTGGATGGAACTATGGGGGGCGCTTAATCGAGCTTGTTGTCCCCACAGCCCGGTGTTAACACAGCAAAGCAAAGAAATTGAACCTCGTCATGCAGGGTCTGTGCACGAGCGATTCGCTCTTACAAGCGCTCTGGTCGCACGAATCGTCATCTTCGATATCGCTGATGAAAAACAAACAAGAAAATTTGGTTTGTTGTCCCCACAGCAGCACAGCTGAAGCGTGCCGCTAGAGGCATGACTGCTCAATCTCCTCCCCAATAGCTTTTGAAAATAGCCTTTTTTGTATTTAGCAAACGTTTTAAGCACGTGACTTGACGTGACGTCATTATGTCATGTGAGGTTACAGTATCACGTGACGTGACGTGACGTGACAATTTCCCCACTAAATTTAGAGGGTAAGTCTCTCCACTAAATTTGGATAGGAGGTGCTTCTCTGGTCACGTCCATTAAGTGTAATCGCACCTTCATTGCGTGCATTTGACGGAATGTCTAAGCCTGACGATTGTTCAATTATTACGTGCACCTTTTCTAAGGCATGCGGAGCGCTAGTTCGTTTGCTTCTTTCGCACGAGTCGCGGTGACGTCAGAACGACGCCGAGCTCTGATTGGCTCTGATTGGAGCGATAGCGGGTAGACCTCAAGGCAGGTAGCATTGAGGTCTACCTACTATCCTTCCAGTCAGAGCCAATCAGAACACGGCATTCTGACGTTACCGCAATACCCTGCGCAAAAAGCAGAGCCACTTGCGCTCCACATGCACTTGTGACTATTCCTAACGCTTACAAATTATTCAGCCGGCAAAATTGGCGAATTTCAACGATGGTGGTACCATGGTGTGACAATAGCGCTCCCTATAGTTCGTGGGCGATCAGTTTCACAATAAAGATGCTCGCTAACATCTCGATCGTCGACACAGAAATATAATGTGAAACTCTAATATTTCTGGTATTTAACGGAATTAGAATTACTTACGCGTCCGAGATCTAACCTCGTACTGCTGCTTAATATCGATAATCCAGATGATAGTCATTTTGATAGACGCCAGCGCAACCCCTGTAGATTCTGAAAGTTGCGGATATTGGTGCGATATTTTGCGCATTCGTGAACGGTTCTCTCACCAGCCAGTTAGTCTACGCCACCGCCGACGCAATGCATCGAGGGAACTTTAGTGTTTGTGCAGGTGCGACGACATCACTGAAGCTTTGCGGGTGAAGAGCACGAGACAACACGAGCAGTCTCGTGCACTGCCGCCTGCCTCCTGTGTACTAAAGTTGCGGTGGCTTCACGCATGCGCCGAATGCTTGGTGAGATCGGTCTATTGGTATTGGCGACGAGATGTTTTGGTGACGCCCTCCTATGGTTCCCTCTCGTGACGTCATTACCTCGCGATCAACAAGTTTGAAGGTGTTTGTAAAGAGCATTGTGGAAGCTTGAAATGATTGCGCTCTGAAAGCAACGCTGCCAACGCCGTCAAAATTGAAGTTCTTACATTATTCTAATTTCCGTCGACGAGAAATCCTTTTCTGACGTCATAGTCAGCATTCGGCCAATCGTGGAAGGCCGACCACAGCGACGCTTTCGGTCGCGCATGTCGCCAATTGGCGACGTGCGCGATCGAAAGCGTCGCTGTGGTCGGCCTTCCACTATTGGCCGAATGCTGACTACGACGTAAGCAAAGAAGCTGTCAGTGACGGAAAAAAGAGTAAGGGAAGAACTTCAATTTCGGCGGTGTCGGCAGTGTTGGCTTCAGAGCGCAATGGTTTCAACTTTCAAGCTTCCACCTTACTAATTACAAACACCATCAAACTTGTTTTTAGCAAGGTAATGAGGTCACGAGAGGGAACTATAAGGAGTATTCACTGGGCGCCATATTTGTGGGTGCTGTTTAGAGCGCATGCTCAGAACGAGCCCACATTAATAGGCCGCTAAGACCGGCA
This sequence comes from Ixodes persulcatus, assembly GCA_013358835.2. Taxonomy (NCBI): domain Eukaryota; kingdom Metazoa; phylum Arthropoda; class Arachnida; order Ixodida; family Ixodidae; genus Ixodes; species Ixodes persulcatus. The sequence goes on from JABSTQ010009990.1 coordinate 111,517, forward strand.
ATCTTGAGGGTGCGGAATGCACGTAACAAAAGAACTGTGGAAGCTCGCCATCAGCACGCGCTCAGCAGTCGCGCACACAGCTATGGCCGCCAGTGAATACTTCCTATATAGGAGGGCGCCACCAAAACATGTCGCCGCTAATAGCATAGCTGCGTAGCGAAGTGCATTCACGCCTTACCAGTCTAGCTGACGTCAATCGCTAGCTTCGGCAAAATCACAATGTGTACTTTACCCCACGCTTTTCTCTATACCAACAAGAGAAGTACAGTGAACAACGACTACAGTGAACAAAGACTAAAGCTCTGGCTCTGGACGGTCTTCTCGCCCTTCCAACACTTGGTGTCGCTTCTCCTTCCACGCTCTGTTTAAAGTTGGACGAAGCCGCGGAGCTCTCCTGCAAGTTGGATGAACCGCATAAAGGGGAGGGGGGGGGGGGGAGGGGGGGGGGGGAGTGCCGTGTATATCTTTTTTGCCTCGCTCCTTCGGAGAAGTCGTTTCATAATGCAGCCGTGTCATGAGCGCCCGGGCATTCCTCGCGCGTTGGTTTCTTCTCCTTCGTTGCTTGACCGTGGCCGCGCTCCTTACCCCCTTTTGTTGGAATTGCGCGAACTAGAGTTCCTGTATAGACCTTTCCGATGTTTACAAAATCACAGTCCAGCGTGCGATCTTCACAGCCCAGCACGTGCGTGGTCGTCGCTTCGGAAAGCGAGCAAAGCACGCGCCATACGCACGAACGCTCAAAATGGCACCGGTATTAGCCCCGTGCGCGACCGAAAGCGTCGCTGTGGTCGGCCTTCCACGATTGGCCGAACGCTGACTATGACGTCGGAAAGGGGATTTATCATCGACGGAAATAAGAGGAATGAAAGAACTTTAATTTTGACGGTGTTGGCAGTGTTTCTTTGAGAGCGCAATGATTTCAAGCTTCCACCATGCTAATAACAAACACCATCGAACTTGTTGTTTGCAAGGTAATGACGTCACAAGGGGGAACCACAGGAGGGCGCCACCAAAACATCTCGCCGCTAATAGGCTCCCTACGGGAGCCAGAGTTGCGCGTTTGATTCCACGTGCCGCGTGCCGCCCTCGCCGCTATTCGCCGAGATCCGATCACGTGAGGAGCCGGATCAAGTGCCGTGCAGCAAAGTAGACGTTGCACGCGCCCCTGCGTACGTTCCCCTGCTTTTGAGCGCGACGCGCGCCTCAAACGCGCGGCGCTGCTATTCGCCGAATTCAGTCACGTGAGGAGCTGAATCCACATGCCATGAATAAACGCGCAACTCTGACTCCCGTAGGGAGCCTATACAGGAACTCGAGCGCGCACCAACGCCTTAAAATATGTTGCGCGTGAAAAAAAAAAAAAAAGTTTCAAAGGTGACGCTGAAAGCCGTTAAAATATTTGCTTTTGTCCTAATGGGTGACATGTCGACTGGCGCGGCTATAGTCGGTTACAAGTTAAGAAGGTAGGAGAAGCCCCTCCCACAAGCGTGGTGCGCCGGTTTCAAATCCCTCCGCAATCGAAAGAAGAGTTCACTGGAAACGCTCCTTGTTCCACTTCAATGGATAGATAATGGCCACAGAGTGGTGCCAACTTATCTCCGCGACCTTTGTATTCATCGGAGAAGGAACCGAGCCCCTGAAAGCAGCCTTTGTGTCAATCGGAGGGGGAAGCTAATCCCCGAAAGTCGTCTTTGTTTGCATCGGAAGGGGAAGACTCTATTCTCCCTCTCGTGGCTTCCACAATGCTAAGTCAAAGTCGAAAGATAAAGCAAATATGTACAGAAAGGCAAGACCCTCCTCGCACGTTGGCCGCGACGTCACGGCAACGATGGGACGCTATTGGATGCGGAGGTGGCGGAGGGATATATGATTCCCTTTGAGGGGCATTTGCCGCTACCTTCTTGACTTGTAACCTACTATAGCTTCTTCGAGAAATTATCTTTCTTTAGTTTTTGTTTTAGTTGTGTATTTTTTTGGCTTACGTTTTTAGAACACGCTGAGAAGAACTTAAATTTTTTTATCGTTCGTCGTAGCTTAAAGAGTAAAGAGGATTAAGGTAATAACATAGGCGATGAAATTGTTATTTGAGAAAGTTGGCCGTTAGTAAAGCTCGCGAGGATGTAAGCTTGATCTACGTCGCCGCATTATTGCGCAACACTGAGCGCGCTTGACAAAGCCGTGTCCCGTTTGTTGCTGATGCCTATATCATATCCGTAGGCGCTGTTGTAGTAAGCCGTCTTGTAGTCGTTACTCGAAAAAAGTAATCGATTACAATAACAATTACCTTTGGTTGAAAAGTATTCAATTATATTGCTTGATTACTCGAGAGGAGAGGTAATTGGCTGTTACTTGAAGATGTAGCCGCTACCTTTTTCGGTGACATCAGATTCTCAAAACGACAGACTTTTTAGTCGCTGTGAAAACTGGCCTTTTGTACTATCCACTATACGGAACGCAAGTTCGTCTGCTTCTTCTGCAGGGGTTGTGATGACGTCAGAACGCCGAGCTCTGATTGGTTCTGATTGAAGGATAGCGGGTAGACCTCAAAGCAAGCTCCCTTCAGGTCTACCCAGTATCCTTTAGCCAGAGCCAATCAGAGCTCGGCGTTTCTGACGTCATCACAACCCTGCAGAAGAAGCAGACAAACTTGCGCTCTACATTGGATTAGAAACGCCGAATTATCAGATCCTTATCTTCTTTACTTACCTTCTTAATTCGCCAATTTTGGTAAACCATCTTCGTGTCGAATATTTGTTCCGAGGATTTTTCGGTAGGAAACTTGCACAAACAAAGAGCGTCATCAGAAAAGGGAGGAACGAATAGTAAGGGTTACAAGCCATTTGAGTACTTCCAAAGTAATCAAATTTATCTTGTGATTACTGCCTAATAAATGTATACTGAAACGATTACAAAATTGCTCCCAAGAAGTTATCGATAACAAGTACTTTGCTTGCTTGTAAGGGGTACCGTACATGTCTGGTAGTAAAAGCAGCCAGGAAGCGCTTTGGTACCGGGATTTCTGCCAAAATATGGAAACGAGCTTGAACCTGGAAGAGGAAAAACAGCGTCTTACCCTAAACCTCGGTAAACCCCATTAACTGGGCCGCCTTACTTTATTCAATTCGCTGTTCTGTATGCAACCATTTTGTACGCTCAATTTAAATTTTGGGTGTACTATTTTTGCCACACTTTTTATGGGTTCACTTTTCTTCTAACTATAGATGGTCTTATGAGAGCGGAAATAAAACAAAATAAATAATTTATAAATATAGAAAGACTGAAAGTTGAAATTAATTTTCCTGCAAGGCCGTCTAAACCAGAAAAAAAAAAAGAAAAAGAAAGAAAGAACGGGTTTCGTAGAGCTGTTGCGTCATCTTATATCACATTATGCAACATGTCTGTAAACGAGGATTAACGCGAGTATAGGTTACTGTAAGGGGTGCATATATATATATATATATATATATATCTATAATGGGAATGAGTGAAGATTGACAAGTGCAGCCGTAGTATATATATACAGGGTGTTTTTTTTTAAGATTAACAGAATTTTTTTTAAAGCACCATGAGAGCTAGATTAATGCGTTTTGTGCAGGTGAGTTATACGGCCAGGGGGACATATTATAGGAGGCTAATCGTAACGATCAGTCGGCTAATTAGTTAAAAATCGTTAATGAACTTTTTAATTAATGAAAATAGACATGTAGTTCCAATTAGAAACTTGCTCAGCGTCATTTTAAACCACTAAATCAGTAATTTTCAGAAAGACTTTGAGCGCGTGAGAAGTGTAGTAGTGCACTAAAGTTAGCACTCGTGGAGCACGTACAAAGCTAGCGGTTGCGATAAGGCGCCCGCGCAATTTTTCCGTCACTTATCTAGCCCCAGCCTTGTACCTGCTCCACGAGTGGTAACTTTAGTGCACTACTACGCTTCTCACACGTTCAAAGTCTTTCTGAAAATTACTGAGTTAGTGGTTTTCGATGACGCTGAGCAAGTTTCTAATTGGAACTATATGTCTATTTTCATTAATTAAAAAGTTAATTAACGAATTTTAACTAATTATCCGACTGATCGTTACGATTAGTCCCCTATACTATGTCCCCCTGGCCTTATAACTCACCTGCACAGACCGCATTAACCTAGCTTTCATGGTTTGTTTTTAAACATTTTGTTAAGCTTAAAAAAAAACACCCTGTATATAATTTATTTAATTTGCCTTTGAATGTTTTGTTCTTCAATGTTGATCACGTGTTTGCGTGCTGATGTTTCGGCAAACGTAACGAATACATTTTTGATACTTACATAATTTCATATATGTCTATGAGGACAATTGACTACGAAAAGTTTGTTTATGTGACATAAATATTTCATAAGATACAGCTCTTCGAATTTCTCATACAATCGGTCGAAGTGCTATCTTTGAGAATGTTTATAAAAATACCTATAACAATACCGTTATTATTATTTGTAACAGCTTACACTCGCCCGTACTATGGTTCTACAGTTTATTGGACTTCTCCACGTTTTGTTTTTTACTTCAGTCAGTTACTATCAAACATGGCCACTCCGGTGGTGCACGTGAATGCAAGTGTCCGTCTATTCTTAATCTACAAATTTTTGTTCCGATTTTTTTTTTCTTTCTGGGAAAAGATGTTTATGATTGCTTTTATACTATGGGTTAGTCAACGACAGGCAAAACATCACAGGAACTAAAAATATCGACTGCGAGCGCTCTTTAATCTATCTTATCTCAAATGACCCAACATCAAGTGTGACGGAAATGTAAGGTTGAGAATACTTTAAAGTGTTTCGTTACACTCGGCATCGTAAAGGCAGAAGAAATAAGGGAGCCCGACAGATGGGACATCTTAAGAAAGACGATGGCGCAAAAAAAAAAAAAAAATGTTTCGCATGTTTTAAGTTTTGTTGTTTTGTTACACCGTTCTGAGTTAATAAAAGAAACGTATCTTTAACTCACTTCATTAAGTTCGCTTCGCGTTTAAAATTGTAAGTTCGGGCTAAAGCGCGAAGAATATTTATCGTCTCACAATGCAACCTCGACATGTATAATAAGGGCGCTTAATAGAAATTAATTCGTTTGTGTAATAATTCTACGACGCACACTGTAAAAACTGCCACAAAACAGAAAAAAAAAAGAACGAATAAACAAACCAAACTTATTTCGCTGCTTTCCAGGAACGCTTTTATGGGATGAAGCAACACTCAAAGGTTTCCCTCCCTTTGCCAACAAATACCGGCAGACCAGTTCGTTCTTATTAGCGTCCAAATACGACCGTCTAGCTCTCTCTCTCGCTTCCCCCATTTCCCCTTAAATGTAGGACGTGTATGTTAACAATTTTGTAGATTTTTTTTTGGGTAATAACCGAGTGTAGCAATCCAGGCACCATTCAATACTTTTATTTTATACTGAGATAGTGTTTATATATAGACTGTGTTCGGTGGCTTTCTCAGCACGTGTAAATTTGGAAACCGCGTATCCCCTGCTATACTTCGCGTTTATTGATAATAACATCGGTGTCTTACTCGATGACGGTTACTATACAGCTAACATGTTATTGTAGCTGGCGTTTCGTAGTATAGCCAGGCGGGTAAGGGAGAGTAGACTGCATTTACTATCATCATGATAACATTAGTTTCAATGCGGCGCATGAACTTATATCCGGGTTCCGCCCTCGCGTGGTAGATATCGTGGGATACTGAGTTACGTCTTTAATGGTATATATTTTATGACAGGACAACAGTAATTTTAATAATGTAGACGTTCGCTGTTTGCTCAACGTAGGCCCATTATATGCGGTCGAAGGCTGCGGCGCTTTGTGTGTTAGGTTGAAATTTGTGAACGGTTGAGTGGTGTCAAATGTCATGGTTTCAAGTTAAGTTGAATGAAGTTTTAATGAGGTGACGCAGCTTAAGCTCGGCGTAGCGTTGCTACACCGAGCTCTGATTGGCTCTGATTGAAGGATACTGGGTAGACCTCAAAGCCAGCAGCCTTGAGGTCGATAACAAGTACTTTGATGAGCAAACCCATATGCCGACTAACAACGCTTGAAGTTTCTAACATGTGTGCGTCTGGATTGAAACACCGTCCACTTACGTCAATGGGAAGCCCTCTTTCAAGGGTTCCCACCACTAGCGCATCTCTGCTCCCGTTAACAAAGCGTGATAATTGTTTCCGTCGTATGTATGAACATATATATATAGGGCGGCTGCTGGGCTGGAAAGGTGGCCTCTGATTAGGTCAGCTTATCTGTACACTCTGAGAAACCGCGAGGGTACTGGAACAGAGGTGGTTGATGCTCTGTCACGCCTACCCGTTTGCTACACTTCGAAAACAGAAGTGGCTGAGAGTTTGGTCTTTGAGGGCACTGCATTGACTGCGCAAAATGTATCCAAAGCCACAGCAAGAGATCTCACATTTTGCAAAGTTCGATTATGCACAAGGTGAAGCTGGCCGGCAGACGCCAGCAGTGTAGAAATTCCGCTCAAGATATGACTTCTTTCCTCTTTTTTAGAAATGGTTACAAAATTTGTTGGTAAATATAAAAAAGTTTCAGGTGCGGCTGAACTTTGAATTAAGTAATGGCGCGGAAAATGAGTCTTGAACTTTAGAACTAACTATTACGCAAATAAACAATGAACTTGCATATCACGTGACTGAGTATTTTGTATGTTTTGCCGCCCGTAATATAACTGGCACAGAGGCACGGACCTCCAGTGCTAGCGCTACTAGATAAAGCACGCTTCAGAGCATCGGCACCACTGATCAGTGATTTCTTTTGTAGTAGGCTGAATCGCAGATCGGGAGCGCAACGGTGGCACCTTTGGCGGTCGTTTCTTGACACCAGGCAACATATGCAAGACTATAGGACGAATGAATAAAAATGAACGTTTTGAAGCTTGTGTAAAGTGTCTTGCACACTATAAAACATCTGGTCGTAAAATAACTCGTAGAAGTTCTTCGGCTTCCCCATATTTTGCACCCTAACACGTAAAAGGAGCTTAAAAGAACCCTACGAGGGGTACTTTTTAAGCTGCTTTTTTGATGCAAAAGAGTTCTTCATCGCCCAGTTGCCTTTCAGGTGCGCATGGGGGCGATAGTGCTTCAGGCGAAACCGTTCTTCACGAGCTGAAAGAGTTCTTGGGGCATCGAAGAAGCTTTCAAGAACGGATGTTTTTTATAGAGTAGGTAAACGTTTATGAGGTTTCACAGGGATAGTAAGAAAATTTGCAGCCTCCAGTAATTGGTGAGAAGGTTATTAAATTACAGAAACAGCGTGCCAATCTCTGTTATCTGCTGATATCGACAGAATTCGTCTGCACGACTGTTCCGAATTGTTGTCGTCTTGACTCAAAATTTCCGTTTCTGCTTAAGATAACTCGCAACACGAACACAGTTTCTTATGATAATGTTTTAAGAAGGGTGGTTTTTTAACGAGCAAGAGTAGGTTTGCCATCAAACATGCCTCAAACGCAACCTGCGACCCTTCGTAAGTAAAAGTATAAAAGTAAGCATGGCATCGAAACAAACATTTCTGGCTGCTTGCATGATGGCGTGGCTCCCACTGGCTGCTCGTGGGGTCGTGGAGTGAGTCAACGGATGATATAAAAAATATTGTTTTCCCTAAAACTTCATTGTATGAAGTATTGACATCACGACACAAAATATTTCTCACCATTCCTAGAAAGCTTCGTCGAAGTTTGCGATATTCTAAACTTTTTTTTACAAATGATCTCACTTTTTTACGTTTTCCCCATAGGATTCAATGCATTTGCTCGTGTCAACGTGTCAAGCAACGGCCGCCGGTGGTGCCACTCGACACCAGTAAAACAAGCCTCGATCCGCGATCCAGCCTACTACAATAAATATCAGTGATCGACACGCCGTCTTTGTGCTTAAAATCATTATTCTCAGTTATCCATACTTTTATAGCGTGACTTGGTATCGCATGAAATGGTTTTTCGTCTCACAGAAATGTTAAACCTCTCTGCGGCAGATCAAAACACTATCGCTTGAGCTTCCTGACACGTAACCAAAAGCTCAGGAGGTTGCATTTTTAATGCGTAAATATTGTCAACTGCGCCTTCTCTGTAGTTGCCACCAAAATGGCGTCACTGAAATAAAATTCGGGGAGTGCCGTTACTACAAGCATGGGGGACAGAAGTCGCGGGGGAAGCTTCAAGACAGAATTTTGAAGACATCTATACTTGTTGTCGCTCCAGGAAAAAAAAAAGAGCAAGTTTTGCGATTGTTCATACGCTGTGCTTGGTAGGATAAGATATGTCGAATCTAAAATGCACCTGCAAATCTGTTAGTTCTTCTCATGGAGGGGGAAATTAGTGATGTTCCGTGAGGATTCTGGAGTTTTCTTACTATGGTTCTTCAGGTGAACATTGTTACGTTCGCCGATTGTGTATGCTCTATTTCATGGTATGTATATAGGTTGTGGTAGGCCTGTGTATATATACCCTTTGAGTTTTGGTAGGGTGTATATATAGAGGGAAAACCGGACGCTGTCCTCCTAGTAACATATTGTGAGAACACGCGGCCTCACTTATCAAAGGCTTTGGTTCACACCTGCCAATGCACTGTAAAGCTTGTGGATGTTCACCTAGATTGTATAGCAGGCAAGTGACGGGGCGTAGACAAGAAAGGTTGGAATGGGAGATGCTAGAAGCGGCTCTGATGCACGACTGTGACCAAGACTTGTGTATTAGCGTCAGATCTGTTCATTTGATAGAGAAAAAGAGTGCGATTTCACAGGTAGAGTTCAGGCTTTTTGTTTCTTGGCTGCGTAGAGTATAGGCTTTTTCCTTATTGCGGTTTGTTTTAATGCACTTTATGCGCCCTTCCTGTTACGTCATGGCGCCGCTTACGGTGTAGTGCACATGCATAGATAACGACAACATTGCTTCCAATGCCGCCTTTAATCATGAAGATAACTTCGCCGTTTTTTTCGTATGGTCGCTGTGTCGTCTTTATTCATCAAGATAGCTGGGACGCTGTACCACGTGTGTGTGCGCGAGATATGTTGGCTTGGTGGAATTTGTCCATGAACCTTTTAGTTGCAAGTTAGCGCCCGTCCTGTGTTTTGCTTCTTCCGTGTCCCGTCTTTCATGCGCTACTCTTTTACCATGTCCGTCAACAGCAAACTAACCCGTCAATTCACTATTAAAGTTAATATTTATATTTCGTTATATTTCTAGTTTCTAGTAGACACTCAAACGATATTTACCGGGTGTTTCAGCGAACGCTTTCAGAAATGATTAAAAATAACGTGGTTTAGAAAAAAAAAGGAATCGTTTTCCGGGAATAAATTGCCAGCCACTGCGGACATCCAGGATTACAAGAAGTAGACTAATTAACTAAAATATTAACTAAAGCTTAAGAATAACTTTTTAATTAGCGAGAATAAACATATGGTTCCCATTAGAAACTTGCTAAGCATCATCGAAAACCCCTAAATCAACTAATTTCTGAAAAATATGACAAGGGCAGCATTTCACGTCTTTCCTAAAAAAACGTTCAATATGGACTCGTTTCTAGGGTTCGGTTTCTTATCGGAGCACATCTCTGCGACCGCGGTCCTGCTCCCCGGTGGCTTAGTGGGCGTGAGTGGACGGTGTTTCAATCCAGACGTATTCACTCTAGAAACTTTAAACACTGTTAGTCTATGTAGGGGTTTGCTCTTTAACGAATTACGAAATCTATCGGAAGCCGTATTTTTCAGATTCTCCAAGCAGGAACGCACACTGACTGTGTTAACGAGAGCAGAGGGACGCTAATGATGGCTTTCCGTGGGCGTGAGTGGATGATGTCTCAATCCACGGATCCACGAATCCACGCTATGCTTCGTCTCACCCCACGATGGACTAAAGGCAAAAGCTACGGACTGCTAGATCCAATCACGAGCGGCTTCAATGGTCGCGTCTTGGATCGCTGATGCGGGTGTTCGGACAGTGGTTCGAATCAAATAGCACTGAGTGACTCGACAATTTTACATTGCAAAGAAAGCCACGACATACAGGCTGTCTGCAGCGTCAAAACTATAGAAATGACGCAGCGCTTTTGGATTCAGAGCATGATTCGTCCACACGTAATCAATGTTAAGCATCTCCTAGTTAGGCGGGGAACGTGATTGGACCTGACGGCCCCTGGCTTTGGCCTTTGGTCCATCGTAGGATGAGACAAAGTATAGAAACTTCAAATGCTGTTAGTCAACACATGGGTTTGCTCTTAAAACAATGACAAAATCTATTGGAAGACGTATTTTTCAGATTGTCAAGCAGGGAGCTGTAGTAAGCATGCTACGAAAATACTTGAGTTGAGTCCGCAGGTAATTCTGTCACTGAAGCGTTTAAGGGAAGCGTGTTTGCACATCCGATACGGTACGATGGTCCTTCAGGTACGAACTGCGCATGTAGGAGCTTTCTGCGGTAGCGCATGCCCTGTTCGTACTGGAGGACCCACCGCACCGCATCAGATGTGCAAAGACGGTTCCCTAAAATTCTCTAATAAGTCTGAGGCGAACACCTTGTCTTTTATAATATGCATGTCCAATGTGACGGCGGCTTATACCCTTGTTACACGGGCACACTTAACTGCAGTTACGTCAAGCCACAGTTAGCGCGCAATACTTGCGGGCAACATTCTGCGGCTACGCAGTCAAAGCTATGGGCGAACTTGCGCTTGAGCATCTTGAGCATCCACCAAAACAGTGCACGCGCGCTCTTCACTTCTTTTGAAATAGCTGTTCGAGAGTATAGTGCGGTAACTGTGGTGCCGCGTAACAGCAGTTAAAGGTGAGTTAACCGCGGTTAAGGCTGCCCGTGTAACAGGGGTATTAAAGAGCATTACACTTTGTAGCGGGAAAGCATCGACCAAGAACTCTCAACGAAGGAAGAGAGCCGAAGAGAGACTTGCACCAAAATGCTCACGTGGGGGGAAAAGAGTCGTGAAACTGTCGTTTTATTCAGAGTGGAGGGGTAACGCAGTTCGGAACGGACTGGTCGGGTTGCTCCTCGGGTGGTGCGTTGTTCATCGACCGCGGGCTGCGTCGGAGCGACGCGCTTAGCAACGGTACCAGTTGCGCTTCGCCATGCTTTAGCGTGTCTGGCACAAACCGACACGTTGAAATATACGGTGTCGATAGAATCGAAGCGTGTTCTCGCAGTTTGCTGTCGGCGCCTGTTGTACCGCGGTCACACGAGCCACACACAAAAAAAGGAAAATTAACCATGTTTGTTTCTGCGATTGTGTTACATGTGATAAACTACGAATATGCAGATATGGACCGACATGAGAACGGAGACTTTTAGCAATAACTTTTTTGTCTTTTATATTTTTTTAAATCTGCGTTTTCTGCTCTCTTTCTCTCTCTTTATCTATCTACCTTTTTTTTATCTAATTCTGTTTACTTCCGTTCATTTCACGCCGCAGCAAAGGGCAAATGGGTGCTGGTTGACCTAATTGTTTCATAAACGCCAATCTCTCTCTCTCTCTCTCTTTCTCTTTTCGTACGCCACGCTAATGGATTCTTTAGGATATCGGTTCTGCGCTTGCGCGGGTTTCCTTGCAACCAGCGGCAGGCTCGTTCAAAACAGCGTGACCATTTGAAAAAAAGCGCTGCCGACGCTGTGGCGCGTGAGGGCATGACACGCGGTCTTCATGTGGCACTCCGCTTCATGTGGCACTCCGCTTCAAGTGGCACTCAAGTGGCACCTCAAGTGGCACTGCGTCCATAGTCAGGATGAAGACGGCAGTGTGGTCTTTAAGCTGTTTCGCCTCCAGCGTGAGCTTCGCACCTTCGATGAAACTTTGGCGTCTCATGAGCTTCGAAAGTGCATGCACGTGCGGTCTTAGCACGATGGAAAACAAAGAGCACGTGATGGAGGCCGGCCACCCAAAATAGACGCTTTACACACGCGCCAGATTGAGCCGCCATAGCCGCCCTTCTCTTGTCTTACCGAGATGCCGAGCCACTGAAGCGGGCGTTGACGAGTCTCCACAACGGCCTATGCTGGGGGGAAGGACACAGTAACACTTAAAATGGCAATAACCTGTCCTGCTGTGGAAATGATGAAGTCAAGCGAACGGAATAAGAGGGAACAAAAACTGAAGGTCAGTTATGGCGGCGCCCATGCACAGCTGCTGTAAAGCGTCTTATCTGTTCAGTGGCGACACGCGACGCTAAAGTCACGGTCCTGCGGTGGCGCTGCTATTGGCATGGCGCACGCGCAGACGCGCCACTTGATGCGAATGTAGTTCATGGGGGAATCGATGGCCGAGTGGTCTAGCGCACACCAGCACGGAGCACGTGGAGCGAAAGCTCGCGCTGCAGAACCCAGGGATCCTGGGTTCAATCCCCACCCCTGCCTGTTTGAGCATTGTACCGGCGTGCGGTCGTGTATCACTACTGCGTGGTGCACGTTAAAGACCCCAGGCTAGCGGTTGTACTGCACTGGCTAAATTGCTCATCTACAGCTGGGAGACTCGTCGCCCGTTGAGGCAGACCAAGTTCTAGGCTGTATAAACATACACACAACCCAATTTTTATGTAGTTCCTGCGCACGCGCAGTGCCCACACCTCGTGTGGAAACTGCACGTTTGCCCACAGCTCGCGAGGGACTGCTTGTAAGCAGCGCGTTGGCCTATACCGTGGCCTATACACTCTTTTACTGTTTGACAAACATGGAATGCTGCTTACGCCCCAACCGACTTTCGGCCGCTCCGTCTTTGTAAGCCTGTCGAGTTTGTTGATGTCGTCAGTGCTAGAAAGCAAGAATGATACACGGACAACAAAGTTGGAGATTTAGTGAGGGTCTTCGGCTGTACGATTTAACGTCTTAGCGGAGACGAGTTGGTTTACGAGAATATTCGAAATATTTGAACAGATCTTGCGCTTCATGGTTCTTTTTTGCGCTCGCCTGGAGAATTGGTGGTTCAATGTTTCAATGACGTTTCTTGCAGCGATGTTAAGATAGGCTTTGTGCGTTCTTTTTTTGAATCGGAGGCTCGCTGGGATGTCAGACTGGAGCACCGCCTGGTGGCGTTTGTGAAGAAAGGGGTCTAATACGTTCTCTGTTTCTTATCGTTCTCAGTCCCGTGGGTTCTGTATCTGGTACACCGTGATCTGGTATGCGAGACAAAAATATTAAAACATTTCAACCTGGAATATGCGATAATATATAGGTGAGGCAAAACAAGAATGTATCACGCATTTTTCGCAAACACCTTCTAGTGGCGTGGAGGAATCAAAACGATGTTTTACACAAGGGCGCAGATGGCTGCGCCCTTGTGGATCAGTTGTATAGCTTTGACAGTGCTGCCTTTCTGACTGAAACCTTCGCCGGCTGCTGGGAGAGAATTCGATGCGTCTTTTGGGAATTCGCGGGAAGTTAGCTCGTACCAACGTTATTCGATTAGCTCAGTTACATAACTGCTAATAGACTCTGCTTGCGCGAGCAGTACCCCCTCTCACTCACCACGACTCGCCTCCCGTCGTGCAATGCACCGGATGGCTGCTACGGTAAAGGCAGTGTATTCTATGGAATACGCACGTTTCGATGCACAGCGTTGAGATGGCTTTCCACCGTAGTCTATGGAACACACAGTTTTGAAACGATTGATTGTCTAGACGGCGCTTCAAACTTCGGGAGGTGAACTGAAGTGAGTGATTGGGTACCCCTCCTCCACGGGAGTTTCCACAACTGAGGTAATTTAGTAATGTTGGTACGTACGCAGAGCTTTCCTCGCAAATAAGATTGTGCGGTGTACTGCTATACTCCGTCTAACTAGTAGCGTGCAGTAAAGGCGAAGGCGACGCCTGGCGAGGGGAGAAATGGCAAGCACTAGGAAGGCTGGGGAAGAGGAGAGAAACATTCTCTCCTCTCTAACATTCCTAGTGATCTCGCTTTCTCCCTTCACCCTCCTTTGCCCTCCTCTCCCGTCCCGCCTTTCTAGTGCTCGCCCCTTCTTTCTTCGCCTGGCGTTGCCTTTGCCTGCAAGGGCGGCCTCTGGGCGCCGCCATCTTGCTGCTGGTGTGGGTAGATCGTCTGATAGTCAAGCACTGCTGAGGCCGTGGGTACGCCTCAGCAATGCTTGACTATCAGACGATCTACCCACACCAGTAGCAAGATGGCGGCATTTGCAAACATAGGCACGCATTACGGCAGAACTCAAGGAACCCCCCCCCCCCTTTGGGAGCTCCTCGGGGAAGCAGGTGTACTTGCCTCTAGGACCTACGCCATATTCACCTCATCTGTGCGCCGTGGGGGGGTGCTTGCGCATGTCGACAGCTCTCGCCTTTGAGTCAGGGCAACAAGAAACATGAACTGCAAACACTTCGCAAACATTAGCATACGAGAAATTTTGAGAAACAATATCAATAAAAAAGTAAACGAGCCTGCAGACGGCAGAGGATGCGTAGGAAAAGACTTGCGCCAGCGTGGCTCCAAAGTAGCTCTCTACTTGGGTCTTGTCTCAACTTCACGAGGGGGTGATAAGGAGAACAAGAAGGGAGGTCTTTTCGATTTTCGTTGGGGGATAGCCAAACCATCATCAAGCAAGCCTCGTTTTCTTTTTGTTTTGTTTAAACAAGCCTTCCTTCTTTCAATAATAATAGTCATAAGAATCATCTTTATTTGCTCAGGAGAGACGCGGCACCGCAGAAAGGCAACAGCCCGAACCATGGAGGCTCGCTGTGCCACGTCTAGTGACGGTGATTATGTATTGATGTAATATACAAGATGTTATATGCAAGATTTTACTATCTTTCTGTTTTCAATACTCTGACTGTCTTCGTCACCTCCAACTTCGCCCTTAGAGACAAAAAATAAAAAAAAATAAGGTGAGACCTCGCATGTGAATACTGTTCCAGCAATATCCCAAACAAAACGATAGTAATTGCTACTTGCGACTAGGACGGAGTAATATGCATACAGTATTGTTTGCGAATAAAACTGAAAGATAAAAAAAACGAAATTAAGCATACTCGTATATTTATTTGGCTACTCCTGTATCTAAATCTTGACTTCTCATTGCCATATTGCAGTGCAAAATGATTTTGTATTTCGAATAATTATTTGCTTGACGAAATCGCATTTTTCACTTGGTAATGCGTCTTTAAATGTTTTGCCGCATACGATGAAATGTTTGAATGCTTTTTACGGAGACCGCGTTGTCCCAATTATGAAAGGCTCTACCATTATGCCAAGACAGTTTCCCGTAAATTGGGTAATGTTTCAAAGGGTTTAAAACATTTGACCAGCACTAACACAGTAACATTGTGCGATACTCTGACAAGCAGTCAAAGTATCATAGCACACCGTTGTTTTTTTTGTTTTATTTTATGTTTTTACACCTAGTCATAAATTGCACAAAAATTGTGATATATTGTAAAATTTATATATATATATATAATACGGCATCTCGTGATCATCATCACAAAAACGATCAATGCAATCCTCACAAAAGCGATCTTTTTGTAGTGAGGCCTGCAGTGTTACAGAAATAACCGTATACGCGCAAATAAATGCGGGGTTGTTTAATTCGTCTGCCCATTTCCTCGACTAGAGAGGAATAAAGAATATACTTTTCGCAAACGTGTTCAACTGTGTGCGCTTAATTGTCGCAAAGAATCGCTGAGGGGCGAGGTTCAGTCGGCGGGGTCCCAGCTCCTTTCTTCTCGTCCCAAGCTTTTTTTACTTTTCTTCTTGCAAGCTCCGATGTGCACACATATGCACAACAAACTCTTGAGCGAACACTTGTTTGAGCACCCTTGAAGTTTCTGAAGCCTTTTTACATCTTATTGAAACCTGGTATTTCTTTTTAAAGTACAAACCTTTTATTTCTGCTAGCCCATTGTTTTTATTTTACTGACGATTTTAAATGACGCTCAGCAAGTTTTTAGTTTAAACCATATGTGGATTTAAAAAAAAAAAAATCGATCAATTAGTTTTTTTTTAACTAATCACCAGACTGCGACGGTTTTTCGCCCCTCAAATGTCCGGCGAGCTCAAGAAACATAGTAAAGAAGGCATGCACGTAGCAGTGAAGAAATATTTTCTTAAGAATCTGTTTTGAATAAAAAATAACATTCCACTTCGCATCTGGAGCGGGCAGACGAGGTTTGTCGAGGCTTAGGCTGTGTGTCTGCTCGGATAGTTCGGTTCGAGACCAGATGCGATATTCCGCTTTATAAACATTCACACAATAAAATTGAACTGTGAGACGGATCGTCCTAATCTTATTTCCACTTCAGTAGACAGGGGAACCAAAGCGGTAAGGGCGCACACGTTTCTGTCATGGAATGCGAAGCCGTGATCTTGCGCCTGGGAACGGAGCACAGCACACCGCAGTTTCAGTGTCGCCGATTCGCTCGTTTTCAAAGCAGTCGGCAGGAAATGTCATCACCGCTTGTGCCTCTTCATTTCTGACTTTACATACCAAAATGACAACAGGGCGAAAAAAAAAAAAGCGAATGAGCGTGTTGTAAGCACGCGCAAGTGAGTTAGAAACGCGACGTTATAACAGCAGTTCGATGATGTTTCTAAAAGTGACATGGGACATGCGCTCTACGGATTAGAAAAAAAAAGCTTCGACAGGCGGCCGGCAACGTAGTATGTATAGACATAGCCTCCTATATACTGACAAAGCCTGGCAGGTCGCCGCGAGAAGCGGCCGCCGAAATGGAAAAGGTGGAGCGGCAGACAACGGATGAGAGGATGATGATGATGATGATGATGATCTTGCAGATGTTCCCTTTGTATCGGGCGGTTCCGAACCACGTTCGTACCTAGCAAAAAAAAAAAAAAAATATTAAACGAGAAAAGCACTTATTTCTTTCACTTTCTCCTTGTCCTTCGTGTTCCCTTTGCTTTTGTCCTTCGCCACCAGTCCTTCCGTCTCCTTTTCGTTCATTCGGTTACTTCCCAGCTCCGTCCAAACGGCTTCGTGGACGCTGCGGCGCGCGTTTCAACCTCACTTTGAGGGATAGCAGCAGCATCTCAGGAGACCCACATGAATGGCGCCACGCTGCGGCGAGACGTTGAAACACACTGTCGCTGCAAAAGCTGTGCACTGACGTCCAGGTTCCCCGAGAAATGGCTCTTTGAAGCCCTGCGCTACCAGATCCTCGCGCTCCAAATCTGCGACCGGGCACTCTATGGCTCCTTTGTCGAACTGCCAGGCTTTGTGAGTATAGAGGAGGCTAATACACATTTCCAGGGCTTACATCCCGGGCGAAAAATGCTGAGTCATTGAGCTGTGGACGCATGCGCAGCGTCTGATAAGGCACAACAGAGCTACAGCGCAAGCTCAGAAGGTCTTCTACAGCGTAGCAGAAAAAGATATCAGCGCACAGGGGCTGATTTTTGGAAAGGTCTATACCAGGGGTGGCGAGGCTGACCCGGCCTAAGAGCCGCAAACAAAACCACGAAACTTCCAAGAGCCGCGGAGGGGGGGAGAGGGAGGCAAACTTTTGTCTAGATCAATAAACGAGACTCGAACTACTTTCAATCTATCCGAGTCAAAAGCAGTCCAACTGTTTGTAAGGTAGGATTAGCAGTATCAGAAGACTATCAAACTGCAACCTGTCTGTCAATTTAAAACGCATCCCATTTCTCTTTTTGGGGAAGTACGGGCGGGGGGGGGGGGGGGGGGTAGGAAATGGAGCCGCGAGCCGCACTTTAACATGCGAAGAGCCGTATGAGGCTCACGAGCCGCAGCTTGGCCACCCCTGGTCTATACCTATGCATGCCGTCGGAGAATGCGAGGCCGCGACACGGGAAGACACAAATGGCGGGCGGAAGTGGCGAACCGAAAGAGAACGGACGCTCGCCTAATTGGTCAGTGGTAGCGGATAGGGGAAGATCGAAGAGGAGGAGGAGGATTTTTTTATAGGGCGAGAGTATGTCGGAGGGCCAATCAATGGCGCTACGTTCAGTATAGAGATATTTTAAAAAATGATCATCTGGCCAGTGTGGATAGGTGGCGCATGCTACCGACCGATTTTGTGTGTTCCGTCGTACGGATTCATCCATCCATCGGGTACATTAGAAGCTAAAAGTGGAATATGGTTCCTTCATGTTCGTTTTTATGAAACAAAGGGGTTCTTTTTCGTTTGAGAGAGAACGCGTGACTGCTGTTTGTTTAATTTCCAAAATTGCGAATACAAAAAAAAAAATAGTACCTTAAAATTAGTCTATGTCAGAAAAACAAAGTAATTAAAATAGTTTTGAGACCACGCCGCCCCCGGACTGACGTTACGCCGGGGATTTCTCGCGCCCGCATTCGTTGCGTGTGCATCGATGCGGGCATTTGTCTCGATCCGGTTATTTATACCGTTTCTTTTTAAGTTTTACAGATTTGTTTAAAAATACCCCATGAAAGCTACACTTATGCACTTTGTGGAGGTTAGCTTTACGGCCAGGGGGGCATTGCATAGGGGCTAATTGTTACGATCAGTTTGCTAATTAGGTAAAATTTGTTAAGTTTTTAATAAGTGACAATAGCCATATCGGTCCAATTAGAAACTTGCTGAGCAACCAAATCAGTCATTTTCAGAAATACTTTGAGCGCATGAAAAGCGCAGTAGTGTGTTAAAGTTGCCAATCGTGCAGCAGGAGCGAAGCTAGCGTTGCGATAAAGTGTCCGCGCGATTTCTCCGTCTCTTATCATAGCCCCAGGCTTGTACCTCTTGCACGAGTAGTGTTGCACGAACACTACTGCGTTTCCCACGCGCCCAAGGTGTATCTAATAATTATTGATTTAGTGGGTTTGGATGATGCTCAGAAAGTTTTTAACTGGAAGCATGTGTCCATTTTCACCAATTAAAAGCTAATTAACAAATTTTACTTAAATGTGTCCTCAGGAGGTTTTTGAGATCGCCTAAATATGGCGATAGCGCTCTGTGCGGACACTAAGCAACCTAGAAATCTATGAGTCATGACGATGTGCGGCCGATATCCCCATTAAAAAAAGCAATCTAAGATCGCACACACCGAAGTCATCTCCGGCAATTGGAGGAGCATTGTTCTGGCGGCCAGTACGACATGTGACCAATGAAAACGCGACATTTCGTTAAGATTGCAAACGCTGTTATTACCAAATCTGTATACTTTTCTAAATAATAAAAGCCAATAAGTGTAATAAAAATATTTTAATGTTTCGCGGGGAAGAAACATAGTACTGCAGTAATCGTCTCTAAAACAAAGAACTACGTTTTTTTTTTGCCTTTTTTAGTGGGAGTGATGTGCTCGGTCGTCAGTTCTTGAGCGCGCGCTCTCCGGGTTGAATCGTACTGCGGGCTGTGTGGACAACGAGCCGCGCGCATTCGAGATATCACTCCGCGGTTCCACCGGTCGGAGGCGCGAGGATCCTCGCTTGCTATTCACTGACAGTGGTCCTGGCTTTGGAACAAGGTCCCCCCATTGTCGGAGACGACCTCGGTGTGTTGCGATCTTTGATTGCTTTTTTTAAGAATTACAGGAGGACGCTTAAAGGGATTATCCGGTCAAATTTCGTATTCATGAAAACATTTAGACCTCATTGTCAATGGCTGTAGGTGCATCTTCCACGACAAATCTGAATTTTGTGTGCTTCCCTGGAGGAGTAATTGTATTTTAACCCAAGCGTGCATAAACGGCGTTTTCCTCTTCCACCTTCAGGGAAGCGGAGTTTCTGAGGTAACATCAGGCAAAGAACGCGCCGAACTGAAGTGCACTTCGAATTTTGTCCTCCGCGTGAGCGGTACGACGTGGTTCACCCTCGCTGCTGCGCTAGATTTTGTTTTGTTTTGTTTTTTTAGAATGAAAGGGTATTTTCGTTGTGCGATTGTCACGCTCCACACTTCTCCGCGACATTTACAGTGGCGAGTAATATGGAATGCTGCGGTGCGTCGGGAGCACTGTGTTCCCACGGAGGAATGAGGCATAGGATAGGACAATTGCAAGACTGGTGTGACGTCACGTCAGGGATGGGACTGCAGCCGTTGATACTTGCGAAATTCGGCATGGAGTTTCGTTCAAATATCCGTCGTTGATTACACTAAATTGGGGTGTCGTTTAATGAAATAAAAATGGCCTATGTTAATCATTAGGCTCCCACTAGGTAACCATCACGAAATCTTAAGAACTTCCGGTTTTCACCGGACAATCCCTTTAAGCTTCACCTTAAAGAGTGGAACGCGATAGCGAAACATATAAACCTCCGCTCGGTCCCAAGTCGTGCAAGCGTGTATGCGAGGCCTACGATAATAAAATAAAAAAAAAAATATGCATGCGTGGCGTAGTCGGAAGTGTGCCCGGCTCGTCGTGGGTTCGAGTACCACCTCCGCCTTCAAAATTCTTTCTTTAAGGCAAATAAATTACTTTATAAAGTGAAATCATTTGAGACATGTGGCGGCCTTTAATTGGCGTTACATATCATGACGATACTAGTCCCTGCAGAAGTGGAACAAGTGGAACAAGTGGAATAAAGAACAAACACAAAACTCCAAGCACAGCTCGGTGTCTGGTGTGTGGCCGAAAAAATCATCCTGGTATCAAACCAGGGTTGGATATCATGATGATTATCAAACCTCTTCATTTCTAGTTGAGCGCTCTACCAAATGAGTTAGCCAGGAGTTAGACGTCAGTAGAGCAAACGGGGTTTGAACGGCCAGCATTTGTGTGGTTATGATGATAATGCAAAGGTGCAAGCATTATTATGTACATGTCATGTTTCATTTACTTTCATTCCACGCGTAAAGTCCCGTTTCACCCGAGCGTTGTTTTTTTTTTTTTAATTACCACGCGATGTTATGTGGCTGTGACGTCATGTCTCTTCCGACCAATCAGGATTTTCCCGTCCCACCAACACCGACGCCGACGCCGGCTTTTCTGCTACACGAGCTCCTAAACGCTGTCGCGTTAATAGGGAAATCGACCACGTATCGTCATTATTTAGTGATTTCTCGGATGCGTGGAGTCAGCAGAGGGAGTTATCGTCATATTTAGGCGATCTCAGAAATCTCATCGGGGCACCTTTAATTTGTCGACTGATCGTTACGATTAGCATCATATACAATGTCCGTCTGGTCGTATAACTCACCTGCACAAACCGCATAACTGTAGCTTTCACGGCTTTTTTTTAAACAAATCTGTAAAGCTTAAAAAAAAAACAAGAACAAAAACAAAAGAATAAACACACCCTGTATACTTGTCTGTTTCGAAACGGAAGCAAAACAAGAACCACACGCACGATGCGGTGGAGTTGAGACTTGCCAACCAAATGTGCGCGAGATCCTTTGAAGGAGCCATGAAACGATCTTTCTACTTTCGCTAAATACTACTTCGAATCGCTCCCTAACATTAATAACTGAATAAACTTGCCCTAAGTTTTCTTCCTAGGCAATGGTAGCCGAAGAAAAAAATTCGTGAAATATAAGCATCGCTGATCCCCTCAACGCGGAGCCACAACAAGCAGCCACGTGGCCTGGTGCTTATGTTATGCCGCCAACGTTAATCATACCCATACGCTGGGGTTGGCCAAGTAGAAACCGCGTGCTGAGCTCCCAGCATTGTAAAGCTGGGATCACGTTGGTCATACATCATACAATAGACAGCCTGCAAACACGAGTCAACGCGATATCCGTGGTTCCAATGCCGCGCGCCAAGTTTCTCCTTCAACTCATTACCATGCTGCATTCGAAGCACGGATCTCGCGGTTACTCGCATCGAATCTGTTTGCAGACTGTCTTGTGTATAATCATAGACTCCTCTACACTCACAAAGCCTGGCAGTTTGACGACGGAGCCATAGAGTGCCCGGTCCCAGATTTGGAGCGCGAGGATCTGGTAGCGCAGGGCATCAAAGAGCCATTTCTCGGGGAACCTGGACGTCAGTGCACAGCTTTTGCAGCGACGAGGACCCGAAGCACACTTATTCGCTCGGGAGAAGTGTGTTTCAACATCTCGCCGCAGCGGGGCGCCAGTCACGTGGCTCTCCTGAGATAAGGCTGCTATGCCTCAAAGTGAGGTTGAAACGCGCGCCGCAGCGTCCACGAAGCCGTTTAGACGGAGCTGGGAAGTAACCGAAAGAACGAAAAGGAGACTGGAGGACTGGTGGCGAAGGACAAAAGCAATGTGAACACGAAGGACAAGGAGAAAGTGAAAGAAATAAGTGCTTTTCTCGTTTAATAGTTTTTTTTTTTGCTAGGTACGAACGTGGTTCGGAACCGCCCAAAGGGAACAGCTGCAAGATCATCATCATCATCATCATCACCCTCTGATCCGTTGTCTGCCGCTCCACCTTTTCCATTTCGGCGGCCGCTTCTCGTGGCGATCTGCCAGGCTTTGTCAGTATGTAGGAGGCTATGACTATAGACCTTTCCAATGTTTACAAAATCACAGTCCAGCGTGCGATCTTCACAGCCCAGCACGTGCGTGTTCGTCGCTCCGGAAAGCGAGCAAAGCACGCGCCATACGCACGAACGCTCAAAATGGCACCGGCCACAAGCTCGTTTTTGGAAAGGTCTATACATACTACGTTGCGGGCCGCCTGTAGAGGTTTTTTTTTTTTCTTATCCGTAGAGCGCATGTCGCGTGTCACTTTTATACTCTGTTTCACCTTATGATGTACCGCAGGAAAGGCTACAAGCGCGAGCTCCTTGCTCTACGGCACATCTCGGCGGCACAAGCTCTCGTGCGTTAAAGGCAGCTCCCAACGTTATGAACTCGCGTTTCTAGCCTTCTCTGCGGTACAACATAAGGTGAAACGGAGTATAGGAACATCATCGAACTGCTGTTATAACGTCGCGTTTCTAAATCACTTGCGCGTTTCTGAATCACTTGCGAGAATTCGGTAGTACAGATCATTTCTCGGGGAACCTTTACGTCAGCGCACAGCTTTTGCAGTGGCGAGGACCCGAAACATGGTTTTCAAACCCGACGAGAAAAGAAGCGGTAGCGCCAGGAACGTGAGGAGCACGAGCGGACATTCTATCGCTCGGGAGAAGTGTGTTCCGACGTCTCGCCGCAGCGGGGCGCCCGTCACATGGCTCTTCTCTTATCCATAGTCTGCTGCTCTACCTTTTTAATTTCGGCGGCCGCTTCTCATGGCGATCTGGCAGGCTTTGTCAGTATAGAGGAGGCTATGGCTTTAGAGTTCGGCTATTTTCATCTCCTTAGTGGTTCCACAGGAGCCACTACCCGAGTGTCCGCCGAGGCACTGATTGTTACGAGCCGAAGTCGAGTGCTCACGCGGTTCTCGTGTCCAATCCATGAGCCGCGCTTGACTGTCGTCAGGCGGGTGGTTTCGATCCTACAATTAAGTCATCAAGCTTTGCGAAGGCAAGATTGAAAGAAATAGTCCAATTTTATTCTCGCAATTTCATCACGACTAACAAGCTTCTGAATCAGTGGCGGTCCGTGCGAGTATACCTGGGCCAGACTAGGACCAGTGCGCCTCTGCAAAGTCATGAACACGCCAACCCGATATCGTTTCATGACTCCCTTAAGCCGGGGTCACACTGCTTATACATCATACAAACGACAGTCTGCAAACACGAGTCACCGCAATATCCGTGGTTCGAATGCCGTGTGCCATGTTTCCTCCTTGAACTCGTTGCCATGCGGCGTTCGGAGCCCGGATCTCGCGGTGGCGACTGGCGTTCGAATCTTTATGAAACAGCGAAGTCGCGCGGTCCAAGAGCCGCCTTCCCACCGGTTATATATTATACAAAAGACAATGTGTTCGACGCAAACATGATGACTGAATTCTCAGCGGACACGCCGCCCCAAGCATGTTATAAGCATGCTTGCTTTATACATATGCATGCTTCGAACATGTCTGCATACAGTTTTTGCATGACCAATGTCATAATTTCAGCCTCGTCGCTCACCGAGCTCCTCCCTCCGTAGATCGCAGTTTTTGTCTCTGCCTATGAGGTTTTGCGGAAAAGTAGACGGTCCAGGCTTCTTAGAGCGTACGGGACGATCTCATACTACATTTATATCAATCAAAGTACACTTTAAAAAATACCTATTAGCTCCTCGTGAGATCTAATCTCTATTCTGCAACATCAGTCAGATGTTTCCTCAATTCCGGGGTAAGTTGATATTATATACAAGCTGAAAAAAAAAAAAGATACCCTATTTTACCATTACTCGGTTTTAAAACTCTTTTGACGCTCGGATTTGGGATTATGAAGTTTCCTCGAAAGAAAGGCGAGATGTAAATCTCCGCGAATATGCACGAATCCCTTAGGACGCTCGGGGAGAACCGTGCCGGCGTCTTTTGTAATCCTTTTTATCCACCCAAAGTGAGTTTGAAACGATTGCGACGTCTGAATCTGCTGCGAGCCGCTTGCGTGCGTGAGTGCATGTTGGGTTAGATTAAATTTTAAATTTCAGAGGCTTACTTGGGAAAACGCGAAATTTTCTGCAGCTGTTGGCGTTAAACGTAACAATGTTTTTGTTTTCTTTTTGCATTGTCGGCTGGTTTGTTGGACGATGCCGCATTGTTAGCGCAATAGCAAAAATATATAAAATTTATTTTTTGGCCCCGGGGGGGGGGGGGGGGGGGGGGGGGGGAGGTACATGTGGGCCGGAATTTGTCGGATACAGTTTCGCGGACTTTGCTCAAGAGACGGTCGTTAATTGCGAGTGCAACTCTATGCAAAGCGCAACGTGGCAGGACTGTGCATTTCATTGTGTGCAGTGCACCATATAAACCCAGATGCGAGCTTTCGGTTCCATGCTCACTCCATAGCCGGCAACCGGAAAAAAAAAAATGTGTCGTTTTCGCTAACGGCCTATAATATTGACAGTTGTTAAATGTGTCTTTGTGAATTTAAGTCAGGGATGTCAAACACGCGGGCCGGGGGTTGCACACGGCCCGCGACTATCTTGGACGCGGCCCGCAAGCCGTCCCGTCGCTGCGAGCTCCCGTTTCTTAGCCTCGAGCGCTGAATGACCTCTTGTCGTCCATTCATGTCCACTAAAAATGTAGTTCTGCTCTTATGACATTTTAACATATTCGGCACTAATCTGTTTTCTTTCAGATCGAGAATTGTTTCGTTTTACATGCACTTAAGACACAAGTATTTTCTTTGTATTTCTACTATAAAAATCGTCAGGAAAGCAACGACTACTTTACGATAAGAATTTATTTCGAGACATATTGAACTGAGATATTTCCCGAGGGAATTGAGCGACATAGTAACGAGTGCGTGCTTGGTTTCTAGTCGTATTTTTAAAAGAAATTCCAGTGCGTTGGCTGGCCGGTTGTTTTAAATCTTGTAATCAGACTCGGTACCAGTGTTGCCGAATCGTGGGAAATTTCCAACCTTGTGTTGAAAGCCTAACGCCAAGGGCTAAAGATAAACTTAACTCAAATGCACGTAAAATATGCATTTTTAAAACCAAACAAATATCTTATCTTATATGCGTTCGAGTTTAGTTCCGCGTTGTCCCATGGAGCTATGTTTGTGAAAAAGTTCCCCCGATTCGGCAACATTGCTCGGTACGAATCGGAAGTAGTTGTATACATAAATCAAAGCTAACGACGAGACTGGCAAAACGGCTATTTTACAAAAAGCAAACAGCACGAGAGCCCTTCTTTAGGAAATCTCGGGGTGCCGCTGAAAGACTCGGCTGCTTTGCAACGTAGAGCACCATCGCTGTTTGTGTTTTTATGTCCTAAAATATATATACCCCTCGCCCCCCGTTGGCCCTCGATATTGTGGGGTGGTGGTATATCTGGCCCCCACAACCAAATGAGTTTGAGAGCCCTGATTGACGTACTGCGAATGTAAGGCCCGGGGTGTTCGAGGAAAGCGCAATGACCTGGCATATCTATACAAGAAACGAGAACCTTTTATATTTATGAGAAAGAAATACGTATTATGTCATTTTAATAAAATTGGCCAATTTATTTGATTCATATGGGAAAGCGAGTTCCTCTTCAGTCACAATAAAATGCATATCGTAGCGATGTTGAGACAACTGAAGGACAGTTTGCCCAAGAATGGCGCCTGATGTACTCCGTAGTAGAGGGTCATTTCTGCCTCGGTGCTCTGGTACCCTACACCAGGGGTCTCCATAGTTTTCGGATAAGGTGCTGGATCGGGGATCTGTCGCTGTCTCGAAGGCCACAAAATGAATAAGTGAATATAAATGAGAAAAAAAAATCACCAATCAGCACTTCAACGAAAAATTGAAAGCAATAGTAAAAGTTAAAAAAGTAGAAGATGAGGTAGAAAAATACCTCCGCTTTATTTTGAAATGTAATATTTAGCTAGTTATAGCGTTACAGAATAATTGGGACCCAGAAAGCTTGTCAGGTGTAAATCAGTGCATCGTAATTTTGGCATGTTCCATCAGGGCAGAAGTCTAAAGAGAATGATAGAACTGTTGCTGACAATATGCAATAAATACTACACAGGACGTCAAGCACAATGTATACACGGGGAGTCAGAGGTCTTCTAACATACGTAGTCACTCAGATATCAAAGAGGGGACTATAAGCATGCTGATGCTGGTGATGAAAATGTCCAATGAATAAAGTTACGACAGGACACGACTTACGATAAGTAGTTTTCCATTCCTTTTTTTTTTCTTCTTCTTGTGTCTTCTTTTACGCTGTTGAGCACCGGCGTGAGAGTGCGTGTCATTAGAGCGCCACGACAGCAGAGCGCACGACAGCAGAGCGCCGCGACATGAGAGCACGTGCCATTAGAACGCTCGTCATGACAGCGCATGTGCGCGGCTTGGGAATGATCGATTTTGGGGTTTTCAAAGATACTTTCACGAAGTTGAAATTTTTACATCAAAGGGAGTCGCATTTCGAACCCTGTGGAAAGTCTAAAAAATACAACTTTCGCAAACTTAAAATAAAGGAGCAAGATACAGAGTTTCGGAGATATAGTTGTTTATTGACTACGGTTTCATAAAAATAATAATAATAATAATAAAAACATTTAAATTTTGAATGACTGTGAAACACCACGGATGTAGTCGAGCATGCACCTATGCATGGTCGTGGCGTTTAACTATATATAGCTTGCTCAGATTCCTCGCTACGCGAACGTAGGTGGCCTCGCTGCTCCTTTGAGGCTTTCCACGAAGTACATCCGACAGCTACTTAAAGGGGCGGTGCAACGATTTTATGATTAAAAGAATTTGCATCTTGTAATTTTTAAGTTGTTTATCGTGTCCCGGAGGACAGAGAAAACACCTCCTTCATTAAAAATGTCGCGATTCCGCTGCACAATCGCAAAGCAAAAGTCGAGCTTTTTCGCCCACCTGCAGCCCCAAGTGGCAGCCGAAGGAACTACGGCGAAAAGATTACGTGACCTCGCTCGGCTCTAAGCTGCAGCAAAGCGCGAAACACATGCGCGTCAAAACTGTCCGGTCCGGCGTGCGAACTGTCGGGAAGATGGTTGCTCCGAATCGCCGGACAGGACGGTTCGCGACTCATGGTTTCCGACGCGTCGCTGCGTCGCTCCGTTCAGCTCCGCCCAGTTTCGGGTATCCCTCTACCGAATGGATGGATGAATGCTGGTCGCTATATATATAACGGGCGGTAGCTCGCGCCACCTAGCCTAGAAAAATAAAATACTTCCCTCGCCCTTCTTGGTTTTTCTGACTTTAAAACAAACATAATATTTTTATTACATTCTAGTAAAGTGTGCGTGTGTAGAGATTTTCCGTGAGGTTACTTTTCTGCTCAACATCACTTAATCGCGATGGACCGCAGCGGACCTTAGGAGCCATCCCAGCGAAGCGAGCACTGCGTACAAATCACGTGACTACGCACACCGCGCATTGCTGCGTCTCTCCCGAAGTTCACGTGACACTCACACGGCATTGGAATGGCTCGTAGCGTCCGCTGCTCTCCATCGTAAGGCGCAACGGAGTACATTCGGGTTCTGACGGCCTCGATCGGTCCCAGAAGGACGGCTTGCTATGGCGCGCGAGATCAGCAGCTTGTTTTGTGCGCGCGAGAAAACTCGATGGCGTCCATCTCCTTCACCGCGCACCGCCACATGTGTGTGTGTAGGCGTTGTAAAAGAGGGGGAGATCCGCTTCCCCGAACTGTCCGAACCACGAAGCGCCTACTCGCCCGATCGGGCCGAAAGTCACGTGACAACATGACCTTCGCGCCATCCGTGCTGCCATTGGCTGCGACCCTCCGAAATTCGGACAGCCGTGCGGCGATATCTAGCAAGTTGGACGCGCGCCGGCGCCGGACGGAGGCCCCGTCCGTCGCTCCGGTGCGACGAAAACCCTCGCCCTCGAACGTCGTTCCGGCGGTTCGCGCGCCGAATCGGACAGTTTGGACGCGCATGCGTCTCGCGCTCTAATGTCAGCGGAGAGAGGGAGAGGAAGCGTCCTCCGAGAGAGCACACGGGAACCTACACGGTACTCCGAATGACGTTACTGGGAGTGCGACCGGGTGTGACCCTGAAGACTGGGAGTGAGTTGAGGGGTGCCCGAAATGCCAATATTTATCTTTTTTTTTTACGCAACAACTAGGACACGCAGGCGAAATCGGTTTTCTGTTCGTTACTTCAGAAGTGTCAGAGGGCAGCTTCCACAAATCTTTGAACAAAGTCCGGAAATTGTTGCACCCCCCCCCCCCCCCCCCTTTAACTGCGCTGGAACGCACGGTAGGTATACAGAAGCCTCCCGTGCGCGCGGATGTTACATCATTATCGCGTTTATGTCTGGCAAACGTCGGGAAAACGTCGAATTTGGAACGCGCTAGAAATCAATCCGTTCGGTCGTACGATTGACGGCGAAATATGAAGCCGCATTCAGATGTTGTGCAGTGCTGGCTTTCGCGTAACAGATAATCTAACGTATAACAACCCAGTTACTATAGAGAAGGGGATGCGATACTTGAACCTTCTGCCACGTGGAAAGGCACCGTAATGACTGCAGCTATTGTTCAGCGCTCTCGTGTCGTGCGCTCTCGTGGCGGCTTCCGCCTGAAGAACCTCGGCCAACCGCAGGCCGGTCGCCAGACCTAAGCGCGACCTAAACGGTGCGTACAAAGGCCTCCGTAGTCACCGACAACTTAAGAACCGCAGGACGTGGCGATTCCCGACCCTTTCCTTGGGGCTCCGCAGCCGCCGAGATCGTAGCGTCCGATAAGAACACCGAAGAGAGGATCTCACAGAGCGAGACGCGTGACTTTAAGAGGTCCCACTCTGCGTTTAGGTAGGTGCAGTGAACATAAATGTTACAAAAGTTTGAGTTTAAAAGCACAGTCACACACTGTTAGTACATCATACGAGAGGCAGTACGGCGTTCACGGCAGACATGCCGTCCGAATTATCTGCGGAGAAGCCTAAAGCACGTGGAAAGCATGTGTGCTTCTTTATACGTACGCATGCTTCGAACAGTTGTGCAGGCAGTATTTTGTATGCCCAGTGTGACCCTGGTACAAGGAGGAACTCTGACAGTGTCGGCGGGCTGTCGTTTGCATGATGTGTCCGCAGTGTGATCGAGACTTAAAGGTTTAAGGGCGTTTCGGCAATTCGCTGCTGCCGCATGTCTGCAGGAAAAGGCCCAAAGATGGCTCTGGCATGCACCCAACGACGCAGCTTCCTGACAACTAGATTAGTAAAGTTTCTTGTTGCGAGATGCGCAGTCTCGTGTCAATTTTACATCACTACGTATAAAAAAGAAAAAAAAAATATTGATATGTATTACAGGAAATGCCTCTTGCATACTAGGCTAGCGGCATCACACGGTTAACGTTGGATACCTACATAGATATACTCTGTTTTGAGCTGGAGTCTTGCAGCTACGAAAATCTAATCAGTTACCTCAAAAGGCTGTTTTGAAAAACCGCTGGAGCGCCTGAACATTTGCTGCCTTCGGAACCGGATTTAGTTTCTTCTGAGCGACACGAGCTAACTGCTTCCGGTCATCTTGAGCGGAAGCGGATGTTTATACAGCGCCTGCTTCCGGTCCAGCGTGACATTAGCTTTGACTACGCATTCCGCCTTGGGCGGCGTAGACAACGTCGAGTATACGCAGTTCTGAGCTGTCACGATTGCCAAATCTTAAATGTGCAATGTATTTTTTTTAATTTCTAGTAGTTGAAGAAAACAAAAATGCGTCAAGTGCGGTACGTAAAAAAGGCTCTACTCTATACTTCGTTTCACCTTATGTTGTACCGCAGCGAAAGCTAGAAGCGCGAGCTCATAGCGTTGGCAGCTGCTCTTAAGTCACGAGAGCTTGTGCCGCCGGGATGTGCCCCAGAGCAAGGAGTTCGCGCTTATAGCCTTTCCTGCGGTACATCATAAGGTGAAACAGAGTATAGACCCTTTTCATGGCAAACGCCACCAGGAGGTGTTCTAGTCTTTGACGTCCCAGAGAACTTCCGGTTCATAAAAAGTATGAACAAAGC
Organism: Ixodes persulcatus; assembly: GCA_013358835.2. NCBI lineage: Eukaryota > Metazoa > Arthropoda > Arachnida > Ixodida > Ixodidae > Ixodes > Ixodes persulcatus. Next base: position 141,937 of record JABSTQ010009990.1, read on the forward strand.
CCACCCTAACACCGCTGTTTGAAATGTCGATGAGACGTTTAACCACCAATTCTCCAGTTGAACGCCAAAAGAACGAAGAAGCCCGAGAGGTGTTAAATATATTCGAATACTCTTGTATACCAACTTGACTCCTCCAAGACGTTAAATTGACCAGTCGAGGGCCCTCGTTAAATCTCCAACTTTGATGTGCGCATAGCATTTATGCTTTCTAGCACTGGCGACAGAAGCAAGCTCGGCAGTCTTGCAAAGACTGAGCGACCGGAAGTCGCTTGGGACGCAGGAGGCAGTTCATGTTTGTAAACAGCAAAAGGGTCTATAGACCTTTCCAAACACGAGCTTGTGGCCGGTCCCATTTTGAGCGTTCGTGCGTATGGCGCGTGCTTTGCTCGCTTTCCGAAGCGACGAACACGCACGTGCTGGGCTGTGAAGATCGCACGCTGGACTGTGATTTTGTAAACATTGGAAAGGTCTATAGAAACAGCAAAAAAACAACACTATCTTTGTTTTTTGCAGAGCGCCCGGAACGGCCTACAGCTGCCGTTTACGGATGGACCTCAACGAATGGCAAAACTAAAAACATAATTACGCAAAAAAAGAAAATAAGGAAGTTTTTGTTGTGACACGTTTCACGCAAGCACGTTAAACGTGATGTTCAGTGTACAACGCAGACTGTTCTTGTTTGGGCCTAAGCATGTTTCCAGTTTCTTCAATCGCTCCAATTGTTGCAGCTCCTTCCGTAAGGTGAAGCAATAGACCTTTTTTTTCGAAAGTCCGCGCATACGGCTGTCGCCTTTGTTTGCTCCCAGACTCTGAGCATGACACGAGACCTGCGTTAGCGTTCGGCGTGACCCTGGCTCAGCTCGTATTGGACACGAGTGCTGACGTCAGCCTTCGATGAGGACTCGGATCCAATCACGCGCTACGTGTCCAAGCAATGGCGCCTGCCAATGTTGCCTGATGGATTAAAAAAAAAGTTCTATTGGTTCCCCCAAGTGATTTGGAAGAAAGCAGGACGTACAAGATGTCCTTCGTAATCAAAGACAACTGAAAAAACGGAGGGCGTAAACACAAAAAGAAAAAAAAAATATGGACGAAAATAACCCAGACAATCGTACAATCGACGCGATGCCTCTGATAACAAACACAAAAAAATTGACACGTGGCACACCAGTGATGGGAATTTCATTTCAAGATCGATAAATTACGGCATCAGCAGAAGGGTTATCAGTTTTCGGACACCCTAGCGGGTTAAGTTTAAATGGGCGGGAATGCAGGGCTGCAATCAGCGGGAAACCTCATTAACGCCGGGGTAACTTAGCAATATGGCCTCGCCGCTTCAACCCCGAAATTGCGTCGCGGTTAATTTTTTTTTTATTTCCTATAATTTTTTGCAATTTCATCGAGCGTTTTCTATCAAGGTGCTAAGCCACCGAGACGGATTAAATGAATTAATGGAATCAGTTAACGAGCGCCGCAAGGAGGGGTCGGCTCGAATATGCTTGGCAGAAAAAACGGCGCCTGGGCGGCTTTTTTTTGTCGCTATTAGAGATAGTCAAAAGCCGAGCTGGATAAAACAAGAACTGAAAGAAGCAAGAGTGATGCTGGAGTAATGGTTATCTGGTTAGCATCCTTTCAAGATTACTGCTGTTTTTTCCCCTGCCTTCTGCTCTCCTCAATACAAACTCGGACAGCCTGCGAACTATTAGTTTGGATTACTGACACGTTCCTGTGTGCTACATAGAGGCTACATATTTTGCAACTTAGTCACGTTCTCTTGTGTTCCAAAGAAAGTTTGCGAGATAAAACGCCGCTATCGTTCTAATGTCACAAGCGCCAGCTTGTGCCTACACCCGCACTTTCTCCTCCCCGCCCACACTTCTTTTTACTAAAGAAAACTCAAAACACTTAAAAATAACGACATTTTGCAGAAATAAAACTCCCGGGTAGAGTAAGGCAAGTGTTGTGTTATATATCGTCGTTCCATGTTTTATTTAAAGAAAAGGAAGCGGGGTCTGTACTTTATGCAAACTGCAATCTGTTTTTCGAACATACGACCAAAAGATAAAAAAAGGCTTCTAACACACACAAAAAAAAAACAAGAACAGCAAGTCAACGTGAATGCGTTGTGCGAAGAACAAGTTTCCCGTACAACTCGCGGAACAATTTCGACGGAGTGCTATCCGGTTCTTTTCCGCCTCTGCTGGCGGTACATACAGAAAGCACCGAGTTGAAGGAGAAATCCTCGTGCTCTTTATGCCTAGTATCTACGCAAACACAACAGTTTGTTTTTTTCGTTTGTTGCGTTGTGTTTCCTTTTTATTTACTGTGTATCCCGTTGAGACACTCCTCTTGTCAGCATTGACGAGAAGTTAGTCTGCCTTGGACATGGATGCTTTGTATTAAGTAAAAATGTATTGTTTTTTTTTGGTTTAAAATCGGCCGACTAAATTTATGGATGTTATATCAGATTTAAATCGCCTCTCATTATATTCAGTTTGAATCGCTTGAATGTATGTAAGCATAGAAAGAAATTAGCATATAAGGCGAATTCCTAATTTTATATTAAGGTTGAGTTGCATCTAGTTTGAGCAGAATTGATTGTGTGTATTAACCACTCTAAATTTTCCTTTAAAAGTACACTGACACCTCCCCCCCCCCCCCCCCCCCTTTAATTTTTTAAATATTTTGCCTGGCAATTTAGGATTGTGTCAGAATACTACCCAATTCATATTTCGCTACGGCGTCATGTATATACTTAATAAAAAAACAAAAACAAAAAAAAAGTCATTGCTTGTAACCGAAACCGAAACTGGACTGAGGAGGAAGAATAAATATAGAGAAGTTGTTGCCGGAAGTCACGTGGCTGTGCTTTTTTGTTCGATCAACGTATCTCCAGTTTATTAGAGGCCACACAAAATCGGTATCATATTTTTTCCCATTTTTAATATTGAGTGTGTGCCTTAGATAACCCACGAACTTGATTATATTTGGCGGTTGTGTCTTAACCACATGTGAACGGCAAGTGACCACGAAGAAGAGAGTGAGCGCAACTCAAACTGGCCTATTCTCGATGGCCGGTTTTCGGGCAGAACAAAGAAAATTAATTTCGAGCCGCAAATTGTGTTTCGGGTAGTTGGGCTCTCATATGTCGTGTACAAATAAAAAGCCTTGGCGAGCATAAGTATCCTTTCAGTGTCCCTCTAAGTCGAGATCAGCCTTTTTTGTGTTTTAATTGTTAGCAACCTTATTTGTGAGTTAAATGTTTGCGAACAAGCTTTATTTCCCTTTAGAGGATACCGCATCTAAATTTCCTCTCCGATAGAAACTTTTTGGGAGACCGGATGCCACTGGGGCGTAGTCTTTTTTTATTTCCGGCTGCTACGTTTTCCGAAATAATTCCCCCTTTTCATATAAGTAATAAAAAAAAAAACAGTTTTGTGGGTGCGAGTAGGAAAGTTCATTGTCCAAAGGTTTCTGTCGGGAGTGAAGTCCTCGCCCAGCCTCACTGCTATTGGTATACATTTGAAGGATCAGATTGAACTGTTCTTGCATTTTCTGCTTCGCGATATCCGAAACAATGCGATTTCTAAATGACACGTTGGTTGCTGGCACTGTTATTATGGAAACAGAAGTATGCCAAAATTGTTTTAGTTTCTGGTGTCGTGTCATTATGTCGATTAATTATCTACCACAAGTTTCAATCACGCTACACAAGATGGGAAGTAAGTAAAGAGGGCGTCTGGCACCGATTTTAACTACGTCATAGTGCGTGATCGGACGAATGATTGCTTCTATTACAATGAGGCGCAAAGACTGAATAGTTTTATTCTGTGATAGTTTTCGTGACTTTACATTTCATGCGGATTGTATGCTCGACAAATATTCCGAATAACTTCGCATGCTCTCGAGTCCTGTGATCTTTGAGTAAACGGGGCGCTGTTCAGGTGTGGTCGCCATTTGGTCTATATAGTTATTGCTCATTAAACGCCAGGTTAATTCAGGTAACCTAGCAGGGTTATTTAATTTTTTTATCGAATTGGGTTATGATTAGATTTCTAAGTATTACCAGTTACAGCTCCAACATCGCCTGCATAATATAGAATACACTCCATAGCAGTGTACACTGTAAAACAAAAACTTTCACAGCACTTTTCCTTAAGGGTCCATAAGAAAAGCAAAAATTTCAAAGGCAGGAATAAATACTCCTAATGAGCCCTTACTCATTAGGACTGCGGAGTTCCGTCTGAAATCTGATTTGTCCCCTTGAGACCGCCTCTCTCGTCAGTCGAAAAAGTCGACAAAGGCAGCCAAGTAATTCCTAACAAAAAAATAAAACAAAATTGACTATTTATTTCAACTGGAAGACTAAGGTACAAGCTGTCAGCTCTAACCCGGAGACTTCACTTTACCTGAACATACATGTCCTGCACATGACGTCACAGCGCAATGCTTCGTCCTCCGCCACCATTGCCTCGTACATACTTGAGGACCTATCAATGTTTCTCTATGGTCAGTTTCGGCTGGTGCACAGTTTGATTGCTGAAATGAATGCCCTGGCAACGACGGTGGTGTGAGAAACGCGTTGCTGCTGAGGGAAGGGCGCGCGGCTGGTGCGACATCGAAGCTCTGGAATGCGACGCGGCACGCAGGTGGCTTCTCGCGTTTCTCGTAACCAGGGAGGAACTTGACTGTGCAGTGGGCGGCTTACGAGGGCAAAGTTTGCAAGGTTTTAAGAGGTTGATGGAGAATATACAAAAAGCGTTCTACAGCAACACACTTGAGGATGCCACCGAAGCGTGTTTACGATCCGAAGGAAGAAGAGGCAAACCAAAGAGAAACAGAGACAGTGCTTGGGCCTCGCTGGGCCAACCGAGGTGGTATGCATTTCAAACTTAAAGGGGTCATGAAACGATAATGGGCTGGAACGTTCGTGACTTTGCCGAAGCGTACTGGTCCTCGCCTGGCAAATGTATACTCGTAGAGACCGCAACTGATTCAGAAGGTTTTTTATTTTGTCGCGGGGACATCGCGAGGATGAAAGGGGACTCTTTCTTTGATTCTTTCAGTCTTGCCTTCTCAAAACGATGACGTAATTGTGGGATCGAAACCACTTACCTGACGACAGTCGAGCGCGGCTCATGAATTGGACACAAGAACTGCGTGAGCACTCGACTTCGGCTCGTAACAATCAATGCCTCGGCGGACACTCGGGTAGTGGCTCATGTCCAACCACTGCGGCTATGAGAATAGCCGAACTCTAACAATGCCTGGAGCTTAGCACGCGTTTTCTACTTTGGCAACCCAAGCGCGTGGCTATGATTAACACTGGCGGTATGGGGATGAACGACGCTCATATTTTTCAATATTTCTTTGGCGACTGCCGTTGCCTAGAAAAAGAAGATAAGGCAAGTTTATTCAGGTATTAATGCTAGGGAGTGATTTTAAATAGTGTTTAGCGAAAGTAGAAAATAGTTTCATGGCTCCTTTGATCGTAAGAGTCGTTCTTGCACGGTGTGAATGTGTGCTTCGTGGGAAAACATCACGACTACCGCCGTCACTTTATTTGCAGGGTACGTGGTAATGAGCATATACAAATTTAGTTGTCTGTAGGGTGTCCTCCAAAATAATTTGCAGCGTTGGTTTCACCGCAAAAATAAAAATAAACTTCGCATCACAGAATGTTCATTCTCCACCCAAATGTAGCCCTAACGGTCCCAACGAGATGCCAAACTTTAAAAACTAACCATTACCTTAATCAAAAATTATAAACGATTTTTTTTAAATTTTTAATGGGAAAATGGTGGTTTATGGACCTCTTAAGTACAAGAAGCTGAACGGCGCCAGTTACCGAAAACGAGCGGAGATGCATGCTGCGCAACCTAGAGCCAACTAAGTGATAAAATTGCGGAGTGGAGAGAGGGGATACGCGAGGGTGTGCACATAGGAGTGAGCGCGCACACTCGCAACCCCAGTTCCACGCAGTCGCACGCGTTACAAAAAAAAAAAAGTAATTGACTACGATAACTTTCGGTTCAAACGTAATAAATCAGATTACTTAAAAAAGTAATTGACCGTTATTTAAGAAAGAAGTAACCATTACTTTTCCGATTACTTCAAATTTTCAGGACAGGATTTTCTGCCGCTTTGAAAACTTGTACTGTTCATTACAAGCTTAGAATCACCCAATTACGAACGACTCAGACGCACAATACACCAAATTGGGTAGACCAGCCTTCTGCCGAAGACTTGGTTCGAGGATTTTCTGGTTGGAAACTTGTAGAAACAAACGGCACCATTGTGAAGCGGAGTGGCAAAATAGCAATGATTACAAGTAATGAGGTTACTCTTGCGAGTACATCTTAATTAAAGTAATCAAATTAGTACAAAGCTACTCAAAGAAGTGACCGATTACTAGTAATTTGATTACTTGTAATAATTACTGTACATATCCGGTTTAATTCCGTAGTTTTATCAGTTCCTAGTTGTCTTTAAGTAACTCAGCATGCATCTTACGCCATGCACTCCGCTGCTCGCATTCCATTCGTATACGATAGCACAAAGAGCGCTTACAATTGATGACTTCGAACTGCAGACTTGAACGGAAAAGGGTCGATGATGGAGACGACGGTGACGGGAAAGGTGGTTCCAGCCCAGGCTTGTTGCGGCTTCTCAATTTTTTTTTTTTAATTGAGAGGAGCGAGGCGAAGCCGAGCGGTTCTCTTCCTTGCGTACGCAGGCTTTTAACTGCGTGCACAATCAATTTTAATTCGTGTCGGTAATCTGCTTGGCCTTACAGAAGAAAGATAAATGGCATTTGTTGACGCGTACTCGCGAACTGGGCCACGAGACTATTGGTGCAGCGGCTCGGCTTACGGCTATGTTTACATTGAAATGTTCCCCGAGCAACCGGAGTCCCAGCCCATCGTCCCCAAAAAGCGACAGGAAGCAGATTTCGCTTTTCTTCTTTGGGCCATGCCCGTATTGACATTGCATGCACACGTGCGTGTTACCGGATGCGTGCGGGTCGGAGCCACTTTGCTTTTCCGACAGGTTTAGGTAAATAATCGTGTCGCGTGTGTGCACTATCGCGGACAATACGAGCCGGAAACGTCCTTTATGGTTCCTTGGCGTACCGGGTAGACTAAATAGGAATAAAATGCGAAGTAGGGAGGTCGCATACTTTTTACTATTGACAAATTGAGAGGTAATGCAGCTCGTGGAGACCGCACGCGCAGAAAATGGACCGGTTTGGGTGTTTTTCAGCTCATAGTGTTCGCATGGTACATTTCAATGGCGGGAAGCTAGTCAGGCCCCATGAGCACCTGGGCCGGCTTTCTAGAAGCAGCGGCTCAGCTAAGGCACGTTGAAAGAAAGCGCTGTCAAAGCTAGCGCGCGACCGGAGTGGCGTCTCAAGTCGAGGCTTAAGCGCTTGCGCGCTCCAGGCTTGGCAGGCTTTTTTTCACCCAGTCTCAACTAAGACGGTGTTTGTAGCGAGCCGGCCTAGCGTATTCGCTGAAAATGAGAAATTTAGACATTGCTGTTAGCCCCGTGCGCGACCGAAAGCGTCGCTGTGGTCGGCCTTCCACGATTGGCCGAACGCTGACTATGACGTCGGAAGGGGGATTTATCATCGACGGAAATAAGAGGAATGAAAGAACTTTAATTTTGACGGTGTTGGCAGTGTTCCTTTGAGAGCGCAATGATTTCAAGCTTCCACCATGCTAATAACAAACACCATCGAACTTGTTGTTTGCAAGGTAATGACGTCACAAGGGGGAACCACAGGAGGGCGCCACCAAAACATCTCGCCGCTAATACCATTGGTAGCCTGGGGTTTTTAACGTCAATCACGCAGAAATAATACACGACCTCACCCCGGTACGATGTCCATCCAGATAAAACCGGGATAATTTGGGGATTAAGTTTAAGATCCCTAGGTTCTACTGCGCGAGCTTTCGCTGCACGTGTTCGGAGCTCCTGTGCGTTGGCACACGCGGCCTCCTATCCCCCACCTGCTTGTGTGCTTGTTGACAGTTGCCTGCAGTATCTTTCGGTAACCTGAAGAAACGTGCAACCTCGATCAAGACTGTCGCTGCTCATGTTAGAAAATGCATCTATGCAACCATGTTCACACACTCAGGCGGGATGATGCTCAGTTGACGCTGTTGGGCACACGACGATTTTTGGCTGCATTGGAGAGATGGCGATTTTGTACGGCTATATGGTGATTTTCATCCCAGAATGCAATCTTGGCGATGTAAGCTATACATCGATAGTCGGCAACGGATTGACGTGCGTTATAGGGGCACGGAATTGGCGCGGGAGGCTCGTAGCTCTGGTCTCTAGTAGGAACGAGGTTTCCACTACCTGTAGGACACTACTGATAGGTGAGTGGCGTTTGGCAACTTCCGGTTCCTTAGAAAATGTTGTTTACCTGTTGACAAACGACGAAGATGTTCTTCAAGCCTGTCTAAGCTAATTCTGAAAACTACAGTCTGGAGGTTTCAGAATTATGCTTGCATAGGCTTGCAGCTCATTGTCGTCATTTGTCAACAGTAAAACACTATTTTCTATGGAACCGGAAGTTGCCGAACGCCGCTCACCTAGTCCACGATTCAGAGCCTGAATATCCAACAAATCGAAAGATCCAACGAGTCAAAAGATCCACTTGTGGATACTCAGGTTCGTTGGATGTTCATACACGTTAGACATTCAAGCCTGGTTGGATCTTCCGTCTTGTTGGACATTCAGACTCGTTGGACATTCAGTCTTAATAAGACATTCTCTCTCGATGGACGTTCAGTCACGGTGGACATTCCGGCCTGGTTGGATCTTCCGTCTCGCTGGATATTCAGACTCGTTGGAAATTTCGTCTGAATTGGTTATTCTTTCTCGATGAATATTCCATCTCGCCTGCCACGTGACCGAGTGGATATCGTATACGCAGAGCAGCATACAGCCTTATTCCTATGGCTACCTGATTTGAGCAATGCATTTGGCAATGTTTACGTATTTCGAGCTGATAGGTCTTTAAATTTGGTAAAAATAATGTTGGTAGCTCAGGCGGATTCTAGCAAGCTGGTTAAATGTTTCTAACTTTGCGAAGCATCTAAAACTGCTTAAAAAAAAAAAAAAAGACGTACAACTTTGAGGAGCCTTTTTTTCACAAATACCGAATATTTATTTTAGAAATATGTTTTATGTAAGTTATCGTTTTATTAATACATTTTCTGACAAAAAGAAAGAGGCTTCAAGAATAAAATGTAAACCCGTACAACGATGAGTGATTGGTGCACACCAGACCAACTGTTTACACAAAAACACTCTGGAGACGAAGCTTCGTAGAGTGATATAAGGTCCCCTTTCGGCATCCGACACCTTTCTCCACATTTTCAAAAGAGGACAACGTGGTCAGCGGAAACATGAAATATTTATTCACTTTATGCGTCACTAAACGACTACTGAAAGAACTTTTACGTAGCCCCTGGGAGCACACAAATGTTCTTAATTTTGTCCACGTAATTGCAAACGTCCTGGTAGATGGCAGCATGGTCATTGTTGAATGAGGCAAATGCATCCATTGAGTGGAGCCTCTCGTTTCTTGCCAGACGGAGTTTGGTGTTGGTCTTGCCACAGCGAGTGGGTCCAGCAAAAGAGCCTGGATTCGATTCTGTGGTGCATGTTGCGCACTCTGAAGGAATTCAGGTTCCTTCTCGTATTTTCTTTGGAAATCTGGTAGTCTTTTTCTTGGTTTCTCGTTTAGTAAAGGCTTCAATGAACAGTTTAAATTAATAAAAAAAATTATTCGCAAAGGACTGTGACTGCAGAAAGTTTGAAAATTAGTCATAATTAATTAGGTAGGTTTCATAAATTATATACTTGCGCATTCGAAAGACGCGTACAAGCAAAGCACAGTTGGTTTCATTGCGTAGAGCTGTATGATTTTTCTTTAATTAAAGCTTAGTTTGTTTTAAATGAGACACCCTGCATATTTTTGCCCAAGCCAGTCGTTCTCTCTGAGAGGCTAAGACACCAGGGACATTTATTTTAAATCCGTCACAAAATTACGAGGATCACCCAGGTACACTTAAGTTCCGGGGTGCTTTACCTCATTGCTCGTTTATTTCCAAGAAAGCAAAGTCTCCTCAGAAACATATCTACTCAACTACGAATTGCAAACTTGTTTTTACCCTACTATTACCTTAGGTTCTAGCTTGTCACACTGCACAGCACAGTAATATTCTACATCTATACGGCTGCCATATTAAGTATCCAGTTTCAGTGAACATTCCGACCTGGTTGGATGTTCCGTCTCGTTGGGTACTCAGTCACGGTAGAAATTCAGGCCAGATTGGATCTTCTATCTTGAAGGATATTCAGGTACCGTGGACATTCAGGCCTGGTTGGATCTTCCGTCTCGTTGGATATTAAGACTCGTTTGACATTCCGTCTAAATTGGATATTTCGTCTTGATGGATATTCCGTCTCGCCTGTCACGTGACCAATTGGATATTCCGACTTGTTGGATCTTCTGTCTCGATGGATATTCGGGCCCTAAACGCTAGTCCACCCACTCTTGCCTTTCGCAGAGAAAGGACGGATATTTGTGTTGGCGATGGACAATTTGCAATATGTTTGCGTATTACCTTTTCCTTTTCCTTTACCATTTTGGTCTTGTTTTTTTTTTTTCTTTATTTTTGCGGATGGGGAAGGGAGGGGTAAGCGTATGAAAAGATTCACCTGCTAGAAATTTTCGCGCTAGTAAATACATTTAAAGTAAATGAAGTGACAACTTTATGGACACAATAAGCGAATGATTGTTGAGAGTTGAATTTGGCATTACGACGTTTGAGGCTTAGTGCTTAGTTCCTCAGAGTTTTCGACTTCCCGCATAGTCTGATTACGCTCCTTGCTAATACCAAAATCTGCAAGTCGGTCTTGTTTGAAACCTTTTCAACTCCGTGATAAAAAAAAATATATATATATATACAACACGATGTTAAAGTAGCAGCCGAGCAAACGTTTGTTGTGGCCTAGACAATGCATGTGATGAACATTATAATAACGGATCTTCGAGTTTTTGCTTCTCAACATTCATTTTTAGTCGATGTAAATGCTGCGTCAAGACTGCATTTGTCAGGTTTCAAAGATGAAGCATCAATGCAAGATTGATGCTTGTAACGGAAAAATTATATATATCAACAGAACTTGCTTTGTTTGTTTATTGTACTGCATAGAATACACACTTGGCCGTGGAAGGCCCGGTGGTCAAGAAAAAACATCGAGAAAAAGGATTGTATGAAGTTGAAATAAGTCGCAGCGGTGATGCGTTGTATACTTCTACACGTTACTCGAAAAAAGCAATTGATAACAATTACAATCACCTTTGGTTAAAACGTACTCAATTATATTGTCACGAATGACAAATGAAGAGGCGGCGAATAGCTGAAGCAATCTAAACGTTTAATGGGGCGAACGTGTGCCCAAAACAGAATAGAAGAAGGTTAGCGTCACAGGCATCGATGTCGGCGAAACAGCAGGATCGAGCGCTGGTGCGAGACTGGCTCTGGCTCGGCACGCGGAGCCCCTTATGTACACGCGTAAGCTTCTGAAACAATCGGCGTAGAAGGCTCGGCGCGTAGAACATTCGGACCTCGAACAAACAGCGATGTTCTCGAATTCACCAGAACGTGACCTTTACAGGAATAACAAAAAATCGCGTTCGCTCCCAGGCATCGAACCTCGATACCCTTTGCGTAGGAGCCAATGACGATAACCATTCGGCCACGCGCGCTTGAACGCAGACGTGCATGGCAACATTGCTTGATTACTTTAAAAGCAAAGTAATTGGTCGTTACTTGAAAAAGCAACCGTTACTTTTCTGATTCCGTCAGATTTTCTAAAGAACACGACTTTCTGCTGGTTTGAAAACGGGTCCTTCGTATACTTTGCACTATGGTATTAGAACCACCGATTGTTAAACTTCTTACCTTGTTAATTTACCAATTTTGATAAACCATCCTTCTCTCGGAGACTTGGTTTGAGGATTCCTTGATAGTAAACTTGCAGAAACAAAGGCTGCATTAAAAAAGAGGATGGAAAAAATGGTAACGGTTACAAGAACGTTTAGTAGTTCCACAGGTAATCAGAGTACTCCTGTGATTTCTTTCTAATAGGGGTGTGCGAATATTCGCCATTTTCGAATAACGAATCGAATATTGCCCTACTCGATTCGTTAATCGAATCGAATAATAATTTTCAAAAGTTTCGAATATTTTTCGAATAATTTCCGAATAGTCGTTACGGTGTTGCGCTGCGAGATTCCCTTCACAGGCGCCCCACAACGCGCCGAAACGCCTGTCATACGTGCCCGCGAGATGGCAATATGTACCCTCGTCTCCTAGACAATGATTATCACCATCGGCACCAGCAGTTTCTTTCTATACGTACGTTGCTGTTGCTTCCATTAGGGACCAGTGTATTAAGTATAACCCGCATGTAAGCGATTTGCCAAGGGACGAGACATGTGACGTCGTCCCGCTTCGCTGTCGCTCGGTCAGTCGCGCGATGAGGGAAGCTGCATGAAAGTGGCGTGAGCAAGTGACCAAGGCGATGAGGACGTTTTCTAGAAATTAAACACCGAGTGACGCGACGAGCGACAGTGAGAAATCTCCGTCGCTCGCAGCTGACTCGTCGCTGTCGCTCGTCTCGTCGCTCGCTAAATCGCTTACATGCGGTTCAGCCTTTAGAGACCACTTTCGCACGAGACTGCTTGTGCACGCTTTCGGAAAGCGTGTCGTGGAGGAGACGTTTCAGAACTATTTGCAACGGTACCGCCGCTCTGTATGAGCGAAGCAGAAATGGTAGAAGCGGGAAGTTGTTCGAAGAAAAGGTGCAGTAGTGTGTGGAAGTTTTTCGGCCGCTCCCAATTGAAGAAGCCACAACAGCTGCTTGTGTCGAGTCTTTCCCAACACTTTCTATGGATGTTCCACTCTTTGAATGTATGAAGATGTTGCTTTTTGATGGTCGCAAGTGCAACAAAACAACGCATTTTCCCAGAATCTTCTCAGATCAGTGAAAACAAGGTTCCTGGACGTAAGCACACAAGCACATCACGCCCTTGCCACCTGCCTTGATCTTCGATTCAAGGACATCTGCTACAACAAGGAATAAAAAGAGAATGTAGAGTTCCTACTAAGTTCAATGCTTCAGGATGTACCGGGCTCAAGCGAACTGTGATTTTAAGCTCACCCTCCGCGTGAACCGTGATATTATGTTTAGTATTCTAATATTTTAGTAATTTTTGTCTCTATTTAATTATATATCGTTGAACTCCAATCACTGTCGTCTAGTCGCGTTTTTAGAATAATTTTAGGAACATTTTGGAACAATAAAAATAATTTAATAATCTCTTTGATCTTCTTTTGTAGCTGTCTACTTACTATTCGGAAACTATTCGAACATTATTCGATTCGCATTCGTATTTGATTCGGTGCCACAATTATTCGATTCGTATTCGATTCGGTTTCAAAAATCACTATTCGCACACCCCTACTTTCTAATAAAAAAATGAAAGACCGTTTACAACTTCCTGTAACACCATCTAGAGCGCAGCTCTTGAGGAGGAGGAGAGGAGGGTACTGAGGGGAGGGTATGCCTTTTTTCCTCATCCGTACCCTCTCCTCCTACCCTCCTTCTTCTTTCACGCGCGAAACGCGCGTTGTCACGCGACGTTTTGTTGGGGAAACGTCACGTGACGTTTCGTCAAGGTGACGTTTCGGCACCGCACCGAAACGCCGCGTGACGTTTCGGCGCGGTGTATTATGGGACATTTTCCATAATGCACCGCGCGCGTTCCAAAACGTCACTCGTGACGTTTCGGCACCGCGCCAAAACGTCGCGTGAGTTTCGGCGTGGTGCATTATGGTACGTTTCCGATAATGCACCCCGCGGTTACGTCGGCGCCGACGGCGACGCCGCTCAAGCCGAAAAAGGGCGCCTAAGAGCTGCGCTTTAAAAGTAATCAAATGATTACAACATTACTCCAAAAAGTAATCGAGTACGAGTGAGTTGATTACTCGTAATGAGTAGAGTTCACGTATTGCTGACTAGATATCTTTTTTGTGCGCGTTGATGGAAATTTCTTCTAATTTCAGTTTTTGTTTGATTTATTTACGCTCAAAGCATGTAGCATTACAAAGCGAGAATGGAGAAACACTAATTAGAAAGTAAGTACACCCCCGACCCCCTGCAATGTGAAAGACCCATTAGAGAATGCATTTTAAGGTGGATCTGCAGAATTCGCTTTGACAAAGACAACATGCCTTGGCGCATAAAACTAAATTAACCTTTGTTCTTTCCACTCTCTCAAAATTAGATGTGTCTGGCATGTGTGGGCTTAACACCAACGCAAAAACTGAATAGCCGATTGGGTCTCTCATATTGCGGGGGACTGTACATGTGAGAAAAACAAGTAAGAAAAATAATTTCTGGTTAAGAAATTAACTAACGCTTTCCTGAAAGGTTCACAGTAGGCGATGGGAGCAACACAGGCTGGCAGAGTGCTCCGCACTCGAGGGGGGTGAGTGGTAAATAAATATTTATGGATGGCATTCAAGGAGACCACAACTATCAAATGGCAGAGTAAGTTCATAGCCACTGACATTTTAAGACACGCAGGGCGTGCCCCACAAATCTCATCATCGCTCCGCAGGCAATGAGATTGTGGCACTCGTCGATAAGCATTCGCCAAAAACAAATCACGAAGCACGGAACTTGAATATAAGCAGCCACGCCTCGCGTTTCTTTAGCTGTCAGAGATTAAAAATTGCCTCGTTTTATACCTTCCGGAGACTTTTGCGTCTCCCCTCGTATATCAACGCATTATACTTCGTTTCAGCTTCGGTCCAAGCGCGGCTGATGTTATGAGCCGACGTGCCCATCAAAAAGAACAAAAAGCGCAACGTCATGGCGTGCTCTCTGCGCTTGATAGGACTAGCCGGCGGAGGAGCACGCACAGAGAGACGGCGAATACCGGCTGGTCCTATCAACTGCAGAGAGCACGCCATGACGTTTTGCCTCTTTCGCTGTTTGATTGGCCCTTCGGCTCATTACATCGGCCGCGCTCGGACCGAAGCTGAAACGAAGTATAGTAATTATAGTATGCAGTCCCCTCGTTCTTGAAGCGATCATCTCATGGCGAAAAGCAAAGCTAGTTTATTTTTTTTTCGTTTTGTTTGTGCCAAGGTCTTACTATCAATTCAATTCAATTCAATTCATTTTATTTACTCCCATAACACAAAATGGGCGATGGAGGCAGGAGAAAAAGCAGCAGAATTGCAGCTTGACGAAGCCCCTGCCCCCTACAGGCAGATCGGTCAGCGGGATATAATTACATCATTTGAAACAAAAAAAAAAAAAACATTTATGCACCACACCGAGAAGTATGTTATGAGGAGGATAATATTTCACCCAATCTATTCTTATTTAAATTTTCAATGCAGACATCTTTGAAAAAATTCAATACTGTTGGAAGTGTGTGCTGAATCATCTGAAGCCCGTAATTAGTTCTTGGACGTGGTACTCTCAAGGTTCCGGCGCTGCGCATATCGTATGCAATATTTTTGTTAGTTAATTTGGAAATTTGCTGTAATGGATGATTAGGAAATTTAAGTGATGCCATATACATAGTTGCTAGCTTATATTTAAAATATTCTTTGATTTTCATTACTTTATGTTTACAGAAAAGACGTTCAGTATGTGCGCAATACGGCTCATTAGTTACGATGCGAATCGCTTTTTTCTGCAGCAAAAACAATTTATTAACGTTAGTACTTGTCGTAGTTCCCCAAACTAGATGACAGTATGATATACGAGGATTGAATAATGCATTGTAAATTAAAAGTTTTACACGAGCTGGTAATATATAGCGATGCTTATATAGAATACCTATGATGCTCGAAAGTTTATTGAGTAAGATTTTGAACATGCGAGTCCCATAACATATTTTCGTGAAAAATTACGCCTAATGGTTTAACAATAGTTACAAACTTAACCTCCGAGGAATTCATCATTAATTTTGTCGTGGCCTTACACACTGTACCTTTCGGTTTGAAGATAATTGCATTTTTTTTACTTTCATTAATTTTTAGAGAATTGGAAACAGTCCACCAACTAAGTCTTTCAAGGGCATATATTTGCATCGGTAATTAAACTATCAACGTCTTTTCCTGAAAAACATATACTGGTATCATCTGCATAAATGACAAATGCTGCCTCACTTGCAGTTACTGTGCAGTTACTGACATCTTAAGAACGGAGGTCGTTTCGAGTTAGTTCCGCAGCCAATAAGGTCGCCGCATTAACCAATAAGAACGCAGAAGGACGAATCACGAAGCAAGAATCGGGAACACGATAAACCACCCGCTATGTTTCTTAAGCTGCGACTTTAGTTGAGAGACAGCGGGCTGTTGTGCAGAATCTCAACCAAGTACAAAATCATCAGGTGCTTTCACGTGACATCCAATTCTTTCGAGGGGGATCCGATAGAGGATTCCATCTGATCAGAGATGGCAGGCTTCATGTATACCTTCAAAGCGTACACGATGCGGCGACGATTGTAGGTGTAGCAATGCCTGTTTGTTCGTTAGCCTGTTTGTTCATACGGATTCGGTACAGCCGTCCCTTGGGACCCAAGCAACGGAACACCCGGCCGCCTCTCTCTCGATGCCGGATTCGCGTTGCTTTCAAGCAACGCGTCTCTTTGTACAGTCGCGTGCCTTTGGCGGAACTGTGCTTTGAAGAAGTTTTTGTTTTGTATGTTTCATTGTTACCAGGTCTTGTACTTGGCATCTCGTTTTCGTTTTGTCAAGGGAGGCATTCCCGCCTAACGTCGTTACGGAGATCGTTGAGGATATTTGCGCGTGTGTGAGTGTGTGTGTGTGTGCGTGTGCGTGTGCGTGCGTGTGCGTGCGTGCGCGTGTGCGTGTGTGTGCGTGCGTGCGTGCGTGCGTGTGTGTGTGTGCGTGTGTGTTTGAATGTCGTGGAATCTTGAAAGGGTATCACCTTCAATGCAAATTCGTTATTTGTGTTGCATATGCATCTGTTCGGTGATCGGCCTTTCCTTCCAGTCTTTTTTTTTCTGTTTTTTAACTTTCTGTCCGCTTAAGTTACCAGCTTGAAGGTTTTACGTGCCTTGCAAATAAAAACGACTGTTTTTATTTTCGTTCTAAAGCGCGTCTTTTGTTCGAGGCTTTTAAGCCGGCAGTCCCGGAGGACAAGGTTTGGGCCAACAGTTGATCGTCGCTCCAGCTGAAGAAAGGCTGGTTCTTTATTTGTTATTAAATAAAAATAGACATACATAGAGTTCGAGTTGATTGTTTTATTACCATAGGTTTATAGGACTTCCCTAGCTTTTTCATACGAGTAGGCTTCACTATTTGTTTCTTTGCTTTATTTTGCTCTTTAACAATATTTAGGGTGCCCTATTGACCATTCTAAACGTACTTCGTGTCTGCAGCTATGAATGGATGTTGGTAGCATTTTCCTAGAACTGCGTACTCACATGATGGAATTCTACTTTGGGATTTTTGGTTTAGTGCAGTGTTGTACACGTTCCTAAAAAATGGAACGAAAGCTCGTTCCTCGTTCCTTGTGATTTTTGGAACGCGTTCCCGTTACAAGTTCCATATGTGGAAAAGGAACTCGTTCCCGTTACAGTTAAAAAATGAAACGGATCGTTACATTTACGTTACATTTGTATTTTGCTGATTACCATATTTAGTTAGATCAAGCAAAGTTTTCTTTTTTATCTTTCCCATCAAGTGGCAACACACGAATTTGAATGCAATGATGGAAGGGCACCAGGAAAAGAAGACAAGCGGAAGCAGGGTTTCATTTGTTGATATATTTACCTTTAAAAATCTCAGCTTTCAACCATATTTTGTGGTGGGAAATTCAGACGAGCCAAATGGACTGTTACTCCACATTGCGCGAGCGTTTTACAACAACCTCACACGTTTCAATCTAATCAAGACCCTTGTTCGAACTTAACAATTGTTGCTTCTTGATGTTGCTGTCTGCAAGACGAGCAAGTGAAGAGGAGGGTAGGTCTTTTGGAACGTCAGTCTAGAAAACTACAAGTCCTTCGTCATGGTTCTATTATTTGTTAAGTTTGAAGGTGGGGGAAGAAGGAAGAAGAAACAAAAATTAATTTTGTGTATATTTTAAGTGACCAATATTCGGGATACAAGGATGCGTTCGATGTCAGATAACCTCTACTTTCGTTGTAACTGTAGGTCTCCTTGTGGAAGTTCAGCGATGGCTGTAGTCGGCCTTATACTTCTGGATGTTGAGGATTCGGGGAAGCAAACAAAAAAAAGTAAAAGCTCAGTTTGAGACCTTCTTTCTGTTTTTTTCTTCAACTAAAAGTTTTGCTTTTTATACCGGAGGCTTGGGCACTGAAAAAATATACAAATGTCCACTAGCTATCCTTTACCCGACTGTTACCAAATGAGGACAACACAAAATAAACCATTTGCTAAGTAACCGAAACGTTAACAAGATTCTGCTTTTCGTAAAGATATTGTTTTTATACCTTTAGAATTTCCCTCTTAGAAATAGAATACAAATTACCCCACTGGACAGAAAAAAAGGAAGGCCGTTCCTTTTTCCGTTCCAGTAAAAATGAAACGAGTTCCCGTTCCAGTCTCACCGATGCGAAATGGAACGGCGGCGTTCCTTCGTTCCTTCTAAAAGGAACGCGTTCCAGGAACGCCGTTTCTTGGAACGCCGTTCCGTAAAACACTGGTTTAGTGTGGCAAAAAGCCTGTAAACAGAGCACGTACAATTCAACTGCCGTTCACGTTCTTTTTTTTTTGGTCTTCGCAGTCTTGGGTAAGTTACTGTTAATATGTAATTTGTTACAGTTGAAGGTTACTTAAAAAAAAAGTAGCGAGTTACAGTTACAGCAACAAAAGAGTAGCTCGTTACAGTTACAGTTACTTTTGAAAAGTAAGGACGTTACTTTTCAGTTACTTTTCTAAAGCACAAAACATTTAGGAAAAACTAGAGAACGCCGCTTACCAAGTTTTATTGCATAAAACTAAAAGAAGTACGCTTTTTACTTCCTATTGTAACTTAGCAGCAGTTGTTTCTCGAAATGAGTGTCTGCAGGTTTTCCTCGTTTGACGGCGAACACGTCCCTGCCCTTGCTGAACAGGTGCTCAACTGGCGCGCTGGATGGAATTGCTGTGTTGTGTCGCAAAAACAGGTTTTTGATTGCCGGGTAGGCGTTGAGGCAACAGGGTGCCGTTCACTCCGAAGTTCCATTTCCTCACCGTTGCGCCTCACGGGGAGGCACAACGCTGGGGCGTAGTTGAAAAAAAAGAATCGTCGTCATCATCGTCGGTTGACTTTTTTGTCAATGTTTTTTTTTTCGCGCTGGCACCAGTGTCATCTCTTTTACATAGTCACCTAACATCAGGAGTGCGAAATCACGTTGGTCGCTGTCATCTGTCCATGACAACCTAAATTTGGGGTGTACTACGGCAGCCAGAAGAAGTTCGTCACAGTTGAGTTCTTCAGCAAACGTGAGGTGTTTTCTCCGATTTGAAAACGAAGACTTGTTGGCGGAGTACTCCTTGATGTGAAGTTTGCGTACTGCGGAAAAGTTGTTGGCAACCACCTTCACCGCAGCGAAATAGTTCGTACTTTCACTTCGTACCCGGCAAGCCAGAAACAAATCCCGCGCAAACAGCAGTAAATTTTGTCTCGACTGTTGACACCACGCCGGAGTAGTGGCGCAAGTCAAAATACCAAGCATGCGCAGTGCGAAGTAGTGGCCCTAATCAAAAAACGAAACATAACATACGCAGTGCCCTCCACGTGTGTTGTTGTTTCACGGTTGATTCATCCGAATAAAAATCGTTCGCGCAGAAAAAAGAAAAGCTGCAACATAGATAGTGCTTCAATATACTAAGATGTAAGTGTTAAGTCACAGAGTACAAGCGCGTGCTTAAAGATAACTAGATTTGTTTTTTCCATAAAATCTACACGTGCTATATTCCGGTCGTGACTCGCGAGGAAGAACGTATTCACAAGTTTGTGCAAAACCAACTTGACACTCGAAATGTCGGAACAGACAATTTGGAAAGTGCAACGAATAGCTAGATATATCGTTCAATGATATGTTATTCATAAAAAAACTGGAAAGTAACGACAAAAGTAACGTCGTTACTTTCGTCGTTACCTCAGAAAAAGTAATAGAACTACAGTTACAAGTTACATTTTAAAAAAAAGTTACCCGTTACAGTTACAAGTTACCAAAAAGTAACAAAATTACAGTAACGCAATACTAGTAACGCGTTACTACCCAAGACTGGTCTTCTGCCGCACGAGCGACAGAGGGTATGGACGATTGCAGCTTACGATTTTCTCAATTGTCAGTTGCAACCACAGAGTTAAGAACATCGTAAGCAGAGGTGCACGATATGCGCGACGTCAAGACAGACGGGCCAGCCACTATGCGGCTACTGTCGTCGTGCTTCAGTGTGGTTGCCTCTTTGTGCGGGTCGGAGAGCCGCCAACGATGACGTCATGAGGAGGCCTTGTATTCCGAGGGGTATTGATCCACCCCAAAGAACCCTGGGTTTTGCAGCGCGAGTGTTAGCAGCACGTGCTCCGAAAAGACCGTTCTACGACAATTACGCGATGAGTGACGAGGAAGAAAACCATGTAAGCATTTTAGTTACTGCGCGTTTCTCGTAAAAGAACAAAAAAAAAAGAAAAACTACGACACTTATCTAAAACATCTTCAGAAAAACTCCAGCTACAACTACGGGCAGCATGCTGTTTTCTTCTGACGGGCGCATCAGATCATTACACTGATGGCGCACGTCGGAAGGCGGGGTTTCGGAAACGGCCCAGTCAAGAGCCGTTTCTGGTTCCTGATTGGGCCTGGCTGCTTTTAGCGTTAGCTGCTGTCACTCTCTCTCGTAGAGTGAGAAACAAGTGTACATTTATGATCATCGTCGTAATCTTGAAGCACATTAATTGAAAAAAAGGAAAAAAAATAATATAATTTGTGTTCGGTCTCGATTTGAATCAAACCTGCGCTCAATTTCAGTGATTATTGTTTACAGTTGAAACGTTTTGTGTAAGATCTAGCTATCCGTTGAAATCAAAAAGGAACGTTTCTAGGATATATTAATTGTCCCTTTTCGTCACATCTACAGAGTTTTACAATCAGTTATGCAAAGTTGGGACACATTCGAAGCCGGAGCAAATCCTACAGAGAATCTTTGTCATGAACTTTCTGTATGTGCTCTCACGCGTAGGTTCGATTATATTAATCTTTCGCATTATAAACGAGCACGTGTGCACTCGGAAAAAAATATAGAAACTGTTGGCCGAGTGCAGATTTGAGCACCTTGCAAAGATAAGGTAAAATGTAACGCCCAGAGATAGCTGAAGAACCAACATTTGAATTATTTACAAGTAAAGGAATGGGTATAGAGATGTGGCATGAAGCCGGGTAAGTCATTAGAGCTTATTATCGAGCGTTAAACCTATATATATAAATAAACAAAAACAGAAAACAAACTTTCTTGAACGTAACTAGGGAATGAGAAACGATGATTGCGCCACGCCGCGGCGCACAGAGTGCCTTTGGAGATTCCCCCGAGTCCTGACGTTCATCCTTCTATTTTGCTCGGTTTTGATTCCAACGGCGGTTTTTCTTTGTTACTGTTCAAATGGATGTGAGGGAACCGGGCAGATTTAGGGAAGGAGGGAATCTTTGGCGTGTCGCGAAAATGAGCGAGTGTCTTCGATGATTTACGGGTCTGCTCGACTCCGTTTTATCTTGCGATGAACCGCGTCCGGGGGACGCAACGAGCCGTGGGTGCCATTCAAATTCCACGTGAGCTTCGAAAGAGACGCTCAGCGAGCTGTCACGTGACACGTTCAGGGCCTAGGATTGGCTGATATCGCTCGTAGCGTCCTTTGCGGGCCATCGCACGATGAAATGTAGTCTAGCGAGCGAAAACCGGTCCCTCAGTTCGAGCTCGCAATCCAGCGAAAATTGGCTTTGACCTCGAAAGAAGAAAAAAAAAATAAATAAAACAATCGAGTGTTACGTAACAAAAGAGAAAATGTCACGAGGGGCGCGACGCTTTGGAGGAGAATTAACAAAATAAGAGTGAACCACTTTGTAAGGCGTGACATGCGCCTTTTGATATTTTAGCGTTATTTTAAAACACAGTGGAACCATCGACCAAAATAGGTTTTCAACTAATGAAAATACTCGATGAACCAGCTAAGGTACAGTCGCTGGCCATATGAGCTCCCCCGGCCGAACGCCGACCGGAGCAGCGAAAATCCCGCATGCGGCGCGTCGAGCGTTGCCGCGTTCTGGGAGCCGGGCTATTGGGACCAAACCATTTCGTTATCAAAGGGGTGGACGCAGGAAGTTTAATAGCATTCCGCGTTTTGGAACGTGAATCTCAAGCACGGCCGATTATAATCCCGCTTCCGGTTGTAGGTAAACGTAGACGGCTTATCGAAATTCTTCCCTGCATAATATCTCTGACGTGTTATATGCTACTTTTTTTTTATTTTCAAAACCCGTTTGTCATTTTTAATATTTCCTACCCGAAGAGTAATCCTACGCACAAGCCTTTCTTACGATATTTCTTAAACCTATACTAGACAATGACAAGCGATTTTGAAATGATTTATTTAATCTATAAAGATATGCTATAGATAACAAAAAAAATATTTGTGTCGATGCAGAATAAAGATTCAGGCACTTTTCATGAACGCGTTTTATCGAGGAGACTCATTGGTTCTGCGCTCAGTAGCGCGTTGCTTCGCCAATGGTAATTTTCTACACGATGACTTTGCAGATGGCTTCCTGGTCGGCAACTTCTCGCTTGCCGAGGGATCATTGTTGTAATGCCTAATATCATAACAAACAGGGTTTTTACATTTGTAAGCATCGATCGAACACTGCTGCTTTATCTACGCCTAAAGCAAGCTCCAGTTTATCAGCAGTTATAACATCATCTCCGAACACTTGGGGCCAACACCCGAAGACGGCAATTCTAATCGGCCATGTTTTTGTGATTCACACCTCTAAAGGCTGGAACCCCGATAGAAGCTATGCATCCACCCCTTTTATGACGTAATGGTTCGGTCCCAATAGCCCGGCTCCCAAAACGCGGCAACGCTCGACGCGCCGCGTGCGGGATTTTCGCTGATTCGGTCGGCGTTCGGCCGAGGGAGCTCATATGGCCGGCGACTGTACGCTCAAAACTGTTTTTTTTTTTTTTAATGTCGGGAAAGAACACGTATGTCACCCAGATAATGCTTTCACCGAAAAAAGAAAACGAAATTAAGTGCAATATTTAGGTCGCGAGAGTCATTTCAAGTTCCCCGACGTGCCTTTATTTCGTGCTTGTATATCGAGATGACGTGCCAACATACACCTGTTTTCACATCAAGATGAAAAAAGGAAGTTGTGCGTGTTATTCATGCGATGTGCAGAGTAGTTCTAGCAAGATTCGGTTGCCTAAGGAAGAAGCAATGTTTTGAGTGTTTTTAAACGTGCATGTCACGATTAAATTACATAAATATAATATACGTGCCCCTACATATATTTTAATTCCTCCCATGATGGGGGAGATAAACAAAATTCTGCAAAATTCTACGATTTTAGGGGTGAACACTAGCATAGAAGCCTGTTTCGGAATTGCTCCTCACTCGAAATGAGTCTCACAACCTGTAAGTAAAGTGGGGAGTTGAGCTAGTTGGTAAGATGACATTTTATTAAAAACAGTGCACAAGCTGTGAGGAAGAGAATATATTTTTTATGGTGCGTCTGTTTCCTTTCTGATAGCTCGTCTTCCTTTTTATTTCAAAACAGATCAGTTGGAAGTCAGCACTCTGTGTTCTCTTTTCTTCCTCACTGCTTGTGCGTTGTTTTTAATAGGAGTCTCACGTCAATATTGCGCTATTTTGTATTTAAAGAGATAATTACTTCCACAATCCAGGCACTTAAAATATACATTTTTTAAGGTTCAGAGCGATAACATGCCTATATTTTGGGTCGACGTGCCTACTTACGGGGAGTCCGGTTTATGTACAAATACCAGACGATTCGACCTTTCTATCCACAAAATTTTATTTGTGTCTACTTTGTCTTCTCAAATATGTTCGATTCCGTCTACAGCTCTGTAAATATCCACACACACACACACGCACACGCACACGAACACAAACACACACAAATATGATTGCCCCAATAAAATTCCATAGCAAAAAAAAAGGCCGATTCCTGTTGAGAGCCGATGATAGGGAGCACATTGTAAACTTTAGGTGACGTGTGCATGTCATGCTGGGAATGAATTGGACGTCATATTTAAGATGAAAACCTTAAAAGACAATCAACCAAACGGAGAAAAAAATAAGATGTTTCACTGCACAGTACCAGCTAGAGAGAAAGAGAGAGAGTGAGAGGGACTTCTCTACATAACTAAATCTATCCATAACCTTAATTTCTTTTCTCTATTTCTCTAGTTAACTTGAGCTTACTTGAGTTATGATTCAGTTAAACATTAAATCTCCCCGAATTGTTTATGCGACCTCGTGTCTCTAGTATATGCATTTTTTTTATAAAATATTTTACACCGAAGGCAGTATAAACTAGGGCTGGACAATTGATCGATTAACCTACCAATTAATCGATTAAGGCTTTAAACACGATTAATCTTATTTAACCTGTTAATCGGCAAAAATTTGACGAACCAAAAGGAAGTGAAAATTAAACGCTTTCACAATAACAGACCTGGAGGAGTATGAAGGGCAAATTTTACTGAAAATTGTTGCCTAAAGTAAACTAGAGAGGCGAGATTTGTAACTTCACACAAGTGTACCAGGTTACATGTGTCTCGTCCACTTCAATGACGTATGCGAATGTCCGTTTGCTTCAGCAGAGAGTATTGTGAACAAACAAACGAGGTCGTTCTTGCCGGAGAATATCAACGAACCTCTTTGCCTCATGCAGGTGAAGTTATAATCTGCTAGTATGAGTGTCTTTTAACTGTTCTGAACTAGACATCGAGGTTGATTAATAATTGAAACTCTATATTACGCCCTTATTCAGCCAAATTAAAAAAAAAAAAAATGTAATTTTTGTCTTTAAACAAAATTAGTAAAAGGGTGAAAGTTTTTAATCGACGCCCAGCCTTAGTCTAAACAAATCGCTTTTTGCGGCTCCCACCTACGCACCATCCTGCACGGACCACCGATTTAATGAGTCGTACCGAATAGTAGGACTAACTTGTACTTTGAATTCTTTATTCCCTAAACAAGCCTGGACTGAAAGCACTTTCCTGCCATCGTTGTATTCGTTACCGACCCTTATGCCTTTAAATCTGCAGTTCGCAGCCGCCTTCTATACCAGCTGTTTGTACATACGCTGTTTAGACCTTTTGTCCCCTGCGCTCTTCTCTGTAACACCAAACGGCCCTGAAAAAATAAATTTATAAATGAAATACTGGGTTCAGACTGCTGTGCCACGTAGTCCACCTTGAATACGGAGACATATGTTTTTAATGCGTTATCTCAGGAGCCGCTTCAGCACTAAACGTACAGGTTGGTCAGTCCGTAACCGTTAACGATCTTGAAAAAAAAAAAGCAACTGGTACGAGGGATTAAGCCCCGGTCACCGGCACGGAAGCCGAGTACGCTGCTGACTAAGCTACGGAGGCAGCGCACAGGAACAAGAGGAGCAGAAGCAGGTGGTGTGAGAAAGCGCGCGGAGTGAAGAGGGGTTTGAAAGGGCAACAGAGCGAGAGAGGCAGAAACAGGTGTTGTAGAAAAGGCGCGCGGAACAAGGAGGACTGGAAACGGCGGGAAAGCCCGCTTCCCCAGTCTTGGTGACCCAGAAAATTCACTGTAAAGGCTTTCTATCCGGGTGATGCTGAACGCCTGGGTCACAGTAAGAACAGGAAGCGGGCTTCCATACGGAAGCGCTGATATCCATAATCTCGGGGGAAAAAACAGTGAGAAAAGATTAAAAAAAACAAAAAAACAAACAAACAAACAATGCAGACGAAAGGTTAGGCGTGTTTGTTTTGCCGTGACGTGTTGAGTTGTTCGAGTAATTGTCAACTTTATTTCTTTATGCACAACGCGGGACGCCAATATTTTCCTGCAAGATGAAACTAGAAAACGACCACGTACATCCTTTGCCTGTGGTGTTTTTCCACTTCTTGTCTACTAAAGCGTCGTCAAACAATACAGGCCGATATCCGCGTCTATGCCCCGCAGTTTCGAAGCGGCCTCACTAAATGATACCGTTCACTCTAGGTTTTAAGCAGTTTTCTTAAAATATCGACTGTTTCGAAAATTGGGCTATTTGATTTTATAGAACTACGAGCAACTTTCGGGAGGAAGAACAAGGCTTAACCGGGCACAGTTGTTGTTTTGTGTAATCACGTACGCTGGAACCTAACAGGCATCATTCGATGAGTTTCGAGGCACGCAGAGCGAATAAGCCGATTTAGACGGCTCACACTCTTTTGAGGGCACGCTAAAATTAAGCCCCTGGCTTCATTTTAGTATTTTTAGTTTTCGTACACAACTCACGTGCGCTATTTTAAGCCTCATTTTAGAGTGACTGCTGTGTTGTTGTAACAATATTCTAGCGTGTCCCCCCCCCAAAAAAAATAAAAAAAACAAAAAAAAAAAAAAAACATTTACGCATCGCCGAACACGCATTCTCCGTCAAATGTTGCGCTAGCAGTATGAACCATATGGCAAAGTGCAAGATCTAACCGTCATCTCAATAAAACGTTGCGCGATTTTCCGAAAAATTCAGTAGGAAAAAAGGGGCCCGTTTTTGCTTGTTTTCTGTAAGGTGACACTCATCTCCATGTATTTGAGAGCTCCTTCATTGGCCCCCATTTTACCATAGAAAAGTTTAGAAAATCGCGTATGAGTGTTGAATAAGATAATGACCAGTTCTGAAACGTTGGCATCTCGTTCGGACTGCTAGCGCTACATTAAGGCGGAAAATAAGCGTTCGGGGATGCGTAATTTATTTTTACGGCGAAACAATCTTGAATTTTGGGGTGGACAGCCTGTACGATAGTCTAACTCTCCAATAAGCCTAAAGTAATGACAAGACCAGTGTTATTTTGATTTTTAAAGCAGACATTGCGTTTGTTTTGTAAGTTTTGAAGATGACACTTTTCGTTTTTGAATTATATCTCGTACAAAAACTTGTGCCGGGTGTTTCCGAACGCCATTTTGTTGTAAAAAAATACAAGTATAAATAAACTAAGGACGGGAATCCATTGATACTTTCTAGAAATGTGTTTTTATCTGGCGTATTCACCATAGTCATATTTTGTGAGTGTAGGTATCTAAAAGAAGAAGCAATAAAACAAAGAAAAAATAACTTAGTATTTTTAAGTACCAAAATAAAAACGAAAACCAATACAAAACGATACTCGCATATAGCACAACACAAAATCGGATTTGCTGGATCTTCTTTCGACTGTTATCTCGAAGTTTTTAAGGTTTTGTTTTATGCGGAGTCACCTGAGAGATAAAGCGTCAATCAGACGGTTTGTTTCTGTTTTTGTTCATGCGCATAGGCATAACGGAATTTTTTTTATTTCTTATCATTTCTTTCCCACAACACCTACACCTACACCCACGCAATTTGAGGACAATGAATGCACTACCAACAGACACCCTTGTGAAACGGTTTATTGCACTCTTGGTTGGTTAGTTTTTAAACACTAGTTTACTATTGAACAGCGTTCGGGAACACCCTGTAGATAAATTATATGCATCGGATGTGTTTCGTAGTGATCGTGACCTAATCCCCAAGCAAAACTGGCAGGCTGGGACGATAATTAAATGAGTGATGCTGCATCACATGCTTAATTAATACTGATTAGCGATGCCAAGTCGCCAGACTTCTTTTGGAAACTTCATCTCCGTTCCACTGTCTTTCGCCTCATGTTTCTCTCTCATTATTCTCACTTTGTCACAAGTACTGCTCTGGTATTATGCGTGCATCTCGCCTCGAGTTTGTTGTGTAGTTTGTTTTTGTGACAATAGAGTATTATACAGCTTACTTCATGGAATAATAAAAAAAAACGTTATAAAAAAGTATTGAGAATTTGTGTCGCGACCGGTTCATTTAGTGGTTTTGTGTGCGCGATATATTGATAATTATATTAATGATAATGATTAATTTAGTATAAAGGGAGAAGCATACTCGTTCTTTCGCGGCAAACTTTTTCCCCCACTTTATTCGTAGGGTTTATAATATATATATATATATATATATATATACAGGGTGTTTCAGAGAACTCAGGCCAAATCGCTCCTCCGAAAACTAGTCATCGCAACGAAAAAAGGCTTGTGTCGTTTTGGTCCTGGGCCAAGGGCGCATTTAGGAAAATTATTAAAGTTCGCGATAATTAAGTTGTTAATTATTTCTGCGCAATTAACTTTTTTAATATTGTGTTTAAGGGCATGGTTTCAATTAGAAAATTGCTCAGCATCGTCGAAAAACACTAAATCAACAAATTGCAGAACGATAGAAGGCACGCAAAGCATTTTACGGCTTTCTGAAAAACCGCACAAATTCGACGGATTTTTAAGTTTCGGTTTGCTATCGGAGCGCATCTCCGCCCCGACGGTACCGCGCCCCGTGGAGAGATAGTGCAACCAGCCTCTGCTGCGTCGCTCGATGACAGCGCAGCTGAGGTTGGTTGCACTATCTCTCCACGGGGCGCGGTACCGTCGGGGCGGAGATGCGCTCCGATAGCAAACCGAAACTTAAAAATCCGTCGAATTTGTGCGGTTTTTCAGAAAGCCGTAAAATGCTTTGCGTGCCTTCTATCGTTCTGCAAATTTGTTGATTTAGTGTTTTTCGACGATGCTGAGCAATTTTCTAATTGAAACCATGCCCTTAAACACAATATTAAAAAAGTTAATTACGCCAAAATAATTAACAACTTAATTATCCCGAACTTTAATAATTTTCCTAAACGGGCCCCTGGCCCAGGGCCAAAACGACACAAGCCTTTTTTCGTTGCGATGAGTAGTTTTCGCAGGAGCAATTTGGCCTGAGTTCCCTGAAACACCCTGTATATATATATATACAGGGTATTCTACGTAACTTGAGCCAAGGTTTAAAAATATTTTTTAGCATTGTAGGAAGTCGAAACCAATGGAATAAGATTGTTTGTTGTTTGGAGCAAGTCAGGCTATTTTTGTATTTTTCTTAATTAACGAATTCATTAAGATTAATTAAATAAAGTTTGAAATTTTCAATTGAAAGCAAACATTTCAATGACAAAGTTGTAGAGCGTTCTCAGAAACATCCAATTCAGTGTTTTTTTATAAAGAAACCTCTAACACGATTCGTTTTTCCGGGCTTCAAAAAAGTGCCCTAATTATGAGAAAACACAAACAAAAAGCGCGAATTTGTTAACAATGCCCACTGAACAGTGATCTATTCAGCATGCAGGCCTAGTTTCTTTAAGCCGCGGCTGAGAGCGCTCCAATACAAGACAAACCTGCGGAAAGTGCCGGTTTTCTTTTTCCTAATTCGCAAACTTTTTTTGAAGCGCATAAAAAGGAAGGTGTGAAGGTTTCTTGATAAAAACCATTGAATTGGATGTTTCAGAGGATGCTCTGCAACTTTGTCATTAGAACGTTTGGTGTAAATGGAATATTTAAAAAGTAAATAAATTAATCCTAATTATTAATTAATTGGGAAAAATAAAAAAATATCCTGACTTGCCCTAAACAATGAACAACATTATTCGTTTGGTTTCGTCTTCTCAAAATGCATCAAAATATTTATAAACCTTGACTCAAGTTACGTGGAACACCCTGTATATTGTCACAAATGACAAATGATGAGTCGGCGAATAACTGGGGAAACGAAAACGTTTTAATGGGGCGAACTTTTGCCCAAAACAAAATAAAAGAAGGTTAGCGTCGCAGGCGTCGATGTTGGCGAAATAGCAGGATCGAGCGCTGGGGCGAGACTGACTCCGCCTCGCCACGCGGAGTCCCTTATGTAGACTCGTCGGCTTCCGGAACAATCGGCGTAGAAAGGTCGGCGCCTAGAATACTCTAACCTCGAATGAGCAACAGGGTTCTCTAATTTACCAGAAAGCGAATTACAGAAACAACAAAAAGGTGTATCCGCGTCGCAGCATCCGACCTCGGCTTTTTGGCTTTTCGCATGGGAGGCAAGCACGATAACCGTTATATATATATATATATATATATATATATATATATAAATTTTTTTGCAAAGAGGCGGTTAGTTACATGGACGTTAGGACCAACCGAACTATTTGACACCACGCCAAGGCAGTGGCGCTGCTATCGGTACTGCGCATGCGCAGATGCTTTGCCTCGGGCGAATATGGTTTGTGCGCACGAACGACGGCTTGTTTATAAGCAGTGTTTTGTCGATATACAAACCCGGTCTCAAAGATATGACTTCATACCTCTGCCGATTAGTTCGTCTGCTTTTCTGCCCTGGTTAGTACACGTTTTCTTCTCTATTATTGCAAGGGTACATACGGGGTGTTTGATTTTAATTCGAACAGACTTAAGAAAAAAAGAATGAAAAGGTCAGAGTTAGGTGAGTGTCGTTTGCACCATCTGTTTATAAAGCTCGGCGGACATTGAATGAAGGAAAAAAGTAATGGTAATTAGGCTAATTAACTAAAGTCCGTTAATTCACTTTTTAATTATTCGTTTTAGAGGGTCATGTTGCAATCGCAGTATTGACGGAAATTACTATTAGAGACCAGGCTCATTAAAAGAATTTACAAAAAATGTAATGATTTTTCAGATTGTATTGAAAAAAAATGTTAATGTTTTTTTCTAACGGGATTTAAAAATTGCACGCTAAAAGCACGCCTTGAGCGTGTCCTAGGTGGGTACGCAGACGACACAAATGACGATGATATTAAAAAGGCCACGTCACCCTTCTAAACGTCATTTTAGGCAGGGCTTGGGGTGATGTTTGAGCGGAATTTTAAATCGGGTTAAAAATGGGAAAGTTTGTCAATAAAGATATAAAAAGTTATATTTTCGCAACTTTTTTTAATTGGTCTGGCCTCTAATTGTAACAATTGAAAACGAGCGTGTTGGTTAATAGATACGAAAACTTGAAAGTATAAAACAGCAAGGACGAGGACGGGAACAGGACTTCTTTCAGAAGTCCTCTTCCCGTCCTCGTCCTCGCTGTTTCATGCTTTCAAGTTTTCGTACCTCTAATTGTGATTACCGTCAATACTACAATTGCAACATGACGCCTACACCCAATCAGTAAAAAGTTAATTAACAGAGTATAGTGAAATATTCAACTTAGCATGACGATTATTCCCTCGTTCAATTCCCGCCGAGCTTCATAAGTACATGGTGAAAACGTCACTCGCCTAAACATTACCTTTTTTTAAAAAAAAAAATGAGTTCGAGTTAAATTCAAACGCACTGTATATATAGTGATTTTATTAAAATTTCAGAATACTGAATACTGAATATAAAGCGTCAGCTGCGCTCTACCAGCCCAACGAGGCAGCCATGTCAGAACCTACTGATGTTGTAACCGGCCAACAGCGGTCGCGTTCTTGTCTTCACTTTCTTCCTGAATATACTTTGTTACGCCTTAAAGGGCTCTTAAAATAAAAAAAGAAGCTTTTTAAAGTGTCTGGTTAAAATACGCCTGTCAAAAAAAATGTTTACGCGAAAAGAAAACTTTTAAGAGCAATATTGACGGCGCGAGACGGGATTTATTCGGTTGTCACCTCCTTTCCACTTGTTTTCTCTCTCGGCATTTCCGGCGCGTCGAGGAGAGGTGGATCAGCTTCGCCTTCACGTTGAGGTGGAAAGAGCGAATATCTATCTCGTTGTACGAATGACGATTCCGTGACGTCATGGACTTTGCGCCCACAATTTCAAATAAATCTCTCACCATCAATATTGCTCTAAATTTGTTTTTGCGTAAAATTAAATTCTTTGGCGCGCGTGACCCAACCAAACTGTTTAACATTTTTTAAAATTTTTATTCTCAGGGGTTTTTTAAGTTTAAACGCAGCCGACAATATGAGCAAATGGAATTCATCAGACAGTGTCAACAGCGCACCATAGTGTTGTTCTTCGTGTCTCTGTACGTATTGTGTCATCGCTGAACCAATCATAAATAAAAAAAGGCCCAATGACTTGAGCTTTTGACACTGCTTGATTTGTCCCGTTAGCTCGTAGCGTCGTCCGCGTCTGGACTTAAGCTGAAACGAGGTAGCCAGTCTACGGCTTACAATAGAGTCACTGGATAAGCTACGTTTCAGTGTAGCGACACTCGCGCTGTCTTGTTGCTTAAGCTATGTTGTTGCCAGTTATCAGAATCTTTACCTGAAATCGCGGAAAAAAGCTTTCTTACGTCCTCCATAGTTGTTAGAACAGTTCGCCAAACAGTAAAGCGATATCGCCTGAGCTTCTTGGGACCCTAAACGCGTCAAACACGAAGTTGGAGCCGAAAGTCTTTGTAGCGCGCCGATTAGACGTCGGCGACAAAAACGCGAAGTCATCGTCGTCATTTTCCAATTGGTGCGCTCCATCCACCTTAGACCCAACTTTATGCTTCACGAGTTTATAGCCCCTGACACCGTACCTAACGCTTAGAAACGCGAATTTTTCAAATAGTAAAGTTGCCAACCGCGCCTGCTCTGCACTCTGAAGCAAAGCGGCGACACTCGCAGCAATCAAGAAAAGGGTTGTCGGTACTCTAAGCGTAGCTTTTTAGTGACTTCGGAATATACAAGCGATATAAACGCTCGGGAGAAACCCGAAACTTTTAATACTGCATGCGTAGAAAGCGCGCGTTGTGGGGCGTGTAACTGGCCAGTTACATCAGTTCCGTCATGGTAAACCAATAGGAGACACACATTTTATGCTGTTACAATTGAACTTTTTATTCACTAGAGTTCAAAGCATCATGGAATTTCGGAATATAGCGCTTAGAATGCTTTATCGTAAAATCCCGAACAAACACTCATCCCAGAACTATGACCCACTTCATATCTTTCTCTTATTTCTCCACCGTGGATGTGTGTTTATACGGTATTTTACTGTATATATTTATGGTAACTGTGGTAAGACTATAACATAATGCTGCGAGCCATACAATAGAGTTTTGTGTATTTTTTGTTTTGTTTTCTTTCGTTAAATTGTGAATAAGCAGAATGAGCCTTTTTTAAATAAAGAATGTGGGGTTCTTTACGGAGGTCCCTCTACTAGTAATCGCCGCCCGATTGGTATGCGCTCCGCTCGTCACCCAGGGAGTCACATAGCACAACGAGAAGAGAGCGAATGGGTTTACTGTACCTCCCGGTTGCCCGTCGTCGAGAACCGGCAGTCCTGGCACGCCGACCCTTGTTGTCGCCCGTCGATCAGAGCTCACAGTCGGAGTCCGTGTCCAGGCCTGCTGATCGCCTTTCCCACGCCAGCGCTGCGTAGGCTGGCTGTCCCGGGCTATCAATGCCCGAGGCTAGCTGCGGAACCACCCCGGGATCGTCATAGCCCAGGTCATATAGCCAGGGCTCGCCGTTTCCACCGGTCTTGCTCCAGACCTCGCTGGTGGACCGCTCCGGGGTTCGTCTTGGGCGAGGCCAGGCAGCCCGGTCCCGTTGTTCCTGCCCAGCTTCAGCCTCGCGTAGCACGCACTGTCTCGCGCCAGCTCGTGTCTTCTCCGCCGACAGCCTGTCACGTGCCCTCTGCCTCGGCTTTCACCCTCGGCTCCCACGAGAAATACTAACATTTTTATATTTGTCCCATGAAGGGTTTTTACGTCGAGGGTTCAGGTACGGCGTCCTCTGTTATTATTTTTGTCTTGACTTCAACGAGTGCAAGTAGTGATTTTGCAAATTAATAAGCTAAAAAAATCTAACGTACCTATTTGACCTGATTTCTCGGCAACCGGTTAGGAACAGACAATACAACATTATCAGGATTTTTAAACTAACAGCGATAATTTGGTAATAACAGTATAATAATTAAAATGATCTTTCAGTATAAAAAGTGGTGACATGGTTGGAGTTATGCAAACACACAGTCTGTGAAAGAATTACGAGCTATTCTTCATTAGGGGCTATTTTAAATGTCAGTGCTTTTGCCAATACTCTGTTACGTTTAGTTATGTTAAACAAATGAGAGCATACATATTGTAAACAAATGCACACTTTGCTTACACTTTGAAACAACTTCACACTTTTACTACACAACAGACCTTTACTACACAACAGACCCCATATCACAAGCCCCTGCGCATAATACTTTGGTTTCGCCGCACAAACACTGCTGTCAAGGTGAAGCACCCTTTACAGAAGGACGCAACAAAATTTTTTGTCGCCAAGCCCCTATCGCAAGCTGTTACATTGTTTACGGTTCTTTTCACAGAGAAACAATACCGCAAAGGTGCAGCGCCGCTTGCAAGGCTGTATTAGCGCATGAAATACATTCTAACGGAACCCTCAACTTCCAGAAGTCTGTCCGTCCGTCCATGAGTCCACCTATACCACCTTAGTCCCACTCCTGTTTTAAGTGTGCCTGTGGTGTGTGACGTTGGTGCTTGCTTAAATGGTAAAATTCTTATTTTGTCACGGCTCTTTTGAACCTCTTCCGTGAGGTGAAATCATATAGCGAAGACGGAAATCGTCTAACTTTCACCAC
This sequence comes from Ixodes persulcatus, assembly GCA_013358835.2. Lineage (NCBI taxonomy): Eukaryota > Metazoa > Arthropoda > Arachnida > Ixodida > Ixodidae > Ixodes > Ixodes persulcatus. The sequence continues at coordinate 176,716 of JABSTQ010009990.1, forward strand.
CTCTTTAAAAAAAAAATCTGTTTAAAACAAAATCAAAAATCATACACCCTGTATAGTGTGTCACGTTATACAAGTTGGACTCCCAACGCTAATCGCGATAAACATTTGAATCTGCACATAAATCAGCCCAAAAAGACGTAGTGGCAAAATACAGACAACACAGGCCATACAGCTATAACTTAAGCTCTTCGGAGCTGAATTCCCTCGAATCCCTTAGTAGTAGGCATGACGTAATTATTAAGCTAGCCGACAAGAGAGGGGTCATTGTAATAATGACCATCGACGAGTAGATGAAGGCCATCGCCTATTGCGAAACGCGTCATTTTATCAGGCACTCGAACATTATCCTACTAAAGCACATTCTACCTTTGCTTTGAACGCAAAAAAAAAAAAGAGAGAGAGGCAAAATATCAACGAACATTTTCGATTCCCTCAAACCAAAATATCCTAAGGTCAGCAGTTTCTATATGTTTCGAAAAATACATAAAGCAGAGAACCCTGGCCGCCCCATTATTTCTGGCACGGGAACACTAACTGAATTTATCTCAAGTTTAATAGACTGCCTCATTAGCGTAATTCCACCGACATTTTATTCTTTTCTAAAAGTTACTAACCACTTTTACAAATTTTAACCGCCATAGTTTCCATTGGATCGTTCTTAGTCACATTAGACGTCACTTCTCACTACACACATATCCTCCATGATCACATAATTGATTCGTTAATTGACGCGTAGGACAACGTAAGCCGCCACGACTTCCCCGATTGTAACACGCTAGCACTACTTGTCCGCCTAGTGCTGGAACTAAATAACCTTGAATTTAACGACTTTTCCTTTATGGCATGTCGGCAGTACAGCATTGGGCACTAGCATGGCTCCAAACTAAACAAACATTTTAGGAATCGACTAGAAAAAATTTGTCTCCGGACAGAACCTGCGAACCTTCTTTTCAGACGACACATTGATGACATTTTTCTCATATGGGAACACACGGAGGATCATCTTTTGGAGTTCATCGGATATGTTAATTCGACACACCCAAGAATTAAATTTACGCATACGTGTTCCTGAGCCGAGGTTAGCTTTCTTGACGTCACGGTCGTGGTGGTGGGACAGAGTTTGAAAAGAAAACTCTTCAGGAAGCCTACAGACAGCTTGAAATATATGCATTATCACGGGTTGCACCCCCGCCACTCTAAAACTAGTATTTCGTATGGTCAGACGCAAACATTCTGACGGATGTGCTCGAACGAGGGTGACTTCAACGCCAATGCTGCCCACCTTCGCAGCAACCTCATGGTACAAAATTATCCACCACCGGTCATTGACAACGCAATCGAACGGGCCAGGGCACTAGACCGCGGTAGACTGCTAACTGGCACGCCGCCCGATAGGAATGATAATCGTCAAAATAACCTAGTTTTCACGTATTCATGCATTTTTGCTTCAAAATGAAACATAATTATTATTATTATTAATTTGTGAAAATAGACATATATGATTCCAATTAGAAACTTGCTGAGCGTCATCCAAAACCACTAAATTGGTCATTTTGAGAAAAACTTCAAGCGCGTGGGAAGTGGAGAAGTGCGCTAAAGTTACCGCTCATGCAACAGGCACAAGGCTGGGGCTATAATAAGAAACGGTAAGATCGCGCGGGCGCCTTATCGCACCGGTTGCCTTACTCCTCTTGCTCCAGTGGTAACTTTAACGCACTACTGCGCTTCTCACGCGCTCAAAGTTCACGCGCTCAAAGTATTTCTGAAAAATCACTGATTTAGAAGTTTTCAATAACACTCAGCAAGCTTCTAATTAGAGCCACATTTCTATTTGTAATAATTAAAGAGTTAATTAACAAATTTTACTTAATTAGCCGACTAATACTTGCGACTATCTTCCTGTACTATGTCCCGCTAGCCGTATAACTCACCTGTACAAACCGCATAAGTGTAACTTTCACAGTTTTTGTTTACTGACAATCTTTGAAAAATGCCCGATTCAAATACCGTAAAATACCGGGCAAGCGGCCACTCAACATTTAGAGATATCGCGAAAAAATGGGGGATGGGAGCTTGTCCGGTCATCAATTTTACATATCAATGTGCTGTGCATAATTTCCCAGATCTTACAGATTTGGGAATGGGCGGATGCGGGTTATTCTACGGTAGTAATATATATATATATATATATATATATATATATACACAGGGCGTTTCTGCGAAAGCTTTCGAAAAGCCCTAAAAATATGCTGTTCGAGATAGAAAAAAAACTCTCTACGGGAACAAACTCCCAGCCTTGACGGACGTCAGGGACTCCATAAACATGATAATTAGAAGTTATAAATATAATTAAAATTTACTAATAATTTTAATCAGTGAAAATAAACATATGGCTCAACTGAGAAATTTGCCAAGCCCAATCGAAAACCTCTCTCTCTCTCTCTCTCTCTCTATATATATATATATATATATATATATATATATATATTGTCACGGGTGGTGACCAATAGAACATTAAGTAAGCAGGAATAAATGAACGTTTTATTATGTATATATATATATATATATATGTGTGTGTGTGTGTGTGTGTGTGTGTGTGTGTATGTGTGTGTGTATGTTTATGTAGCCGGGGGGGGGGGGGGGGAGGAATTTCTTTCGCTTCGCAGAAAAACAAAAACGGAGCAAACATGGTGTGATCACTTGCTCATCATCACAAACGACACTGACCGCTCTTGGTGCGTTCACGGCGTTGTATCGAGAAGGTACAACTCTGGGCAAATTCTTCCATAGTTCCTTACAAGATGAGAACGGCAGGGGGATCTTTCAGTTGTCCCGCCTCCGGCGCACGCTTTCTACCTTCAAAAAGGCTTCGGCGTCTCGCCAGCCTCGAGCGTGCACGCGCAGATAAATCACGACGGAAGGCAGCTAGCGCGTGCTGGAGGCCCGACACTCGAGGAAGACCCTCGGCCGTTTTCATCCTGTCAGTTACTATAACAGGAGCTTGAGACGGAGCTCCGGCTTGAGAGCACGTGTGCACGCACGATTATCTTCGACGCGGCCGCCGCCATCGATCATTGCGCAGGAGTGCGTTAGGAAAGAGGCACGCCGTTGCTCGGTAACGGAGCAGAAGGAGCCAGCTTGAGGCTGGGTCCACGCAAATATGTAGTCTGTTCATTGTCATTGTTCAAACAGTCCACGTGTGTGTCCTCAATTTCGATTTAATTTAAGTCAGGGACAGGGTAAAAAAAAAATATCGTATTTTGGGGAGGGGGGAGAGATTTAAGGTAAGGCCTGAAATACCCCTAATACATTTTTTGACTACGGAGATAAAGTCAGACCAAAACAATGAAAGAGAGTGTGACGTACCGAAAAGGGTCGGGGCGGTCAGTGGTGTTCCCCTCCTGGCGTCTCCCGGGATCGGGCAAAAGCTTTCCGATTGTATTTTGTTGTCTTCGCTCCTCCGCGAACGATCGTAACAGACAATGTTTCTGGCGTAGTTTTTCGCGGTCGTTTCGTTCACCTTTCAGTGCTGCAGCCTGGAAGGTAGGTTGCTTTGTTACCACTAGAAACGAAGATGCGTGTGTGAAGAGGTTCTCAACTATTTCAACAGCTGTAGGTAGCATTGTTAAGCATACGCTCGTAAAAAAAAATGAATAAAAGGATCGGCAGAAGCGGAATGCTGGTTGACTGGGATTCTTGTAGGGAAGTTACGGATATCGGACCCACAACGATTAATGTGCTCTTTGCATCGTGTTGGTGATGGCATGAACCTAAAGGAAGTAACTGAAGTGTGGCTCCTCCTTGAAGTGGCTTCCTTTGGAGGTTGCTGCACGCCCAACCAAAATGAAACGGCAAAATACGAGTATGAGTCTTTCTAACGTCGCACAACACATATGAGGTATTACGCATGAATTTGAACTTGGTTACAGGTTTTCGTTGAGCTAGTTGGTACTTATTGATGGAGGGTAAGCTTGAACCTACAGAAAGGAATGAAGAAAGGGCGGAAAAGGACAAAACAGCTAACTTACCAATTTGCTTCGGTATACTTCGTTCGTTTCTCAAAGTTCAAGTTGGCCCTTCACCAACGAGTTCCACTCACTAGAAAACTTAATATGATGCGTAATTCGTTCCTCTCCTTGAAGTTTTTTTACAGTGATTTTGGTGTGCAGAAAATGACCTAGCTATACTTTACCTGCACTGAAGCCTCCTGGTGAAGTGCGGTTGTCATACCAGGAACCATCGAAGAATTACTCCGCCTTTCAAAATGCCTCAGCTGATTTTAACATAGCAATAACTTTGCCCGTTGACAAATGTACCGTTGAATTTCTGACTACGATAGAGGAAACTTAATCTCGACATCAGACCCACTGTATCATCTGGCGTTCGGTTGATAAGACAGTCAGACCGACGGAGTCAACTGGGTGAGCAAAACTGAGGGAATTTTATTGGTATCGTTTATATAGCATTATGTACTCCGTTCCACCCGAAGACGAGACGTAGCTCTCTCTACCTGCTGATGGGACGAATCAAACAACGTCAAATGCACACCATCAGGGTGTTAGTCCTGTTTCTGTACGTGCCTCATCGTCGCTGAACCAATCATAAACAGAAAAAAAGGCGTATTGACTCGTGCTTTTGACGCTGCTTGGTTAATCCCATCACCTGGCAGCTTCAGCTGCGTCTAGACTTAAGCTGAAACAGAGTATAGGTAAAGCAGGTTGGGGAATATTGACGGTTTGACACAGCAATGCTTACACTGCGCAGCACGCAGACTGTGTGATACAGCACGATTCACATACTAGCCAAGAATTCCGCTATTCATATACTCGACCCTTCACCGACTGAATCCCGCAAAAATTTATGTTCTTTACCGCTAGAACAAATTCAGATTACGATATAAAAAAAAGAAGAAAGATCTCGTAACAGGTAGAATCTTTACGCATCTTTTCGGAGAATGTTATATAAATATTTATTTTTTATTTTTAAGAGGACACTTATCTGCTTCATTCTCAACATATTTATCTGATATTCTGTACAAAGACCTATTGTGTTGTGTACAACGCGAACCCCGTCGAGTTTTCCACAAAATAAATAAATCCAAATGTACAATTTGACTGGTCTCCCTTTACACGTTCGCGTGCAACCGCATTAAATAAAAAGTAATGTAGCCATCATGGTTGAGAAAACAGTCCGCAGGGGAATCAGTCCGACGGCAGAGGCTGCTCTTGTTTGGCAGGGCTTCAAGATGAATAACGCACACACTGGCAGAAAAATGGCGGTTCCCAGCTCAGCCAAGTTCAATTTTCGCACAACCTCTCGCGCGCGGAAATCACTTTTTTAAAAGAGAGGCGTTCGTGCCCTCGCCTCCTAGAACGATACACTCTCTCCCAACCAAAGAAGGAGTCCCAATATGGGATGTGGTGGCCTCAGGTTTGATCCCAGCGTGCGGTAATGGCTACAGACAACAGCAGCCTCCATTTGCGAGAAAAAAATAATCTGCCGTAATCCATTCACCGAGTGCAGCAGCCCGTACGCGTAAGAAGATGGAAAGACGCGCTGATCGTTTCCGACTCTCCCCGCGAAGCAGCGCGCTTTCCCCAAAGGGCCTGCCGCTTGCTTGTCAACGCAAGGGCCTGGCCGGTGTGGGAGCCGGAACGAGGCGGCTTGAGTTGCTGGTCGACTGAGGTAATTGCGGCCTCTGCTGTGCGAGTGCGTCTGTGTGTTCACTTGAGGTGCGTACACGCGGCTGTGGACGCCTAATGGTTCCTCTGGAACGGGGAAACGGACGGTAGCAGCTGGCGCGCATGGGGCACCAGAGCTCTCGGATCTGGCAGGAATAACCGACGTCCTGCTTAGTTCGCGCGTTTTGTACGATTTCTTTTCTGCGTTCTTCCAACGTACTCACACCGAGTTTGGCTATAAGTCGCATATGTTTTTTTTTTATGCTCCTTACTTCTGCGTTCGTGTTGTCTGGGGAGTAAGTGCGAGTTAGCCGTCTTCAGATCTTCCTTTCCTTGCTTCCTTGCTTGCTTGCGGAGTAGAGGGGGAGCGTAGGTGGATTGGTTTACTCCGTTCACCTTTAAGCTGACAGTGCGGTGGAAGCTACGTGCCTGTCGGACCAGTCATAAGTCTGTCTTTCGCCACGTGATCACGCTCCCGCCCATACCCACAACAAAAAAGAGCGGGGTCAGGGGATCAAAGGGAGGTATTGGATTGGTCTGGTGAGCTGGTAGCTGCCGCCTCCCCCCCCCCCCCCCCCACTGTCAGCTCGATATAAAAGAAGTATAAGTGTCTAACTCATCTGGGAATAACTCTAATGAGTTATGTCGTCTTGTTGTTTTGAGGGGACTGCGGGGGAGATTTTCAGGGGAAAACGTCTTTGCACCTTAGTTGATTGGACGTGTGCGCCATTCCTGGTCTGAGTTTGAGTGGGATGTGCGTATATATTCCAAATTAAATTGCACTTAGCAACCTTTATTTGAAGCTGACGAGATACTCGGCTTATGCGAAGGATGTAAAGCTAGCGGAAAACCTGAAATTGTCACTTTACTAGTACGTTGTTCTGAAGCGCATTCAAATCAGGGATTGCGCCTACCGCATGTGGCTGACGGCTCAAAAGAGGTGGTGGGTAGAATAATAGACCGACCTCATCGGCCCGTTTCGCTACGCCGCCGCTGTCGCCATGCGTGGTGGGAACTGTGATCTTTCTACACGTTCGACAACCCCGCTTCCTGTCTCCAGGAGTAGTTTACGGGTGGAATGACATGTCTCGTGCTCTGTCGTCTGCCTTCTGTGGACTACAATTCCGGGGGCGTCACGCATACGTGGAACGCTTTGTGAGATCGTTCAATTCATTCGGGGCCTTCATGCGGCTAGTGGCTTTCAACTTGTCTGGGTTCCTACACTTTAGCGAGTATTAAGGGTCTTTTCAAAGCTGCTTACCCCACGTGCGGTTTGATGGCTGGATGATTTTATTTGATAAAGATCTAATTCATTCATAAGAAAAACAAAGAAACTATGTTCACTCAAGTGTAGAATGCATTTCTCTGGGCATTTTGTTCTTATTTTGTATTTTACGAAATGAGCGAGAGTAGAAAACGTACGTTTGTAAACACGTGGTAATGTTCATTGTTGAACCACCGAGGCGTCCCTGCACTGCCGGGGAAGAGTACTGGGTGTTTGTTGAACTGGGTCAGAAGAAAAGAACTTGTCGCTTTTTAAATCGCCGCTAGGTCGTGAGATAAAAATAGTCCAACAAGTCGTTATATTGGTAAATGTCGATAACTTGAGGTACAAGAATTTACTCAAACCTGAAACGAAGCTGGATCTGAAACGCCAAACGAAAACCTCTACGCGAACCGTAACCGGAACGAAACCAATAGTACTAGGTAGTTTGAGTAGATCGGTATTGTGTTTTAATAACGACACCCGCTTTGTGCACAATATTTTGTGCGCAGTATCGGATATAGTTATTGGAGTGGGAACACAATCTGGTAGAACTTTGTATAGATATTCAATCGGAATCTGACATAGTTACAGAAGCTTGGAAGCATTAATAGATAGCAGCCATATAGAGATTGTGACAGCATCAACGTTTTGAGAGCTTACTTAAAGGAGCAATAGCTCTTTTATGAATATTTCAACGAAAAAGTATATTTTGTTTGGTCGCATACCATGGCCATACGTTATCCATATGCCCTAAAGAAAGAGGGATCTTGAAAGTGCTATTAATCAGAAATCTAGCTTTGAGTGACAGGTGAATATTGAAAAGTCCATAATTTTTCCATCAACTGAAATGTTTACCCAGAAGTTTTTCTGCATTGCCTTTCTATTTTCGAGTCAGTGTGATAACTGTAATTTTGGATTTTTTTTTTAGTTACGTTCCAACAAGGTAGAATTGAATATCTCGAGAACACGATGAAGAACAAATATGCAAATTAAATAATTAAAAAAATTGTGTTGTCTATCAAGTCCAGAAAAATTTATTTCGTGCTTGAACATTGTATTGATTGGTAGCGGTTAACCTTGTTTTAGCATTTCAGATTTACCGCGCGTTTGAGGTTTCTGTTTTACAAAACATAATTGGCTTTGGTATGAATTGTTTCGTAAAAACACGAGACAGTTTGATTATTTTTTCTTGTAAACTGGGGCTATTTTTACACTGAAGCAACTTTATAACGCAATTTTTTTGGCATTCAACACTAACCGAAGTTTTCTGTTTACTTAAGATTGCTAAAACGGTAACCGAAATTATAGAACCCGAAACCACGAAAGATCGCGACGAAACCGATTTCAAATTGGTTCCGGCACCCGTAACTGAAACCAAATCCTTACACGTTTTGACCTGACTCCTTGCTAGGAATTATGTCTCTCTGAAATTAGTTTTTTTGACACTTTGTTATTTTCTTTAAACTTACCGACGCTGTCGACATTCTACTGTCGTCGTAAATGTCATCGCATTTAGAACCCGAACTTAGATACTAACGCAAGGCAAAGAGCGGCGTGCAATGCTCCGTCTATCTTGGAAATTATTTTCGGGTAATCCAGCCGAAAGAACTCCCAGTTAAAAGGAAGATATCGTTTTTAAAAGAGCTATTACACTTGTAGATACTACAGCGTAGAAAAAGCAGGGTAAAACAAAAGAGCGTTAGGAAACGACGACAGTATGACATACTTTTTGGATGTTAACTATAGTCCGTTGCAACCTAAGAACGAAGGGCGAGGGTAAGACTGGCCGGGGAGGAGGAAGCAGACGGAACGCTAAAGAGAGAAGGAGGTTTCCGCCTCTCTTCTCCAGCGTTCCGTCTGCTTCCTCCTCCCCGGCCCGTCTACCCTCACCCTTCATTCTTAGGTTGCAACGGACTATAATAGGTACGTCGGTATAGTAAAATACAGCAATTTACATACAAATTTGTCCTGATTTAAAATATATATTTAAAGCAATTCTTATATACTATTTTGTTGAAACTACAGCAGCTGACGACACCATTATTTTTATTAGGGAACCATACCGGCCTGCAGCGAAGAGGTGGCTAATAGTATTTTGTGTATAGAGAACAAAAACGAGCGGTAGGTTACGTAACACAGGTAGACTGAGGATTAAATATAAAGCATCCAACATTGTGAAACATAAAGCGAACTGAAATCCGCAACATCCTTTATACATTTTAAGATCTTAGTTAGAAAGGAACTTGACACAGAGTTACCTAATCTTGGAAAATTTTTACAAGCGAAGCGTTTTTTGTCTAGGTACAGTACGTTATTTCATTGTTAGGGTAGGGATCACAGTGTCAGAGTAGTGATTTTGATTTGTAATACGGCCTGCAGTGCATTTTAGTTAAAAGTGCAAGTGTAAGAGCAAAAGCAATATCTTAATGTATTTTGCAAACAAATTGTGTATTCATGATTGAAAATCGAATGTATTATGGCTACATCATTCACCATCCTTTATTATTCTTACACAAAGTTTCAGTGTTATCTAAATCTTCTTTTGCATTATTTTCAATCCTGAAAATATTTTGCTTCAACTTCGGAAATTGAAGAGAATGAACCAGAGGAAGAAAAAATGCACTTTTGAGTGTGTTTAATAACATGATTAAACTTATCCGAATTTTCTGCACGCACGACTGCGAGATGAAATTTTGGCAGTTTTGTTTGGGAATTTCAGTACTTATTTTAAGTTATGACAAGTGCTAAACTGTCTAAGACCACCACTTACACAATTTTGTTAAGAGGTCCTTTAAACATTCCTTTCCATCATGAACATCTATTACTGTTTAGTTTCATTAATGAACACTTCAATGTTCAGAGCATTGGGTCCCAGTTCTGAACGACAGCAGCACTGCTTTAAATACTCGGTGCTTTTATAAATAAGAACACAGATACAGGGGGTATCGGTGGCCAGTGGGCTAAAGCGTACACCCAGCTCGACACGCGTGGAGCGAAAGCTCGCGCTGAAGAACCCAGGGATCCTGGGTTTGAGCCCCACCCCTGCCCGTTTCGATCTGGATGAGCATCGTACCGGCGTGCGGTCGTGTACTACTACTGCGTGAGCACGTTAAAGACCCCAGGTTAGCAGTCGTACTGCACAGGCAAAATTGCTCATGTACAATGTAAACCAGTGTCGCCCCATCCTGGCAGACCGACCTTACGCTGTATAAACACTAAAACGTCCAATTTGACTTTGAACACAAACACGAACGAAGTAGGTGTTGACACAGAGATGACAGAGGCAAGTAGCCCCACTTTGAAAATTGCGAAATTATGAACCACAAGCCCCTAAAAGCTATGCCATTAGTTCCCTTGCATAAGGACGATCATTGGGGTTCCTTTTTACAGAGTTTATCAGGGTTTCTCTCTCGCAAAGCCAGTGCAACGAGTCCCTTCATTCTCGGCGGTAGCTTTCCCCGCACAAAGACTCTGTTCGAGGTGAAGCCCGCTTCAAAAAGCGTGTCACGGGTTTTTGAAACCAACCTATTCGTCGCCCGGTAGAGGCCATGCAAATATTTATTTTTCGGCTTCAATCTCGGAAGTCTAAGCCGATTAGGAATACGGAGGGAGCAGGGTTCTTATAATAACAGTAGTCGCATGGGCGGCGTTGAACCGAATCACCTGTTTTGTTAAAATAAAACGACAGACCATTAAAAAAAATAAGATAAATTTTAATGTGCAAAAATGTTTGCATTTTTCTTACTTAGCCGTTACGCCACATAAATATTATCATAATCGGGCCATTTTATTCACAGATTGTCACAAAAGGCGCCTCTAAGCTAACGCTAAAACTACGCCCCACAGTGGTGACCAGTGCTAGAAGGGAGTGGGGAAGTGAAACGTAAGGTCAGCCGACGTCACATGAAAACAGGCTGGGACCTAGGACGCGCCGCGACCCGCCCGCTTTTCTACATCCCTGGGATGCTAATGTTCTGCTGCTAAAAATAACTTTCTTTTTTTTTATCTCTTAACGCTCTTACCGAATATGTTGATTGTTTTCTTGATTTCTTCGCGGGTTTGTGCAATATTTTGTAGCACTGTCTGGGCTGGATCGCGCTTTTACACGACGCAGTACTTCTGCGCAGTGGTCGGTACCCCAAACCGATTTTGGCGTAGTTGCCGCTTCCACTATTTTCATGCCGACATCGGAATGTGAAAGCGGTGTTCTCTGCTAGGAAATGTTTTCGGGCGACACACATGAAGACAAAGTGTGGCTGACGCGGAAAGTGGGATTTGCATCCGGTGAAAAGCTCGTCTGAAAGTCAAAGTTCTTTCGGCCATTTTTTCACATAAGACGGTGACATTTCAGCGCACTGGAGAGGCTTACGTAAATAGTAGACTGAACTATTGTTTGTGACACTCTAAGAACCGAATCTACACTCCACCTGTGCGCTCGGTGCCTTCGGCCGTGCTTTCACTGCGCGTGCAATGAAGTGTTACCAAGGTCAGAAAGTTTGCGGTGGAGGCGGAGTAATCATTGGGTTCTTGATCTGTTCTCGACTATAGGCACAAATTACGATTTCACCGTTCACACTGATGTTGGTGCTAATTGTTGGGAATACGGGTTGAAAATTGAAACAACGGCGAGCCTGCAGCTAGAGGACGGAATAAATGCTCGCTGTGTATGTTAACCACATGAAATTGGTATTTATTATTTTTGTTTCATCGGTGAACTGAATATGTTTCACGAATCGACTGTGCTATTTTGAATTATTTGTTTGATCTTAAACAAACGTCCCGCCAAGGAACTTGGGAGCGGGACGTCTGTCGATTTTAATAGAGTGGCCTGCCACTCATCAATGTGACTTTCATGGAGCCACATTTTCTGCTTTATTTGCTTTTAGCTCGTATGTGTTTTTGTTTACAGTCGCTGATATTTTTTGATTGTACGGGGAATCTTCTACTCCTGTTGGTACACATTCTTCATATGAGCACTCAAGAAACAAAAAGGTATGTAAAATATTTTGTTGTAATAATTTGCACGTATGAAACTACCTACATCACTTTCCTATCGGAGAAAGCGACTCCGCGTAATCCCCTGTTTACCTGCAACAGCCGTTTTTCGAGCTTCGCTAAGGACTCGATTGTGCACGTTAGTTACCTCGAGGGCTATCAGGACCTGTGGCACTCCAGAATTCATCGAGCCGTACAATTGGAACTCGAACTCGACGGATAGAGCGGCTACATTTTGTTTCATCATAAGTCAAAGCGCAGTCGAAACCTCAAAAAGATTTAAAGAAAAGACTCAATGCAGATGATTTAATAAAAGCGCAAGTCACCGGGTATTCTCTACACCTGACTGGTTTAGCAGTCGATAGACCTCTTAGAGAAAGATGGCGAACGCCATGGCGTTGCGCTTTTAATGCTGTTTGATTGGTTCTATCGGTTCATAGGGTTGGCTGCGCTCCTACCTAAGGTAAAACGAACTATGGAAGTCTCCGTCTCCGTATACTTGCGCAAGCGATGGCTCAACGAAAGATGGGGGTGTCCTTTCATGTCGCAACGGGGCGTTGGGCACGTCCTGCCAATAAAGATCTTTAGTATTGCGTATAGACTTCTCCAGAAAGGAGCGTGTGGCCGATGCCAGTTTGAGTGTTCGTGCGTATGGCGCGTGCTTTGCTCGCCTTCCGAAGCGACGAACACGCGCGTGCTGGGCTGTGAAGATCTCACGCTGGACTGGGATTTTGTAAACATTGGAAAGGTTCGTAGGAGCAAACGCAAGCACTGAAGAAAATAAACCGTGTAGAAGGAAAACAAGAGGGACACAGGACAACACAAATCTCCAAACACAGTATCGAACCCGGGTCCGTGTATCGAACCCGGTTTTGATAGCCGGACCAGGCGGATTGTTTTGGACGCGTATCAGTCACCTAGCTGTGTTTGGAGATTTGTGTTTGTCCTTTGTCCCTCTTGTTCCCCTTCTCCAGGGTTTATTTTCGTCACTCTTCTCCAGCTCGCTTGCACCTTCGCATTTAATTGCATTGTAAGCAAGCACTAAGTTTTGCGTTGGCGTTGTGTGTTCCACACTGCGCACGCTCCATAATTACCTGACGCCGCGAGCGTAACGTTCGTACGCGCGCTATCGATGTTTTCGTGCGTGAGAGCAGAGGCCTTCTACACTGCCGTCTCGTTTCTCTGGTCGCGCGCGGGACAACGCGAGACTCAGATTTGTTGGACCGAGTACCGATAACACCTTCCAGAAACTAAAGCCTGTGATTTTCGTTTTCTTACGTCGGCTACGTCACTGCTCCTAAGCCGAGCGAAGAGAGCCAGCATAAGAAGGTTTTCACCACAGAGCATCTGCGGCGATGATGACGAAGCACTTGTGGTGGAGAGAGAAAAACCTTTTTGTTTCTCTCTTTTAATGCTCCGTCATCTCCGTTGGGGAAGCGGCTTGAGGTAACTCACGCTCGAATCTTTATTCAGACTGTCTTTTGTATAGACCTTTTCTTTAACGGCGCCGCCATCTTGAGAATTGTGGCGCCGACGACGCCGTCTAGCGGCTTAGAAAAAGAAATACCGGCTAGTTCTGGCAGCACAGCTTTCTGGGTAGGCAACGGTGTGAGTATGGGGGGAACTTGGCTAGACTTGGCTATGGTGGACTGCAATAACTTGGTTGAAGCTTGTCCGTTTGAATCCAGCTGGCTACTCACAGGCCATCACCTTGCCTCCTCGAGAGAACGAGGACGAAGACGGTGGGCTGTTTTGATTGTGTTTCCACAACAAAGGAATATATGAGCAGTTTAATGTAGTCTATGCAGGTAAGCTCTCTGCATTTGATAGCTTCATCTTGAGTGGTGGCATGTAGACTTTTCCATACCTTTCACATACCATGGGGCTTGCAGTGATAACCTGATTGGACCACCTGCACCGGGAATTAAAATCGGTCCTCTTGTCGTAGACGAAGTGGTCGTGAGCTTAAACGTGACGTTGAGTCTGATACGAATCTCTCGCGATTCAAGCTCGCAATCGACTGACTTCATAAATTAGGATTCCTGGGGAAAATGCGAAGCTCGGTAACATTGCAGCCACACTCGCGCTGCAGCTTCTTGTGCTCATGGCACACTTTCTGCTATTGCTCTTATGCTTTTTAATATTATTTATCCATCTGACGACCACGCAGTGGTAGCCAGACAAACGTACATTTTCTGAAATTGCAGCACGGTAAAAAGGAGCACTCTGAAATAACTCATGCACGACGTCCGTTTTTATGCCTTTTCGCCCATACCCTTGGCGGTTGCATACCTTGTGTCAGCGGGCAATCCAAAAATGCATCAGGTCGAGGGTACGTCAGTTACTAGCTGGTTTGAGGTTATGCAAAAAAGGTCTATAATGCATAAGCAGTGCCACCCCGGCTTTCACGCTATCGCTTAAAAAGACGCCACAACTGGTGTCAGTGCTAGGGAATATACCTGGCAACCTTGCCATCGCACGCGCTGTCCACACGAGCGACACGCGCTTGGCAGCCGAAAGATCCTAGTATGACGCGACGACTTGTCGTAGGTTTTTCGTGTTATCTCGCGTTCAGTTACAGTTTCTGTATATAACATATTTTTTCTAGGGAATTCATCGTCTGGCAATAAAATCACTATGATGGTGCCTAACGGCAGTCGAGAGCGCTAAAAGCTTTCTACCAGTGTACTATCAGCAGGGTTGTAAAAGTTACTTCAAAACTGTACCTAAGATACAGTTACAGTTACTCATACGAAAAGGTACTTAGGTGCGTACCTAGGTACTAGCTTAAAAATGTACCTAGGCACAGGTACAGTTACTTTAAAGATACTTTCTTTATTTATTTTCCCCACATTCGTCAGAATATATTGGAAGCAAAGGTTTTTATACTAAGGATGCACACAAAACGAGTTCTATAAATATGCTTTATTGGTGTCAATTCGAGAAATAAGGAAAACCGCATTGACATGAGCATTCAAGGACACGTTATCTATTTCGGTTTCGGTTTGAGATGAAGGAAGCAGGTCGCTACATTCCCCAAACGGAGTTCCGAAGCGATTCGATAAATTGGTGTCGCTAGAACGGCATCGCTAATCCACCGTTCGCTCAAATGAACACAGCCATTCGCTAAAGTGTCGTTCGATGAAACATTATGGGCGGGGCTTCGCTAAAATGTCGTTCGATCAAGTTAGTGCCTCCCAGGTCGTACTCAACTCACCGTTAATCACGGTACATGGTAGTGTGTTAAAACTTTCAGATTTATAGTTTCTACCATTTTGACGATGCGGGTAAAAAAGTACCTAGAAAAAGTAACTTCACTCAGTTACAAGTTACTGGAAAATGTACCTAAGATACAGATACAGATATCGAGAAATGAAAGTACCTAGGTTTGTACCTCAGGTACAACAAAAGTACCTAGATACTGATTTCCAGTTACTTGTACCTAGGTACTTTACAACCCTGACTATCAGTAGCATCGCAGAAATAGCTGCGCGTGATGCTATTTACCGATGAACACATCGTTAAAGAACAATACCTATAGCCGGTGTGACAGGGTAAGAATGCAGAAAAACCTGCTTCGCCTCTGACAGACGCTCGTTGCCTTTGGCCGGGCTTTGACTGCGCGTGCGCCGAAGTGTCATCAATGTCAGAAAGCTCGTGTTAGAGGCAGAGCTTCTACTACTTGCTTAACGTGACACCGACTATGGGGTCTATGTCCGTACGTGAAACTTGCACTCTGGCTCGAAGCTATTCTTTTGCTGTTGTTTTTTTCTCACGTCATTATATCCGGTTTTACTTAATGCGAAGGAAAGAGAAAGTGCTTTCGTTTGTATTCTGTTGAAAACGGACGAAGGGGATATTATGCGGAATACGACGTAGCATTGCCGGGCTTCGAAATGCCGCATGGCAATGAGTTTAAGGAGAAACTTGGCACGCGGCATTCGAACCGGGGATATTCGGGTGACATCGTGTTTGTAGACTGTCTTAAAGCGCAGCTCTTAGGCGCCCGTTTCCGGCTTGAGCGGCGTCGCCGTCGGCGTAATCGCGCGGTGCATTATGGGACGCGTGACGTCACTGGTGACGTCACTGATGACGTCATTAGTGACGATGACAATGACGATGACGATTTCGATGACGTCATCAGTAACGTCACTGATGACGTCATCAGTGATGATGCCGATGCTGACGCCGATGACGTCATCGATGACGATGACGTCATCGTGATGGCGTCATCCTCATCGTCACGTGATTCCCGTGAGGTCACGTGACCCTCGTGAGGCGACGGCGACGCCGCTCGGAGGGAGGAGTAGCAGACAGGATGAGGAGGTGAGGAGGAGAGAGGAGGGATATACCTTCCCCTCCTCCTCAAGAGCTGCGCTCTAATTCCGCGTTACACGAAGTTTTAAACGGCTTTCATTTTTTTGTACGACGTATGAACAGTGTGACCCCGGCTTCACCCACCGCACGGGCTAGTGAACGTGTGCGAGGCAAGCGTAGGATGAGAACACTCCAAAGACGCTTGTTCGTCACATCGGAAAGCGAGGAATGCATGCGCCCAATACAATTACATCTAGAGTGGCAGTTGCCGGAAGCACCTTTGCCGACAGACGTATAATCAATATTAAAACACGTCTATGATGCACGAGAAAGTTCCATAATGTTCACTGAACTGGGTCGTCACAAAGGACGGTACTTTTATTATTTAAGTGAGAAATACGACATGAACTAATCGTTCACCCTAATTTGTTGTTCTTTTGTAAAACAAATATTATTTATGTAAAAATAAAGAAAAGAAACGTCTAGACATTTTTGAAGAAAAATAGCAGAGTTGCATTCTGAACCTTCTCACTCAAAAACATGTTGTTTATAGATAAAAAAGAAACATTGTGTTTTTTTGTATTTTTTTGTTGCGTCGCCACTGAATATAATGAAGTAGTAAATGCCTCGATGTATACCTATGTGAAGTGACACAGGCAAAATTACCCGAGGCGTTGGTTTTCTTCTGGAAGAAAGAATGGGACGTTAAAGAGAACAATTTCTTGGAGCTGGATTGCTCGAAATTCCTGGAATTCCGGTGGTCGGGGAGCTTTTATTTTTACCTCCGCGCGGAAAGGTATTTCGCGTTTAGGCGGACGACAAAGTCTGGGAATGTCTGTGGTATTATCGAGCTGTACTGCAGATTTCTTACGCCTTTCTTATTAAATGGTCGATATTATTAAGCTGCCCCTCTGTATTTCCAACGAACGACCATAATGATAAAAAAGATATAATTGGCATACAGTCGCCGTCTCTAAATAAAGAGGAAACGGCATGCGTGCATGCGTGCTTACCACTTGAATTTGGTTGTATAAGTAAATTTTTTTTGGAATCATTTCCCACAGCCACAGGCGCGCGAAAACTTAAACTCGTACGTATTATCCATATCGCCAGAGGCTAGCGCAGGATAGAGCTACCAGGCGCCTCCAACAACGTTAAGAACACAAATGTATCATCCTACCAAAACAATTTGGTGAAAGGCGTGACCCATGACAGTTTCTATTCTTCGAGCATTTCTCCGTTCTTCCAAACCTTATTGATTTCCTCTAGAAGGATTTCTTTCGTTTGATCAGGGAGATTCTTGAGCATGCTGTTGCTAATGGCAGCTGGCCCAGCGGCACTTCGAGTCTTGTTCTTTTCAATCGCCGCCTCCAATTCCCACATTGTGAAGTTCACGTTGTAATGTTCCTCATCGTTGACCATCCCCGGTTCATAGATGGTTTCGTTAGGAACTTGTGGCGGGCCTGGGGTGCCGGGCCTGGAAAACGCGACTTCTCGAAACTGAAACCAACACTCCCGCACCGCACAGAGAAGTGGAGCACTCTAAAAAAAAAGGGAAAGGGGGGTGTAGACGTTACACCCCTTGTCCCATATACGACACCCCAAAACTTCAGTTCGACGTACAACGCGCTGACGTCGAACTGACTGCCCCAACTTTTGCGAGAGGGTTGATGACGGTACGATATGACATATTAAACAGCTAAAGTACGTATCAAAGTCTACAGGAAAAACGAAAACACACAGGTTTAGCAGTTAAGCCTAGAAAACCCCGATAACTTTTTTTTTGCAGTCAGTCACACTTACATTAACTATTATAATGAGTTGTACGACTTGGCTATCAAACCGCTCGTGAAATTTGGTAGCGTCGGTACAACGCCATGTGCGCTGCACATCCGACTGAAGTTTTGGGGTGTCCTTTTTTAGAGTGAGAGGGGAGAGCAAGTGGTGGAAGTCACGTGGCTACACCCGACCGTGCGGGTTTTTTTTTTTTTTTCTCCGCAC
Source organism: Ixodes persulcatus (assembly GCA_013358835.2). NCBI lineage: Eukaryota > Metazoa > Arthropoda > Arachnida > Ixodida > Ixodidae > Ixodes > Ixodes persulcatus. The sequence goes on from JABSTQ010009990.1 coordinate 194,977, forward strand.
GTAGCAGACGATATGCGTTGTGGGATCCATTCGCCGTGCGATTCCTTTGCAGTTAAGTTTGTTCCGCTCGCGTTTCTGTACTTCAAGATGAGTTGTTTTGTACATTTAAGTGTTGGCAATTAGTAGTGAGTGCCCGTGGTGAATTCCCGAGATCGGCTCCGAAAAGAATACTCCCAAGATGTTGCGTGAAGTGCTGCCTCACATGTCCTGCATCTGAAAGTGGCATTGTGCGGCAGAGTGCTGAAGTTTCCGAAAGATCATCGGGTCGGGATCAATGGCTGGCTGCAATTCCTGTAGAACAGTTAGGCGAAGCTCGGAAAGCGGACGCTACCCGATTCATATGCTCCTTGCATTTTGTGGAAAGTGACTACATTCAGTTCGCAGGTGTCAAAAAAATTTTAATCCCATACCATTTAGTTAAGCGACGTATCGGCCACAAAAATTTCTTTTCAGTGGTAGTTGTAAAAAAAGAAATGTAAACATCGCAAAATGCTTGACAAAAAAAGAAAAAAATGGTACACCCACACTAGGGGTCGAACGCGCGCCCGCTGCGTGAGAAGCTGACGTCTTTCCACTGAGCTACTGAAGGAAATCGTGCATGCGTACTAATGCAGCCGGTCGACTGTATGTCGGAAGTTTCCTTCCGATTTCCCTTCAGTACATGCACTCCCGGCTTAAAGTCGGGCAGCACCACGCATAGGCCACGTTCGCACCTCGTAAAGAAACCGTACGCGTGCGTATTCAACTCGAAGTACGCACTTCGTGCTTGACGTTTGAGCGAGCGATGTCAGCCACGAGAAGGGGCGACGGCTCGGCGACGTCTTCGGGCAAATCGGCTTACTGGTCGGGCGTGTTGTACGGGATGAATATCAGTTCTTTTGATCTGTTCAAACTTTTTCTTTTGAAGGAAGACAGAATTCGTCGGTACCGTGAACGACAGTTCTGCAGTAGAGGTCTAACGCCCGTCTTCCGCTGCCATCCGCTTGTCCCACGATACGCGAAACGACGCCATGTTGAGAATTATGCAGTGAACGCACAGGATGCTTCCGGTAGTCTGTGCTACCTTTTTTTTTTTCAATCAACGTATTTGCAGCTTTTTTAAAGCCACAAAAAATGGGTTTCATATTTTTTTCTATTTTTAATAGTGACTGTGTGCCTTCAATGACCCACGACTTTATTTAAATTTGGTGGTCGCGTCGAAACGTTAGAAAATGGCCAGTGACCATGGAGAAGACAGTGAGCACGACTCAAACCGGCCAGTTCTCGATCGGCGGTTTTCGGGCGGAAAGAAACCGAATTTCGAGCCGCAAATTCTGTTCTGGGTAGTTGGGCTCTCATATGTCACGTACAAATAAAAACCTCGGCGAGCATAAATACCCTGTCAGTGTCCCTTTATGTCTCTCACTCGTGTAATTTTGTGGCGAACCCTAGAAAAACCGGACTTGGTACTCGGAGCAAAAACTATGTGGAACGCAAGTTGGTCTGCTACTTTTGCAGGGGCTGTGGTGACGTCAGAACGCCGAGCTCGGATTGGTTCTGAATGAAGGATAGTGGGTAGACCTCAAGGTACCTTGGTTTGAGGTCTACTCACCATCTTTTAATCAGGGCCAATCAGCGCTCGGCGTCTTTTTGGCGTCACCGCAAATCCTGCAAAAGAAGCAGATGACTTGCTCTCCGCATATTATACTTTGTTTTCTCATTAAGTTTGACCGCAACCAACGCTTTGATCAGACGGAGCCAATCAACTAGCGTGAAAGGTATCATACACCTGTTGCCATCGCCGCGGCTACGCATGTCTCGCACAGTAAATGTGCCGTGATCCCGTGCTTGTTTTCTGCGCGTGTTTGCTTCAGCCGGGGATGGGCAAAGGCGCAAACACGACGAGTGCCATGACTATGCACTTTTTTGCTCCACTTGATTGACTCCATTGGAAAATGCGGAGCGCAAGTTCGTCTGCTTCTTTCGCAGAGGTTATGGGACGACAGAACGCTGAGCTCCGATCGACTCTGAATGAAGAAGAGGGGGTAGACCTCAAGGAAGCTTGCTTTGAGGTCTACCCACTATCTTTCAATCAGAGCCAATCAGAGCTTTGCGTCTTCCTGACGTCACCGCAACTCCTGCGCAAAAAACGGACGATTTGCTCTCTTCATAGCGTTGGCCGCGGAATAGGTAGCAAGTTAGGCCTTTAGGACTGCCAAACTTGAGCCAGCGTGATTTTTGTTTTTGGCACGCAGCGCGGGGGAGACAAGCTCGGACTGGCCAGGTTTGATTTTTGTTTGTTTGTTTTGTTTTTTCAAATTCTGGTGGCTGATGCGAAGACGCCTAAGGCACGGGTCAACTCCTCGTAGTTTTGAAGGAATCGAGACGATCTGCGAACAATCTGACGACAAGAACTGGCCATCACGTTCCTTTCCTTTCCCGCCCACTTTGTGTTACTAGCCTGGCGTGGCGCCTGCGGCGGAGGCAACTATGTAGATGGGCCAGCGGGCTCTCTGAACGACATCCGGTGATCAAGTAGAATGAACGGCGCAGTGATGGCGCATGATAACGTGAGCCCATCCACAGAGCCTCAGTTTCCCGACAGTGCTTGCTACGTTTTCCTTTCTCCAGCGTCTCCGCATACGCCCGTTTGCTTGCCGCCAAGTGTGGCAAGGATGGTGTCCGGGAGTGGTTTTGTCTGTCAACCTGCTTTATGTTCTCTTCGTCGTTTGTCTGCTTCTTCTTACGACGGTTATTTATGAGCGCCTCTACGCAACTTCGAGCTGGTCCGGAGGTGTTTTGTTTGTACGAATGCAGAAACGCTGTCAGTGGCTCACTGACAACAGATAAAGATGCACAAGGGCAAACATTCTTTTTAGAGCCGAAATTTTGATATTCGCTTATTTGCCATATCAGGTCGAGATATAAATATAACTACTTTTGTTTTCTGATTTCGCGAAGCAATTAAAGTTTTTATAAATTTAATTCTCGCACCTTAATTGAGAGGCCCTATTGTCAGCACTGAACATGTGACGACAGATGTTGCACTTTGAACCATATTTGGGCAGTGCAGCTTGTTCGCGACGGGTTGCAAAAAGTTTGCTGGTGTGAAATGAGTGTTAGAAGAATTTACTTCAGCAGAACGAAAAAAAAAAGAAGCAACGCACAACATATTGTGTGGTTTGTTTTTTAGACTTTCTGCTCGACTTGCAAATTTGACAAGATATGTCATCACCAGACTCGAAAGCACGAGAAAACGTTGAATGTTGGTTTTGGCATACCTTCATTTACCGTTTTCCCAATAGCTATTCTGAGTTTAGAGACAGTAAATAGTAGACCGGGAAGTCTAAAGCAAAAGGATTCCGAAACCGGGCTTTAGATTTGACAGCTCAAAAAACCGCCGGAGTGCTCCTTTAGGCTGTCAAAGACTGTATGAAGTTATCCTAGCAAGAGCATACTGCTTTTTGCGGTGGAGAATTTGCTAACATGTGCGCTCGAAAGTATCCCCGACGCCGATCGTGCATAATTTAGACGAACGTCAAAAAAATGTGTGTGCTGAGGGGAGTGAATAGGGGAACTGCTTGCTATTCAACTCGCCCGTCCTTTACCTCCTTTGTTTTCAGTAGCGTGGGTAACGCAAAGGTGTGATTTTGTTTTTTTCTTTTATCGCTAGATACCGCGGTGTGTCGGTCGGCGGTGGCATGCCTGTCTCCCGGATCGATAGAACAATGAGTTTCTCGATCGAAGACCGTCCGCTGGGAATCGCCCGAGAACACCGGACTCGGGCGCAAGCGTGCACAGGTGAAGAGAGAGAGACAGAAAGAGAGAGAGATGGAGAGTGAGAAAGAAAGAAAGGAAGAAAGTGCGAGGGAAAGAGCGAAACGGAAGGAGAGGAGGTAAGAAATACAGAAAAACGAAAACCCCAGGTATTGACAGGAAGGAGAGAGTGAAAGGAGCCTAAAAATAGAAACATCGCGGGAGGAAAGGCTGAGGCTTCGGGTTTTAACGGGATTCAGAACGTGGAGAGGAGCTCTTTCCTTCCTCCTTTGTTTCCGAGTCCAATCGAAATTCGACGGAAATTCGCGCCTTTGTTTCCTGCCGGTCGAGAAAAATTGGGTTTCGCTGGCCGGAAGCCGCGAATTTTATTTTATTTATATATATATATATATATAAGCAGGCTTGTTTCAGTTAACGGCTTAAGTTACAATTGTCGTCGATGCTTATCAGGCCTTGTCGTATCGGTTGCGTCTACGCTAAAGGCAGGTTCGAAAAAGAGCGCGGTTGAATGAAGGCGCTCGTAGCTGCACCAAGTTAGTTAACCATGTCGTTTAACACCTGAGTCTGTGGTGCAGAAAAGGGAAAACAAAGTTTTCGTTGAAGGAACAGACACAGAGGGGACCGTCTCAAAGAATGGAGTGCAGAAAAGGGGAAAAAAACGTTTTGTAGAAGGAAGAGGCACTGTCTAAAGTTTTTCCCTTTTTGCATCAAATTTTCAGATGTTATACAACATGATTAGCTACCACCAGCTCGACTGTGCACTCAGTCTTTTCGCTAAGTTAGTACCCGCACTTTACGAAATCTAGAGCGTCTGCTTTACTTTAAAGCAATTGGGAGAACTAATCGCTGCAACCAACGGAAATAGCTGACGAAACTGCAATCATTTTAACCCCCCCCCCCCCGCCAAACAAAAACAACAAAAAAACAAGTTGCATGTTGTGTTACTTAGCATGGTGTTTCAAGCACCTACAAAACGGTTGCATTGAATGTTTGAAAGTTTTAGGAACCATCAATAAGAGACGCATAAGTATCGATAGCCGATGACCTACCTGGTAATCGGTTGGACATACGTTGGGCAGCTTGTGTGACAACAGTGTCAAAGTACTAAAACAATCAGCGATCAGTCACAAAAAGAAAAAAAAAATGAATGGACTTTTAACTATTTTCTTGTGTTATTATATCTAGTTGTGTTCAAGTGTACGTACACTCTAAAAAAAAGTCTGGAACGACAAATTTACCAGGAATCTCTCGGGAGGGTCAATCACTGCTCGAGGCAACTCGGCGAACGACGAAGCTCAGAATAAGTTTGGACCTAATATACAGTCTCCTAGCTCTTTGACACTCAATATGGTGAAACGTCATGCTCAGTGCCGCAGCGCAGGTTGTTGTTATAGGTCTGAACATATTTTCAGTCTCATCATTCGTCGAGTTGCTTCCATAGGATGAAGCGACTGACTCTTCTCAATGCTTTTGTAGGAAGTAGACGGTCTAGAGTTCTTAGAATTTGCGGACGCAGACGCCCCCCCCCCCCCCCCCTCCCAACAAAGATATAAAAGTATACAAGCCTTGATCGTGCTGACTAAGACTGGCAAGTACAGAATCTGTGAACGTCCTTAAAGGGAAAAAGAGAAGGGCGTCTGAACGGCAGCGCATACCGAAGATCCGCTCTCATTTTTGACGCACGCCGTGAGATGACGGGGCATAACAGGAAAGGCATGACCGCGCGTCCCCTTTGCGTGCTCCGATCCCCCGACCCCGAATAGCACAGTCGGCACAGCACTTGGCTCACAATCTCAAGCTGGGGAGTTCAAATCTTACCGGGGTACTCGGTTTTTTTATATGGTTCCCTATGGGCGTAACGTTTTTCGTTATAGCCGGCTGTTACAAACAAACGTCAAATAGCTCTATGGAAATGGCTCATAAAACAGGTTTTTTCTTAAAACAACAATGTCAGAGACCGTTTGCTAGTCATCTCACGCTGCGCTTACATATCTGTAGTGGGGCGCTGAAATTCGATCGCTTGCAACTCGAGAGGTTACAAAGCACAACCACGATGAATTGGAATAGAATATGTGCTCTATATTCGCTTGGGAATAGCCAACCGAACATCTGGGAAGCGGACCATCTTTCGGTTAGGCGCATTGAACCAGAAAAGCCACTCGCTCGCTATTCATCCGACCCACTGCTCTAGTTACGAAAGATGGGAGATCGGTGGAATTTATAGGGGTTATTTCAGATTCTAGTTGAGTTAGATTATCATGTTATATTTCGTGAGATGTTAAAATTGCGGTACTCCGCTGAAGTAAGTTGTAGACGACGCAGTCAGAAACAAATTACTTCGATAAATTTTCTTCTTCTTGAAAGCAGAAGGAATGCCGCTATTACCTTGAAGTCGATTTTAAGATAGATCTTAGATTACATTCCTCTTCAGAGCGTGACAAGGAGTGCGGGTTTCCTACACGACTATATGTGCATAAAAAACGATTTTTCAAAGTTTGCGAACATATTCTATGCGTCCGTCAGTGCTGCGTCGGAGCTTTAATGTACGACGGGCGTACCATTTTGATTTAGAGTTTATATTCTACCTGCACATCCCGGAGACTTTCTCTACAGCGTCCTCCTGGAACCGAATGCTCTTTCACAACCTCTGTGGCAGCCTCTCCATGGTATGATGAAACCACTTTTTTGGGTGTACCTACTCCCACGCCTAGACAGCTGCTGACAGCTTATTAATGACCACGAAATGGCGTCCTCGCAAGGGTTTTTCTTAATGCCACCCAACAGGTGATAGCCACTGGGGGCCCGGTGAGGCCATACCCATGCGCGACAAAAATTCTGACTGGTCGTATGATGTTTCAGAAAGAATACCAAACCCGATAAGGTGCCGGTCAATCACTCTGTCGTCTGTATTCGTGTGAGTTTGTGAATGGCCGCCGTCTGATTGGTTCAGCCGTCTTTTTGGCGCGTTGTACGACCAGTCAGACGTTTGGTCGCGCACGGGTGTGGCATCACCATGCCACACCCGTGCGCGTTATCGCCTGTTGGGCGCGATAAAAATTAAAAATAAAAAAACGCCCGCGAGGACGCCATTTTGCGGTCCTTAATAAGCTGGAAGCAGCTTTCCAGGAGTGGGTGTGAGGGACTCTCAAAACGTGTTTCCAGCAGGGCAAGACGAGGCTAGCAAACGGGTGGTGCAAGGGCATTAGGCTCCAAGAAGAGTCTGTCAACAAGGTGGACTTATGTACAGACGTGCTAAGGACCGGTATTTGACGTAACAAAAAAAAAAAATGTAAATGAATATGGTACGTCTTTCGTATTTCCTCCGCACATTTCCACTGTGCCATCACAGACATTTTCATCAAATCTTCCAATTTTCATCGTAGTCGCTGACAGCTGAAAAAACGGAAGGCGTGGCGAATCCCAAACATCTCGATATCGTTCAGGTGTCAATAGGAGGACGGCACGAACCAAGAACCAGTCCATGTGAAGAACCAATGAAAAGTGAAAAGCTGGTGTGTAATAAGCTATGCCTTACTTTTCTTAACTTGTCAGCGATGCTCGTGCACGCCCGTTTTTCAATCACCCCTGACAAGACACCGAAAGACAATATCTATCGTTACTTGCGAACTAAACATTTGCAAATGTGGATTTTTAAACATAAAAACAGTATAATATAACATTCCCGTTTTTTATCGCAAACAATCAGAAGTGCGCTTATTTTGGTATGTGGTGCGTGGGAGCTAGGCTTGCCTTTGGAAACCGGGCTGAGTCACGAGAAAGGCGATGGCGCCATATGCTTTCTGAAAAGCACACACGTGTGCCTCGTGCGCTCTTACAAAACGACTGGCAAATAATCAGAAGAGCGTTGCTTTACAATTTCGTCTTTTGTTGTTGCTTTCTTATAACATTATATAATATTAGTTTTTTATTTTTTATTAGGGTTTAAAAACACCCGCTCTGCCTTCGTGGTGCTTCGTCTTTAAAAAAAACAAACAAAAAAAAAACAAGGAAACGCATAGTCAATGACACGCTTGTGTGCACGCCGTTCCTTTTGAATATTTCCAGCTTCTCATAACAATATCTAGGAAAATATGGAGCGTCCTTTTGCTTCAAATTTTCTTACATATTTTATATTTGCTGGCTTACGGACAACATGTAAAGAAACGAAATATTCCGTCCATTGTGTGCGTGTAATAGGAAATTCAGTGATATTTATGGTCTGCCTACCTCAGATCAAATAAATGGAACGCAAGAGGTATTATGGTTAACGGACTGCGAAATAGCGGATGCCTTAGCATGTAACTCGTGGACATTTATCTTCCTTTCACGGTGGTTGTTAGGAGAAGAGGGCAAAACAAAATGAAAGCTCTCTTGGCTTTGATATTCCGTTAAATGCAAAGAAGATGCGATAGCACTTGATGGGGCTTTTAGCGAGGGGCACTTTCTCTCAAAATCAGATGCGTGCAATGAGTATCGTGACAAAAGATTTAAGAAGGTACAAAGGACTTCTTTCTCGTAGATGCACCTCTACCTTTTGGGGGTGCGATGCATCATCTTCTCAGAAAGGCCTCCGCGCATACAATCTGACCATGAGACGCCTCCGCACCTACTAGAACATTCTGCTAACAGGCAGTTCCTACCTTCGCAGCGCCCGTTTCTATGCACCAGATTTTTAAGGAAGGCGCTATTGGTCGCTCGCCCTTTGACGTCACGCCGCAGGACAGAGTGTCAGCCACAGGAGAGCGTCAGACCATAGGAAAGGGTGTCACTAACTGAGCTGCATTCCGTTGCTGACCTCCTTTCCCGTTTCCTCGTCGGTAACGGGGTAAGGGTTCAGGGTGAAGCTCCTTCCACCTCTTCCCGCTTTAGCAGAGCGAAGGCTGGAGAGGAGGCGACCCCCTCTCCAGCATTCGCTGACCTCGTCTCTAGTGTTCGCTCTGCCAAAGGAGAGAAATGTGGGTGGAGCTTCGACTTTTTTCTTACAAGACATAAGCAAAGGGGAAAAAAAAAAACAATGTTTTTAAACAGCCTGGATGGAAAAGAATGTCATAAAATAAATTTATTACGCAAAACAATTTTGAGAGCTAAATTTACGGCGCAAAACAAATTTGTAGTTGAAGCCCGCGGGAGGCCGCGGAAAAGCGGCCGCTATAATCGCGTGACTGGCCACTATAGTCACGTGGTGCTTGCGCTATTTTGGGAGCTGCCTATGGGCTCTACAAGTTACTTATTAATCTTCGTTTGAAGTGACGCACAAAAAAAATGAGAGGCGTTTACAAATCTCTGTAATGCAAAACTAGAGCGAAGCTCTTGAGCAGGAGGTGGAGAGGGTACGGCGGGGAGGGTATGCCCCTCCTCCTCCTCCTCCTCCTCCTATCCTCCCTCTCCTCCAGCTCCTTTTTCTCCTCCTCCTCTCCTTTTCTTCCTTCTCCTCCTCTCCTCCTGCCGCTGAATTTGTTCATGGGTGACGTGACAAAAAGTCGTGACGTGATTGTCCGTGCTAAATTTAGCGGGGAAACTGAATCGGGGTTGAGGTCACGTGACGACAATTTCCCCGCTAAATATAGCGGGAAAATTTCTCCACTAACTTCAGCGGGAGAATTTCCCGCTAAATTTAGCGGAAATATTTCCCCGCTAAATTTAGCGTGAAAATTTCCCCACTAACGTTAGCGGGGAAACGTCCCATAATGCAACCCGCGCGGTCACACCGACGGCGCTCAACCCGAAAATGGGCGCCGAAGAGCTGCGCTCTAAAAGGAAGATTATCAAGTAACTCTTAGAGCCCATAGGAAGCTTCCGAAAGAGCGTAAGCACCATATGATAGACGTGTGCCGCGGTCAGAAATTGACTGCGGTGGCTTCGGCGTGGAGAAAAACATTCAGCCGGCGGCGCGCCGCGCTGAACGCTCGCACTGTAAGCTCCGCCTTCAGTGCGAGCTTTCTGCCCTTGCTAACACAAGTGTGAACGCGCAGGCACGCGAAACCAAAGCACTGCGGAATCCAGCGAGCTCGCGGTGCATGCGGAGCTTCTAGTAGTATTGGCGACGTGCGCGATTGAAAGCGTCGCTGTGGTCGGCCTTCCACGATTGGCCGAATGCTGACTATGACGTCGGCAAAGGGTTTCTCATCGACAGAATTAAGAGGAATGTAAAAACTTCAATTTTGTCTGTTTTGGCAGTGTTGGTTTCAGAGCGCTTTGATTTCGAGCTTGCACCATGCTCATTAGAAACACCATCGAACTTGTTGTTCGCGTGGTAATGACGTCACGAGAGGTAACCATACGAGGGCGCCACCAAAGCATCTCGCCGCTATTACCGTCTTTCGTTGCAAATTAATTTTATGAGATCCTTTTCCCATTCAGGCGGTTTAAAGTTTTTTTTTTTTTTGCGTATGTATTTTGACTTTTCACGGACTATTAGCGGCGAGATGTTTTGGTGGCGCCCTCCTATGGTTCCCCCTTGTGACGTCATTACCTTGCAAACAACAAGTTCGATGGTGTTTGTAAATAGCATGGTGGAAGCTTGAAATCACTGCGCTCTCAAAGGAACACTGCCAACACCGTCAAAATTAAAGTTCTTTCATTCCTCTTATTTCCGTCAATGATATATCCTTTTCTGACGTCATAGTCAGCGTTCGGCCAATCGTGAAAGGCCGACCACAGCGACACTTTCGGTCGCGCACGTCGCCAATACGGTCAGATCAACGCGAACAAGGAAGGTCTGTTGAAGGGAGGGCTGAGGTGACTGGGATATTCATGACTTGTGGTACGGACCGGGGAGGGAGGGGGCGGTCAAAATACATGCGTATATAATAGGGTCGGCTGGGTTTCGAGGGGGGGGGGGGGGGGGGGCTGAAAGGCCTCCCCTTTGGCTACGCCACTGGTATGGCGTCAGTAGTCACCGTACCACCCGTTCTCAAGATACGACATGTCAGGCAGCGCGAAACGCTCAACCAAATTTTCCAAATCGTAAGGAAAAAAAAGGAAAATCATTCGTTCGTGGCGGCGCGATGAGAGTAAACAGTTCTCCAACGTTGTTTATGAAAACTCACATTTTTGCCTTTGTCTAAAATTTGACAAAATGGTTTTATCAGACAAAAAAAAAAAAAAAAAAACGTTTTGCCGCCCCAGGTTTTCCACGGGGAATACGCCCATTAAATTTCCACACTCTCGCACCTTCCTGAGCCCTCTCTTTCTGAATTAAGGTGGCGGTGCGGGCTAGTTGGTGCATATCTTCAAAATTGTTACACAGAGCGCAAAAGACGAGAACCCATAGTAAATCAAAGAACACAGGACGAGCGCTGACTCTCAACTGAAACATTTAATTAAAAAAAAAAAAAACACAAAACACAACAGCGAAAAAAAATAATTTTATTGTTTTTTTTTTGGATTCCGTGCCGCAGCGTAGATAACGAGTAGACACGTTAATAAAAAAAATAATACTTCTTTTTGTTGCTAATTACCAAGAAAACACGCTGCGATTGTCGTTACACGGGCTACACGGGCTTGCGTCTGCAGCAATAACTATGGTAAGGAACACGATGAGAACGGCAGGGTGGGTCTGACTCGAATGCCCAACCTCCATCACGCACTTGTTGCTTTCCTTTGTACTTTGCCTGCACGTGGACGCACACAGAGCTTAATAAACGCAGGTCGTGACTTACTATCGCCAGTCTCTTTTTTTTTTCGGGATTTGTTTATCTTAGTTTTTATCGGCTACTGCCGCAATCTCATTGACTGCGAAGCAATAGTAAAATTGCCGCGACCCCCCCCCCCCCCCCCCCCCCGTTTTTAAGTTGTCGGCGATTGTTGAGGCGCACAAGACGCCGAAGCGCCACGCGAGGCGGGAAGTTCGCGCCGGAGGCCGGGGGAACTGCAGAACCTCCCTGCCTTCGTAATCCTGGCTGTGATCTGCTCAACTGGCACGTTACGCGATCACGGCTTGCTGGGATACCCAGTATTTCTTGCTTCAGACACTAGGTTCAGCGGCGCCACCAGAGTAATAGCAAACGTTTGAACAATGCAGCCGCCACTCCCAAGGGTACCCAATATTTCTTGCTTCAGTCGCTAGATGGCGCCAAACCAAACAGCATTGCAGGTTGCCTATACGTCGTAACTGCTCTGGAGCAGAAACTGGAAAAGAAATATCACTTTGCAGGCGCGTTCATCAACGCGTTATTTTTGGTTGGTAACCTCGAGTCTTTTATGCGAATGTGCAGCGCAGACGTTTTTTGTTTCCTGTCGTTCTCAGTCACGTGGGTTTTCTATTTGGTATGCGGGGCGAAAAAATAAGGAAACGTTTCGGCCTGGAATATGCGGGAAAATATAGGTGAGGCAAAACAAGAATGTGTGACAATCACGCGTTTTTCGTAAGCACCACCAAGCGGCGTGGAGAGATCAAAACGATGTTTCACCGCATACCAGAAGTGACGAAATTCAAGATGGCTGCGCCCTTGTGGAAAAGGTGCATACCTTGGTGCTTGGATAATTTGGAAAAAATTCCTCTGCGACGAGAAACTCAGGAAGAGGAGGAGACGAGAACGCACGGGGACGTTATTGCGGCTGCAGTAGTGCCGTAAAGTCAAAGCCGTCTTTGTATAACCATATTTCAGAATATTTTCTTGTCCTAGTCCATCGCAAGAAGGTTCCTCACCTGACACTAAGTGCGATCCACAAACCTTTAGTTTGGGGTACGAAGCTTTTCTGTCTAGGTCGTAGAGTTATATAATAAACTACAGCCAAAGGTCCCATGCATTTTGCCGCTTCGGTACGGCAGGCCATAGAAGCAGGCACCGGCGGTCTCAGTTGGCGGTGCCCGATAAGCCCATGTCGCTGATGACGCCTTCATATGCACAAAGAAGCAGCAAAACATTGCCTGTAAGGTCTGTACCATGTTAGTTTCTGTCCTAATTTGCAGAAAAACACCGGAATCGTGACATTGACAAAATTAAATAAAGTTAACAAGCGTTCTAGCAACTTCCACTTCTCGCTGCAAGACGAACACGCCTAATTCTTCGTCTGCTTTCTTTGTCTGCTCTTTCTTTCGGGACCGCAGATGTTAGCGCCCAGGATTTTCCGCGTTCTGCTCCCGTGTTTACCCGCCTCGTCGAAGTTGTGCCGGCGTATCCGTGGGAGCCATTCAAAAGGACGTCGAACAGATTGCTCGAGCGTCGCGTTGTCCTGATTCCTAATATTTTCCGAAATTCTAGAAAAAAAAAAAAGCAATACTGCTGGCCGTAGCTTTGTTGTCGTCGACCTTTACGGCTGGAACAATTATTTACGTGACCTACACACTAATGCAGTTTTCTATCTAGTAGAACTTGCGAGGTAATTGATGTCCCGTGACCTATGCACCGAATCAGTTTCCAGAATTCACGTCAAGTGACCTATACACCAACTGAGTTTTCCTGCTAATTAGACAGAAAATTGGTATAACGTGACCTATGATTCCTCAGCCTTTCCGCTAAGTTTAGCGGAGAAATTGATAAATATAGGTTATCCACTTCCGAAACGCTTATATTCTGAAAAAAAAAGAAACCCCAAAAAATAAAGTTAGAGGTGAACATGTTTTTTTTGGCCTTGTGAGTTTGAATATTGCAAGCATTTGATCCGAACCTACACTAGACGTGAGAAAAGCTGAAAACCAACCGCTGGGTGTGAAGTGATACCTAGAGGTTTCAAATGCCTTGCGCCTGCTGCTTAGTGAGGGAATCCGTGCAGCGTTTTTCGACTGCTGGGGTAAGGCATACGGAAGGTGCGGAAATGGACGAAATATCTGTATGATTAATACGTCACGATTCTCTCCTCTACCGAACGCGCTGGGAAGGAGGGGCTCCAGCGCCCTTTCCAAAGTGCTGTTGTGGCTACTTCGAGCATCAATCTGAAATATAATCTTGATATTCGTGATGTCCGGAGGCCAAACGAAGACGATTCAAGTTTTTTTTTTTTTTTCTCAAATACGGAACCGCCTCAGTTTCTTTTTAAACAATCGCTCCTTAAAAGATGAATTATAAAACATTATTTGAATGCATTATTGAATATTGGAGAAGTTCGCCAGAAGTTTCTTATTATCTCCCCTAAGCACCGGTTTGGGAGTGTAACATATCAAAACGAGAACTCCATAGAAAACGCACATACGGTCGTTCCCTTCCGCGTTCTAAAAATACCCTTGACGCTCCTCCGTCAGCTCGAAGTTATTAAGGTATTTAGACCATCCTCGGCTCCATGCGTCGCCACGCTGGTGTTGTAGTGCGCCGGTTCTGGGAAGTTTTACGGCAAATTAGGTGTAATCCGATAACACGCTCGCGGCCGACTTTGAGAGCCATTTTAGATGGAAGCTGGGAAACACGGAGCCCCGTTAAATCCACGTCCGATGGAACCCAGGATTGGATAAATATGCGTGCATTTTTTTTAATTTAGTCCTTTTTTAATGTTTTTTTAATGAACGTTATAAGCCTCCAAACTGCTATTATTGAGACTTGACATGATTTGTTTGCTGTTTTTAATTTCTTGATTGTTAGCTGGTTGTTGCAAGGCTGCACAGTTTACCCCCTGTGTTCTACATCAATGACTGGTAATGTGTGATGTGAAATAAAGCCTTGATTGATTGTTTGATTGAATTCTTGGTTGAAAGAATGAAAAAAATACCACCATGGGCTTGCTTACTGAAAACGAAAGGGAGAAGAAATTTTTCGCTGAGATGTTGAGATAGAATCTGCAAGCAAAGCACACCGCACGCGAAAGATGGAACTTTGAGAGAATGCTTACATGCTCGTGCGCACGTTTTGGTGGATAATTTGCTTTCAGCATCCTGGGTAACGATTTGTTACGAAAGATGCTAGAAATCTCGTGAGAGACACTGCTTGCCTACATGTCCGTATTGTTGCGGCGTTATTGTGGAATTGATCTGCTTTATCATAAGTTTCTGTGCCGTTTTAGGAAACAAACACCAAGATCTCAAGTGTATATAGCACCCGGCAGCAGTCGTTGATGCTGGTAAAAGTTTGTTGATGTTGGTTCTTCTGGTATTCCGGTGGCCTTAAAGCTACGGTTTTTCTTATTGGAATAATTTAATGCGGTGCACGGAGTATCTCGAAAAGTAGCAAGTATAGAAATAATTACCACTTGAGCGGAAGAATAGCAAGTACAATAGTGTGTACGAATTATTTGCACGACGTCAATCTGGTATTTTGTAGCGACTATCTCAACTGCGTAAATTACGGGCAGAAATAAAAGTAGGTGAAATCTTGGCCATTCAGTATGCCGAAAGATTTAAGGCTGCATCAAAAAATAGATGGCGTACCATACGTATACTTATACGAAAGCTCACTGTGAGTTCTTCAAAATGATTCTTTTTGTATATGTACCAACTAGCAGACATTGGTGCAAAAATTACGTTCATCACGAAAAACAGCGCTGAAGGGGCAAGGGCAAGAAAGAAGGACTAGACAGGACATGGCCTGACTAACAACGTATTTTTTTTATAAAAATGTGTAGATGGGAGTATGTTCGCTCAGGCATCGGGCGCACCGTTCCGCATCAAATTCGTCACCCGCGTAAAAGGCACGGCCTACACGATCCTTTTCTTGTGCGGGCGATCCTATATTGTGCAAACGGGGCGATGCCTGAACATCCGACTCAGAGAACAGCAAAGCTCCCTAAAAGGGACTGCATACTAGCATTCAGCGATGCACTGTCGAGATTGCGGGTGCGAACCGCGGTTCTCCAGCACCACCGTATTGTTTAAACACCAAGACCAAACATGCATAGGAATGAAGGAAACCTATTATATACCAAAAAACAGACCATCTTGCGTGAGCCACTCTTCACTGGCTCTAACGGACAGTGAGATTCATTTTCTGGATCTTCGTTAGCACATGGAGTTGGAAACGAAAATGAAAGAAGTGGGGCAAAAATCCACGTTGCGCTCTATGCCTGAGCGAACATAGTGCCATCCGCACATTCCAATAAAAAATCAGTTGTTATTCAGCGATTGTCTCGTGTAGTGCTTCCTTTTTGTCCTTGTCCCCTTCGCGCTGTTTTTCACGATGAACTCGTACCAACTTGTGCAAATGCCCGTTCTACAAATCACGTACCCAAAATTAATTTTCATCTTGCTCCATTTATTATCTTCTTGTGGAGCGAAATAATTCCTTAAAAAAAAAGGAGAGGTTTTGTTATTTTGTGGACATGCAGCTGTTATGCTGTCGTGCGCGTATGCACGGTACCAAAGACCCAAAATAATAAGAAAATAGACACACTTAACGTAGACGAATGTTTTCTTTCTGGGCAACTTTGTCGGCCGCAGCGGACGTCCGCGAATGAATAAAAAGTGAGAATTAGAAATATAAGTACCTGAATTCACCGACTAACTTTCAAATTATCACCTCCCCTAGCACATTCCAGGTAGAGACCTCTTGGCCCCTCGTCGAAGTAGGTTGTAGCTTGTAGCAGCCGTCAAAGAGCGCGAAACTTAAACTCTTTTCCGCGCTATTCAGCTGGGAAGTTAGACTGTCTAAACTAGTCTGCCGTACCGAAAAAAAAAAGAAAGAAAGAAAGAGCGCCAAAAGTTGCGTGCCCCGGGAGACATCAGATTGGGTCGCGCCTTTTCTACGACCATGCATGTGTGGTCCTCAATCCGCGGTCATCCGGCTAATACTCAAAAGACAGATCTGCATACAGGTTCCAAGGGTACATATGTCCGAAGCGGACGTGCTTTGAACGCGATTGAGGCTTGCTTACGCATAAAGGCCGAACTTTATGGAGGGAATATGCGGCGAATCAGGGACGAACTTCGGCCGGCGGCGTTCGCTCTTGCCGTCGCGTCAAGAGAAAACTCGCTGTTCGCCGCATATCTCGCGGAGCTAGACATCGTTCGCCCGGCGAACGCCGCTACCGGAAAGCGGCCGACGCGCGGCGAGGGACACGGGACAGTGAGTACGCAGTACACGGTTTGGCTTCAGCGTGGCTCCTATGCACAGTGTCTACAGACGAAGCATGCTACCCGCCTCGGGTGGTTATCATTTGAGCCCGTTCTCGTTTCGCCCTTCTCACTTGGTCCTTCTCAAAAAGATCTTCTTGCTTTGACCTGTCGCATTTGGCCCTTTCCCGTTTTGTCCTTCGTATTTCAACCCCCCACATTTGAGCCCGTTCTCTTTTTGCCCTTCTCACTTGGCCCTTCTCAAAACAACCATTCTCACAAAGATCTTCTCGCTTTGACCCGTCGCATTTGGCCCTTTCCTATTTCGTCCTTCGTATTTCAACCCCCCTCATTTGAGCCCGTTCTCTTTTCGCCCTTCTCATTTGGCCATTCTCAAAACAACCATTCTCAAAAATATATCGCTTTAACCCAGTACATTTGACTCTTTCTACTTCAAATTTGGTTTTTTTTGGGGTAATTTATAATCATAAATTTACTAATATTTTCTTTTGTGTGTGTGCCACGCCACCGGCTTACTCTCTCTGCCAATGATTTTAGCCGTGTGTCGTGGTCGTCGAGAAACGCTACAGCCTGACAAAACAACAGACCAACTACTTATCGCAGACGGATCACAGTCCGAAATGTCATCTTCTTTGAGGTGGCTCGACTTGTGACAATGCGACAACTTCTATCACGTACATACCAGGGTTGTAAAGTACCTAGGTACAAGTAACTGGAAATCGGTATCTAGGTACTTTTGTTGTACCTCAGGTACAAACCTAGGTACTTTCATTTCTTGGTATCTGTATCTGTATTTTAGGTACATTTTCCAGTAACTTGTAACTAAGTGAAGTTACTTTTTACAGGTACTTTTTTATTGACTTCGTCCAAATGGCAGAAACTGTAAATCTTGAAGTATTTACACACTACCACGTGCCGTGATTAACGTTGAGTTGGGTACGACTTGGGAGGCACTGACTTGATCGAACGACGTTTTAGAGAACAAAGCCCGCCCCGCCCATGATGTTTTATCGAACGACACTTCAGCGAATGACGGCGTTCATTTGAGCGAATGGTGGATTAGCGGTGTCGTTCTAGCTACACCAATTTATCGAATCGCTTCGGAACTCTGTTTAGAAAAAATAGCGACCGGCTTCCTTCATCTCAAATCGAAATCGACTTCATTGCATGTTTGAAGCTCTTCTGACAGCTAAACAAGGGAGGAGATAACTTGAAGGATGTGCGCAGTTTCTGTTAAAGCCCCTGTATCTAGGAATAGTGGCGCATTCTCTTCCCTCCTCCTAAACTGCGATCTACGATGTCAGATAAACACTTAGAGGAGGTCCGGATTCTAAAGTCAAATACAGCACTTAAAGGACACATGCAAAGGAAAAACCTTTTTTTTTTAGACAGGCTACATGGAAAAAGAATATTATAAAACAAATTTACAATGAAGAAACAAAAATTTTAGAGCTATATTTACGGCGCAAAACGAATTTGTAGTTGGTTCCTGCGGGAGCCGCCGCTGGTCACGTGGTAGGCCCGCGCGCCGCCGCGCTCCGTCGCCGCCGCCGCAAAGTCACGCCGCCGCCGCACGCTGAGCGTTGTGCGACGCCGCTTCAACGCGTTTCTCCACGCCGCCGTCGCCGCCGCCGCACAAGTTCGTCTGCTTCGGGGCGCCGCCACTGTCATCTGACCGGTGCACAGGTCTATCACGTCTGCTTGCACTTTTTCAGGAGCTTCCTTTGGGCTCTAAAAGTTACTTATTAATCTTAGTTTTTTGTTATACTTGAAACAAAGATGAATAAGTTACTTTTGGAGGCCAAAGGAAGCTTCTGAGAGAGCGCAAGCACCACGTGACAAATAAGGGCCAGTCACGTGATAAATAAGGGCCACTTTTCCGCGGCGCCCGCGGGCGCCCACTACAAATTCGTATAGCGCCGTAAATATAGCTCTAAAATTTTTTTCTTCGTTGCAAAATCACTTTGACATCCTTTTTCCATCTAAGCTGTTTAAAAAAAATGTATTTTTCCTTTGCATGTGTCCTTTAAGTGAAAAAGATAACGTGTCCTGGAATGCTCATGTGAATGCGGTTTTCCTTATTTCTCACACTGACACCAATAAAGCACATTTATCAAACTTGTTTTTGTGTGTACCCTTAGTATAAAAAGCTTTACTTCCAATATATTCTGACAAATTTGGTGAATATAAATAAAGTATCTTTGAAGCAACTGTACCTGTACCTAGGTACATTTTTAAGCGAGTACCTGGGTACATAGCTAGGTACCTTTTTGTATGAGTAACTGTAACTGTATCTTAGGTACATTTTTGAAGTAACTTTTACAACCCTGGTACATACGTATGCTATTTCTGTTCAAACAGAGTTTCCAAGTTAAGTGTTCATCGTTTTCTTTCTTTTCTTTGCGTTCGTTTCGAGAAAGGGAAGCAGGCGTCATTGTACAAACGTATTGCGTTATCTTGTATTATTTGTTTTTTTTTTGAGGGGTGAGAAGTGTTTGTGTGTGTGTGGGGGGGGGGGGGGAGGGGGGGTGACGAGAGATGTTTGTCGGTAAAAGATGGTATCCCTTTCTTCCAATGCAGAAAAATGGATTCCACCAAGTTTAGGGGCGGGGTTAGCTATACTACGACTCTATATCTGATGGTATGTTGGGTGCCCAAGCAAGGTAAGACTCACGTACAAAGCCGCGAAAGGCATAATGACGGCAGAAGCCTGCCAAACTAATCCTATTCGGTCGTTACGCGAACGGGCAATATGAGAATGGGCCCAGTTGCGAAAAAACAAAAAAACAAAACGATTCGGATCTTATGAGAATGTTCCACTGAGGCGGACCAAGTGAGAATAGGACTAAATGAGCAATGTTCAAATGCGAATGGGACGTTTTCAAATAACGGGCAAAATGAGAATAGGCCCAGTTGAGAAAAACCTGATTCGGATTTTATGAGAAGGTTCGAACGAGAAGGACCAAATGAGAATGGGACGAAATGCGCAAGGTTCAAACGCGAATGGGACGTTTTGAGATACACCCCCTCGCCTCATCTGGATAATCTTTTTTCTCAACAAAACACTCGAAGGAAATATTATTAAGACTGGAAAAAGTGCATTGTTATAAATTACTCGATCGTTTCAACAAAATTTTGTTTTGCGCTTTTTTTTTGCGAAGATGACGTCATTCGACGAAGCTTTATAAGTGGTTGGTTTCAGTAGATATTCACTTTCCCACTTTTTTGGCAACACTGACAGTCGCGCTGTTCGGCTTCGGCGGCGTTTGGGGCTTGTTCGTCCCACGGAGTTCGGTGGTGAACAAATGCGCGGCGGGGCGTCTTCGGAGATTTTTGCCGCGTGAATTTCGCCGGGAAAGTTCGCTCCTGTGGAGTCCGCCACCTTTTATTCCGTCATCGTGTCTACAGCCGACACCGTGTCTTTTGTATGACGTACGAGGAGTGTGATTGCGACTTTAGATAACGCCGACGCTGTCGGATCGGCTCGCGATGAATCGCTACGCGCGGCACTCGCTGCGGAGGTTGACGTCGCTTCCGGTTGGGACTTTCGCCGCTCTCCGAGATTCTTGTTTTGGTGTATCAGTCTGCGCACGAATTAAATTACCAGACAAAACGGCTTATCAGAATCTTTTTTTTTTAAATTTTAGCGAGATCTATGACGTATTTTTAGGACGGGTAACACTTCTCAAATTGGAATGTGCTAGCTAAGGCTCAAACTTGAAAAGTCAATGAGTCAATTTTAAGTAAATATTTCGCTAAGTATCACACTCATAACCCGACGTCCAGCACAATCAGAACTGTTATCCTGATAAAAAAATCAATTGCTTACTTTGAGATTATTTTTTTTTAAATCTTGCTGAAAGTTATTTTTTGGGTTGGTAAAACACCATTTATAAAAATAATATCACAATACGTACCCCGATATTTTCTCTAATGCCTTTTTTCTTAACGTATTCTGAAGGGTTTGTAAGCACGTAGAAATCTATAATTACAAAAACAAAATTAAGATACCCGTATCTGCCTCGGCATATCTTTCACTTTCAAGCGAAGTCTGCCTGTTAAAGTGTGAGACGAATATCAAGAATGTAAAGGAATGAAAGCAGTGCATATTGAAGTATTGAAATTTGATATCCGCACTCCGTCACCCTTTCTTGCGTTTTTTTCCCTATTTTTTTTTTCAATTTAAAGACGTTGTGAAGCTACGCAGAATAAAATATGAAAAGGGGCTGTCATTCTACGGTCCTTTTTGTATCCTATCGATAAGATATGCGTCGCGCTTAACACGAATTCGGTGTTTTCAAATATGGTTTTCTGAACACTCTAAATATGCACGACGCGGGAAATATATGAATTGACTCGTTCAAGCACATGCTGTCAAATGTGATTTTTTTTCGTGCGAGCAGATAGTTGTATCGTGTTCAGGTGCAAAGCCTTCTTTGGTAAATATTTAGATGGCGGTCACTCTTGCACACTTTGCATTTTAAGCGGGCGAGCATAATATTCAGTTATTTCACGTTGGCAGTCTATACTAAATTAATGCATTTTGACAAGGTCCCCCATTTTTATGAGAAAATAAAAGAAACGCTCGGTGGATACAAAATGATCATTTTTTTTACTTCTGCGGTTTTCTCTTTAATGGCACCTACCGTCTTTTTTCATACCTAATTAAAGTTGAGCTGACGTCAACAAATAACGATGTAAAAAATTCAACCAATGGTTAAAATGCAATCACCTACAGTCAGGACAGCCTATGAAACGCTAGGCGTGTAGAGCCCCAACCACTTTATTGTTGTTCTGCAGCCAATGAGAGTGCAGCATTAGCCGATAACAACCAATCACGAAGGAGGACGCGCGAACACAATAAGCCACACCCTCCCTTGCTTAAAATATCGGTGACCCTAGTTACGGAGAAAGTGTTTCTTCCGAATACCAAGAACACGCGTGTGAAACACGAGAAGAGCGCTTACACTGTGAGACGAGCTAAGCTAACCCTTTAGCAGCTGTGTAACAATTGTTTTAATATTTAAAGGCACTTATTTTTAATGCAGTTATTTAAGCTCGTAATAATCACATTCCCGATCGGATTGTGATTGAACATAGTTTACTGAAGCTGGTGTTTAAGCCCAGTAAAGACCGACATCACGTACTTGTTTTTTTTACTTGTGTTTAATTATTATTTTGGGACTACTGTAGCGATTTGCTCATTGCGATTGTTGTTGCGTCAAAAGAATATTCGAAAATGAGAGACTGTAATTTTTTTATTATGTATGTATGCAAACATATTAATATCAGGCTTCCTGCACTAAAAGTGTAAAGATAAAGGTAGCCTCTTTTATGGCAGAAACACACGAAAGAAATCAACCGAAAATTGCACGGATTTCGAAATATAAAAAAAGAGTTTCTTAGAAATATCATATAAAAATTGCAGAATGTTTTTCTGCATTTTCCAAATTTTTTGTAATTCTCTCTCGAATTTTGCCGTACGTGTTTCAGCATTTAACCTAAGTTGGAGTACAGCGATAGTATACTGTCACGATGAGTGTGCAACGCACTCATCACTTGGCGTGTTTAAGGGCGACGTGAGCTGGCGCTCTCAGACACCACCGAGCTCCCTATTCAGTAGAATAAATTACATTCCCGCTTTATACGGGTGCTGCAAATATAGTTACGTTACTAGTAGCAAGTAATAAATTACCGAAAGTGCGACACCAAGCTCTTGGTTGTGACATTTGGGATGATTACTCGGATTTGTCGTTCGGGCGGAAGGTTGTAGAAGCCACGAATAATCGCGCGAATCATTGAAAGGGGCGAAAAATGGCGCGAGTGCTGTCGCGTCTTGAGTACTGACTAAAGTTACGCGCGTGCGTATCCCTTAGTCAATGGTATAGTGCCGCAGAAGTTCCCGTCTTGTACACTTTACTCAAAAAGAGTAATCGATAACAGTTACAATTACACTCGGTTAAAAAGTATTCATCTAGAATACTCGACTACCCGAGAAGAAAAGTAATTAGCCGTTACTTCTAAAAGTAACCGTTGCTTCTCCGATTACTTCAAATTTTCCAAACGACAGATTGTTCTGTCGGTTTGAAAACGCTTCTTTCGCACTATCCAAATTATTAGATTAGAATCAGCGAGTTATACGCTACTCATCTTCTTAATTTATTAATGTTTGTTAACCATCTTTCTGTCGGAGACTTGGATCTAGGATTTCTGGGCAGAAAACTTGTCGAAACAAAGGGTGCCTTTAGAAAGGAGAGGGAAAAAATAGTTACGATAATCAGTACTTTTAGTACTTCTAAAAGTAAGATCAGTCTTAGGATTACTTCCCAATAAACGCATTCAAATTATCACACAATTGCTCAAAAGTAGTAATCGAATAGAAAGGAATTCGTTTAGTTGTTATGAGCGCCGTAAACGTCTGCGCAGAAAGCGCAGTAGACGGGAGGCTGAAATGCAAAATGAGACGCAGTATTTTCCGAGTTTTGCGTCTTGAATCACATTTGTACTGTTCCCATCGTGTGGCCGGCGATTTTGTGGGATATTTCCTACATTCCCCTCTCATCAAAATATAAAAGCATACAGGATGCATTATAGAAATTACGCGTACAGGAAAAAAAGAAAGTGAGAACTAAGTACAGGGTTACTTTTTGAACTGTCCAGCAAAAACCATCGGCAGCTGAGAGTAGGGCCACTAATGATGATTTTTAAACGCTTTCGATTGAAAGTTTAGTGCTCTTATGTGTTTCCTTCGCTGAAGACACGCCATCAAAGTAATTGCGTCAGCATCATCGCAACCCCCCCCCCCCCCCCAATTCTTTTTTTATTTGCGCCACGAACTTTTTTCCGTTTTTGACTTTGTTGCTCCGGTAGCATTGAGCCTTAAATATTTCGTGTTTTTTTAGGGATACGGGCCTTAACATAGCCTACTGTATAATGGCAAGCCTGTCAAATTGACTACGCAACAATAGAACGCCCGGTCGCCGGGAAAGAGAGAGGAGCAGCGGCAGAACGGGAAACGCAGTGGTAGCGCAGAGGGCGAGC
Organism: Ixodes persulcatus; assembly: GCA_013358835.2. Taxonomy (NCBI): domain Eukaryota; kingdom Metazoa; phylum Arthropoda; class Arachnida; order Ixodida; family Ixodidae; genus Ixodes; species Ixodes persulcatus. The sequence goes on from JABSTQ010009990.1 coordinate 218,711, forward strand.
TCTCATCAGCGCCAGCGGACCTAGCGGCCTGTCCCCAAAACGCCTATGTGCTTCGTTTTTCCCCCAATTTCGCTTTTTGCTCCTCTCCCAAACACGGCGGCACTGGCGGTACGAGGCAACAGCGAACTACGAGTGGACGGACGCGCACACATTGTGCAGCGCGAAAAGTGCGCATGTTCCTGGTCTTTCGACGCTCGTTCGACCGTTACATTGTTGGGCTACGCCATAGAAAAGCCCAAGCCAGAGCTCAACGCAAAAACGAGACAGTGGTATCACGGAAGCAGTATAAGAAATAGAAAGAATGCGGGGACAGTTACACGGAGGATGAGGAACAGGGTGTAGAACGACGTCATATTTCTCCTCTCAAAAAAAAAAAAGAGAGAGAAAATAAAACTAAAAAGAAAAGAAGTGTTTTTGGATTTTACCGCTCGCGCTGTAGTGGTGCCACCATGAGATCCCCTCCAGGACGCTTTGCGCATCGTCTTTCTCCGCCTCTCCTCTCCCTTTTTTTTTACCGCTTTTCTTTGGGTTCTGACAGGCTTTTAAGTATAAAAGAGGCTATGGGCTGAATCATGGAGCTGGTATGGCTTGCAGTGAGTTAATTACTGTGCCATTTGAGCCAAACTGCGCCAAACTGCTTACCCTGCTACATCCTGCTACGGTCTGCTGTATTTTTACAAAATATGAGGAATTTACGCCAATGAAATCTATATCAATTAAAATACTGCAAATATAAATTCTCGGGCTTCGCTGCACGGCCAGGTTACTACGGTAGGTTTGTGCACATTTTTAAAACTTTCGAATATAACGTCAAACGTTGCGCTATTTGATTTCATTTCTCTCAAAACACTGACGGTATTCGGAAGTTTCGCAATATTTCGTTAAACGCGCTTCGTTAAGGGCGCTTCTCACGGCGCATGGGTGCACTGCAGTGAAGCGACAGTCACAAAATGGCCATCGCGGTGTTGCGTGTCTTCTTTCGCCCCAACACACTGGCGTGCTAAGGGGAAAGCAACCTTCCAGGTGCTTTCGCCTTAGCACACTCTTAGCGGGACGGGACACACGATTTCTGAATAAAAGCTGGTGCACATAGCGCAGTTTTCGCTACGTATATTTCACTGAAACATTCGCGTCTCGAATGGCGCGTGTCCAGGTTGTCTCCTTGAACTGGTATCCATGCTTAAAATGAAGCACAGGCTCCATAAACCCGACAAACACGAAGTTGGAGCCGAAACTTCAGCGGAGCGCGCCGATTGGACGTCGGCGAAAAAAGCGCCAAGTCATCGTCGTAATAGGCCAAATGGTGCACTCCGTCAACTTTGGCTCCAACTTTATGTTTCACGAGTTTAGACGCCGAGATGTACCGTTGACTTGTACGTTAACTTTCGTAACGTAATATAACGTTAGAAACCACCCTTTCGCTGGGGCTATTAGTATAATAGACTGCAATATTCTGAGGATACATACTATATATATATATATATATATATATATATATATATATATATATATATATATATATATATATATATATATATATTTAAGTTGAGATTGTTCCGTATAATTTAGTATTTCTAAGATTTTATGGTCTGCTTTATAGGATTATTTTTTTAATGCAATCTCTATTTTTTAGTTATTGCCTTTATATGGCTTTCTACCTGCTCGATGACACAGTCAAGAAAGTGCGCTAAAACTAATTGATCTATGGCAGTGGATGGAAGCTTGGAAATAATCTTAAAGATTCCCTGGGGAGGCTTTTGGGATCGCCTAAATATGGCGATAACTCACTCTGGCGGCTCTAAGCATCGTAGAAATTCCTAAATCATGACAATACGCAGACGATTTCTCTCTTAAAAAAGCAATGAGAGATCGCAACACACAGATTTTATCTCCGGCGGTGGAAGGAGCATGTTCCGAAATCAGGACCACTGCCAGTCAATAGCGAGCGAAGAATCCTCACGCCTCCGACCGGTGAAGCCGCGGAGTGATATCAGGAATGCGCGCGGCTCGTTGCCCATACAGCACGGACTACAATAAAATAGTTTGTTGTTGGGCGAGTTGGCGAACGCTTGGATACATCGTTTTGCGCAAAAGGAACGGACACAAGCTGTTGTTGGAAGCCTTCTTTATCAAAAAGAAAGGCGACCTATGTGTGAGCGATACCTCGATAAGTTTGTGTAATGCTGAGAAATGCTTCCTCGATAAATTTCTGTGACGAGCGTGTGATAGTGACACGACGCATGCGTTGACGCATTGAAGTTGACGATATATCTGTATGTTTTCTAAAGGCTCCCTCAATACAGTTGTAAGTTGCGCTCGTGTTTGTTTCTCTCTCTTGTGTCCGTTCCTTTTGCGCAAAACGATGTATCCAAAAGCACGGACTACGATTCAACCCAGCGAGCGCGCGCTCGAGAGCTGACGACGGGAAACATCACTCCCGCTAAAAACAACAACAACCACAACAACAACTTAGTGATTTGTTTTTGAGGCGATTATTGCAGTTCTCTCTCCGCGAAAAATTACATTTTTCGACTACTCATATTTCCTTTTATTATCTACAAAAGCGTACACATTTTGCAATAACAGCGTTTGAAATCTCGAAGAAACTTCGCGTTTTCATTGGTCACATGTCTCCCTGGCTGCCGGAACAATGCTACTCCCATCGCCGCAGTTGACCTCGGTGTTTGTTTATCTTTGATAGTTAAAAAACAAAAGTGGGGGGTGTGCATGTTTAGACAACCTAGAGCTTAGTCTGTTGTAAAGTGGTTAGTTGGTGGAGTTGGTAATGATTGAACATTGTTAAAATTGCGCACCTCAACGGGTGACTTGTCTCCCAGCTGTAGAGGAGAAATTTAGACAGTTCAGTACGACCGCTAGCCTGGGGTCTTTAACGTGCATCACGCAGTAGTGATACACGGCCGCACGCCGGTACGATGCTAATCCAGATCGAAAAGGGCAGGGTTGGAATTTGAACCACGGATCCTGGGTTCTGCAGCGCGGTCATTCGTTCCACGTGCTCCGAGCTGGTGCGCGCTAACCCACTCGGCCACCGATCCCCCTTAATTTTTTTTTTTTAATAGGGAAATCGGCCTGCGCATTGTTATGATTTATGGATTTGTAGAATACTTGTAGCTCGCAGAGTGAGTTATTGTCATATTTAGGCAATATCAGAAACGTCATCAGGGCACCTTTAATGAATGGCTCGTAGTAGACGTCGTCTGCCAGCTCGACGGGCCATCACACGAATGTTAACGTAATATTAGTTACTGTGGACATGAATGAAAATGAAGTGTGTGCTTATGCAACAAAAGTTCTTTTTGCTGCTTCAACATAAACTTCGGCTGTTTATAAAGAAGAAGAAAACAAACTGCTCCAAAATGACTGCGACCCATCACATCACTGGGCTTGCTATTGTCACTGACAGTGTAAAACACGCGAAGCGTGGTTTGGTACGTTCATGCTTCTAGCTTTCTTATTTCTTTTTTCAGAGCCTTTATCGGCAAACGATGCAATTTCATTGGCTGCAGCGTGATGGTAAGAAGCAAGACTCACTACGCCATGCTTTTCTCATGCTGTCAGTGGCTGGAACACAGCTCTATATGCATGTCAGACACATCGTGTTGTAACGTGTCTTTTACATTGTACTTTTTACCGATGGCCTACGAACACCATGTTTGTTTACATGCTGTACCGCGGAGATTTCTCAGTCGCCGGGAAGTCTACTTTGTCATATCGGTGGGTTGTGCTGGTATCTTTTTCGCCTGGTGCGCCTAAGCCAACGATTTATAAGGATAGTTTGTATTGGCGTCTTGAGTATTTTAAACTTCGCGTCAATATTTCAAATAGGAAATTCATTTTTTTCCAGCAGTTATTAAGAGTCCTAATTTCTCTTTCTTTCTGCGGCAACATTTTTTTATGTAACAAAATCCAATGTAGTTTTTCCTCACAACCTTCTTTTGACGCGATTGCTGCAGAACACATTCATCATTCTAACGTTTCCTCTTATCGCCTGCTTGATCTTTATTTCTTACTCACTTACTCTTATCACTTTCTTGGAAGAGAAGTTGTCGAGCCCTGTCTACGCGCCCATTGTACTCTCTGCAGTTATTCGATTTTTATTTTACTCGATTTACGCGAACAATGACCCCTTCCTACGTGACTTGCCCTTCTTTATGTTATGTCTCCTCCGCTGTTCCGGTGGTTTTGGGTGTCCGTGCTGTTACCCATTTCCTCCGTGTCCCAACATCCACTTCTCCGGTCGAACTGCGCGGCGGACAGAGGGAACAACGTGTGTTGGTACGAGCAGCCCTAGACTAACCTCGTTGGGTTTCGCCACTCTTTCTATTTTTGTTTCCTCTTTGCCGCTTCCTGTCGTGTCCCTAAGGTGTAGGTTGTCTCGGTGACTGACCGCAGAGTCGGAGGAACCGCGGTGGCCCTTTGGGTACGCCCTCGCATCTTTCTTTTAGTTTTGTTTTCTTTTAGCCGAGGCAGCGTCGCCCTATAATAAAAGAGGTAAGATGACCTAACCGAAACAAGAAGACGAAGAAGAAAAAAGGTGAGATTAGACGACGCAGTCTGGGGACTAACGACTGTCAGGAGACGAGCTCACGTGGTCTTACGTCGCGCTTAGTTCCGTACTAACCTGGATTACGGTGAACACAACTATCCAATCACGTGCCGGGGGCCCGAGACGTGACTCGACACTTCGCGACTCGGTGCTGCCGTTCGCAGAGTCACGTGGTACACGTCGGGTAAAGGAATGGTTCCCGTTCGTTGGTAAGATCCTCGGCGTTTCGGTTTCAAAGGCGACGCGAACGTGCAAGCGCAAAAATCTTCGTTTTTTTTGTTTTTTTTTTTGCGCGCGGAGAGAATATATGGGGTAGGTACGGGAAGAAAAGGTGCGTGGATCAGGCAAGTGTGACGCAACTCGGGAGAAATTGGGGAGAGTGAAATGATGGGTTAGCGAACAAAGGTTACCCTGGGGTGGCGGGGGTTGCTCAACCGGTCACATGAACGGGATCTGGAATGGCCTCTCGGTAAGTCTAGATTAAGAGTGCTTGGGGTGAAAAGCGCAGAGGCCACTGACTCTGGAGGATTCATTGTGTCAACACCGTCGAAGTCCGAAGGCGAAAGCAGAAAAAGACGACGGGGTTAAAGGTAGCCCGCGTCGTACAAAAGACACGGCGTTTGCAGCAGACGTGATGACAAAATTATGCGCGGACACGCTTGGAGCAAGTGCGAAGCATGTTTACTTGATGCGTATAAAGGCTTCGATCATGACTTTTTTTTTTTTCGTACGGCCAGCGTGACGGGATCGTCCTACAAGCAAGATACACGCTGCAGCCAGTAGGGAGGTTTAGGGAACCGTTTCCGCACATCCGATACGGTACGGTATGTCCTCCGGTACGAACTACGCATGCGCAGTTCGTATACTGCACATGCGCAGTTCGTATACCGGACGGCCCATCGTACCGTATCGGATGTGCTAAAAAAAAAAATGGTTCTTTAAAACTTTTCTAGTGTTGCAGACTGTCGTTTGTATGACACGTTAGCGGTACGACCGGGGCTTAAAAGGTTGTTGGAACGTTTCTCGTGTATTCGGAGATAAATTGACACTCGAAGAAAGATGAATAGCGCATACATATAAAAAAAAAGTGCGCGTCTCATTAAATTTGTGTCCTCGAACTGGAACGGCCGCCTAGTTGCGCCCAACGGCTCTATTGCGACTGAGAAACCAACCAGAGCATATCAACTGTAGATAGTCTACGTATTTCTTTTAATGTTTAATCCCGCGTTTGTCAGTCACCTCTTCAGACTTTTTTTTTATTTGTTATTCTATAGGCTTACGGGCGATTGAAGCATAAATCGTGTTTCACTCGTTTCAGCTATCTGCCTTCTGTGTCGACTGTCGATAGTCTACTAGTAATGGTTTTATCATGGCGTCAGCTACTAACAATAAATTGGAGAAAAAAAAAAGCTTTAAGCTCGTTTTGGGCGAATTTGAATGATATACGCAAGTGTAGGGATGGCGCCCTGGCGGGCGGCTTTTGTTTGTACAAACGCGCGCATATACGCACAATTAGAGTTCTAGGGAGGGTCGGAGATTTGCACGCTCTCTTCGACCACTGCCTCTGCACATTGCATCAAAAACTAATTTTTACGAGTGGTTCCTTCAAACTTACCAAATCTGGCGTTTCTCGAACTGCAAAACAACAATGCATCACAATGGTCTTGTCTTCATGCATGCGCATGTGAATCGGTTTCTGTTGTATAAAATATGGCAGCAAGCTCAGGCGTTGTGGGAAACTCTTACGTTTTGTTGTACAATTGATAACACCTGGTATCTTCTTTTCTTGCGTTGAAAAAAATACGCAGCTACCAATGACCGAGCGGGAAGCAGATCAAGGTGGTGAGGAAATGGTTCGTTTCCGAGGCAATAGCGAACAACAATGCAGTCACTGGTACACCTGCACATGTAAAAAACTCTCATTCATGTGGATAGTGCTTTCAGGTGTCCCCGTTTTTTTTACAACACACACATACACGCACGCACGCATCACACATGCACGTATGCTCACACCGACGCACCCGCACCCAGATCATGGCATCCAAAATTTGCTTCCGCATACACTACCACTAGTACACGGTGGGATCGAAATAGCCGCCAAGTTCCTCAGATTACATGTTGCGAATTTTGTATTTTGATGTGGGTGGTGGTGGAAAGAAACTCAATCTCTGGCGTTCTCTTTTCCATTCTCGTTTGTTCCAGGTAACGTCCCTTGGTGATTCCCGGAGCAGGCATCGCTGAAGAGGCAAGTGATTTTTACGTCTTTTTTTTGTTTTGTTTGTATTCCGATTACGAATTTACGGTTCAGGTATTTCGGAGCTCCGGCTCTTCTTTCCACTAATCTCGAAATGGATATGAGGGTATAAGGTCAAAGATTAAAAAGAAAAGTGCTCAGCGGGTAGAAAATAGAAACGACGAGAAACAGCCGTTCTTCCTTCTTTTTTTTTTTTCTTTCTTGTACTTCTCTGCTTTCGATTTTATGTTTTCTCGAGCAGCGATGCGTGGCATTAAAGTAAACTAAGAAGGGTTTTTTATTTTTTACTTTTTTTTTTTTGGGGGGGGGGGGGGGTGCGGTTTTTTAATACCCCTCATTTTGTTTCACGTTCGTGATTCTCTGGCGTATTATTCTTTTTCGATAACTTTCGCAATCCGAAATCGGTGTATTAGGCAACGCAAAAAGATAACCACGTTTTTTTTTTTTTTTTGTGAACAGCCGGAGCCATTTTGCTTTATTTGTTCGTGATCAGTCCTGCATTTCTTGAGCTTTTTTAATGTCTTGCTTGCGTTGGTTTTGAGTAAGACAGCATAAATTCTTCATTAGGTTTCGTACGTTTTTTTTTTTTTTTTCTGGTCTGAAAGTGGTTTATGTAAGAAATAAAGTTAGTTGGTTATTTATGCGTATTGCTGCACTTTCTTCTTTGATTTTTCTCTACGTTTCTAACTATACGATCGAATTTTCGAGTCGTTAAAGGAATACTCGTTTATTTTTTTCTTAATTTATTTCTTTACTACTTTAGGGATTAAAACAATTAGTCATGGGTTGCGCGTAATTTAAGCTGATATAAGACAACATTTCGGCAGACATATTTTAATTTTGGCAAAGACTTACTGATTATTCTTATTTAGTCTTTAACAACAACCTAAATGCGGGGGTTGAGGAGTTGAGTTCCAAATTGTTTCTAAAGGTAAAGTGAATCCGTTACTGAGTTTCGCCAATTACTCTCGAATAGCAAATGACTTTTTATACATCGTGATATTTGTCAAATATGTTTTAAGCTGGCTGAATTTTTTCTCGTTCCCGTTATACGGAGAAGGACGACAGAGTGGTGGCGTACTAGTGTTTATAAAACATAACTGGATGTCTGATCAAGTAAATATATCTTGGAAACAGGCGGAAGGTTTTGTGGTGTCTCTGTCTAATCTGTGGGTGTCCTTTGTAGTCCGTGGGATATATAGACCGCCAAGAGCGAGTATTCAATATTTTCTCGATGATTTCTCCGACTTATTAAAAAATTTCATAGTAATAAATATTTTATTATTGCTGGTGACTTCAGCATAGATATAATTAAAATTGCCAAGTACGGTGTGTCTGAGTACCTGAATCTACTTGTTGGCTACGTATTAGAATAGGTAATTAATAGCTGCACGAGGGAAGAATACTTACACTCTAAGAAATGCCAGCGCATCTACTTACCCGCAAAACACTAAAAGAGCCAATCATTGCTATCTAGCAAATCAGCTTAGCGAATGATGAGGCGGAACATTCGTTTAGACCTAAAAATTAAGTCTGCGCTGTGGCCTTACGCAATGCAAAGCGTTATGCTTGCATTGCGTAATGCCACAGCGCAGACGTAATTTTAAGTTCCAACAGGCGTTCCGACGCATCATTCGCTGAGTGTGTAAGCGTTCAAATATATTTAAACCCAAGAAGGGGAGGGGGGAGGAAGACTGGAACAGTGTGGCCACTCCTTCTAATGGGGGCCTGCCAATCCCGGTCTGAGTAGGAAAAGAAAGAGAGAGAGAGAGAAGGAAGAAAGAGAAGAAGGTTCAAACAAGACACACACTGATCAAAAGATATAAAATGGTGTCTTGTCCAGCACTGTCAGGTCTGCCACCTCAATGGCAGAAGGTCATGCTACCCGTCACAGTCACAGGCCTTGTGCCAAACCCAACCCGCCGTACTGGAAACTGGAAGGAGCACCAGGCATTAAAGATGGTCAGCCAGACCGGTGTCTTCCAGGAATGTCAGGAGCAGCGCGAATGTTTTCGTAGCGATGCCCCTGGTACCTGGCGGGAAAAGCAGGTGTGAAAGGCTCTGCCTTGCTGCGCCTATTTGACGAAGTTCAAGGTGGAGTCTAGAACGCTGAGCGGTGAAGATTGGGCAGTCACAAAGGAGATGTTCTATATCCTCGGGAACTTGGCATGTCTGACAGTGTGGGCTGTCCACGCGTTTGATGCGGTAAAGCCAAGAGGCCGTAAAAGCTGAACGTGTTCTGAGTCGGTGAAGAGCTGATTTCTTAGATCGCAGTTTTTGGCTCTTTGAGTGTTTCACGGGAAAGTCGACGCGCAGGCATTTCTTAGAGTGTAGGAACACAAATAACTTAATCTGGTATACTATTTATCATATTATTGTCAGAGGAAGTGATCTCAAATTGGTTTCAGGGGTGATTAGACAAAAGGTTGCTGATCACTACTTTATAGGTGTGACTACACTGAGAGTAAATTCGGGTGAAACGGAACATAATGTCTACAAATGTGTCCTAGACAACAGAATACTTGATAAAATAAGGAAATACAATTCGCGGTCACTAATGAAACACGGTCATAATACTGCTGATCAAATTCTCAGAGACAAGATGGGGTACATATATGAACAGATGTTGAAAACAGTAAAATTAAGACAAAAACAAAACTGAAATGCATGATGAACTTGGAAATTAGCAACACTACGCCACGAAAAAAAACACAAAAAAAAAAAAAACATGCTGTGGAATATATGTAAGGTACGACCCTGCTTATGCACAAATCAGAGAAAAACTCCGGAAGTTACGAAACAGGGTATACCCGCAAAAACGAAGTGTAGCAAAACTTAATATTACACATATAGGTTTCAAGAAGTGCCAGGTAAACTTAGAGAAGGCTTGGGATTTGATAAATCAAATTACGGGATCAAAACGAAAGGAAATTATCGATGATACCATTTCAAAAGCTTTTGGTAACAACGATCGTATCCCATTGTGCAACTTATTCAACTATTCATTTGCTCAAAAAGTCATGAACTGAGAAAGATGATTAGATATTAAGGAGGACCGGATGATTAGGATGCTAGTTTGCATTCCGCATGCTTACCACAGATTACTGAAATAGACTGAAAGGACAATAAAAATTATGTCAGTGTCAGACCCTGCGGGGCAAGATAATATACGTTTAAGTGATATACAGTTTAATTTTTATGAACTTAAAGATGTTTTATTAAAGATTTATACAGCACCCTTTCAACTGGACACATTCTCGTAGGGTTAAAAGCTACGGTAATAAGACCGTTATATAAAAACGGTAAAAGAAAATCCGTTATGAATTACAGGCCGATTTTGATATTGCAGATTCTGGAAAAATGAGGACTCAATGTGATGACTTCATATTGTGAGCAGTATTATTTAATGCGAACATCCCTGTAGGCTTTTGTTAAAATAGGAGCACCGAACATCTGCAAACAACTTTTACAGATCACGCAAGTTGCACTCTGGATAGAAACCAGTTTGTTTTCGCCATTTTTCTGGATTTCACATAGGCTTTTGAGACAATTGATTATAAACTACTACTATTGAAGCTAAGAAATATGGGTTCCTAGGGGCTCTTCAATGCAGTTTTAACAATTACATGGCACACAAGTATTAGCTGATTAATATAGCTAACTTCATAAGTCATGTAATGCGAGTTAACTTGGGAGTGCATCAGGGCCCAATATTAGTCCCCTTCTTTTTAATATTTACGTAAATCAAATCGCAGCAGTACCTGTGACATCTCTAGCGTATTAATATACTGATGATACTGCCCTAGTACAGGAACGCAATGACAAAACAAGCGCACTTTCAATTTTTCAGAATGATGCTGAATTTCTAATGACATGGTTTTCTGACAATAATGGATTTGTGAAGTTTGGAAAAACCAAGCTGATGTGCTTTCGTAGTCCGTACAAACATTTGAACTTGACGACTTCATTGTTCCTTCATTCTCATCATTGCTGAAACTGTAGTTGCCTAGCGTTACAATATGTCCAAATAACAAACTATTTAGGGATTCATCTGGATGTGAATCTTTTACGCAATGGTCCTGTTGAATATATAGTAAAAAGGATGCGTGCTGTCTCTGACCATTTAAATAGGATGCGGAAGGTATCAAATATGTCTCTAAGGGAAAGAGTGTATACCGCACTGGGTGAATCTAGAGTTCCTGTATAGGCTCTCTACGGGAGCCAGAGTTGCGCCTTCACCCCCGGAGCGCCGGCTTTCCTGCACGGCATGCAGAGTCTGCTCCTTGCGCCTCGCGTTCGAGGCGCGCGGTGCGCTCAAAAGCAGGGGAACGTACGCCCGGGCGCGCGCGACGTCTTCTTTCCTGCGCGGCAATTGATCCGGCTCCTCACGTGATCGGATCTTGGCGAATAGCGGCGCGCCGGCACGTGGAAAACAGACGAGCAACTCTGGCTCCCGTAGGGAGCCTATACAGGAATTCTTGGTGAATCTATCCTTCGTAATGGTATTTCGTTGTACGGAACGTGTTCCATCTATAATAACCAAAACAAATCGAAAACTTTCCATTCGAAATAGCATGTAACATCATATATGGTACAATGAACGCGGAAGCAAGAGAAATATGAGAAAATTAATGCAGAGCGAGAGTCTGATCTACTGAGCAGTTGCACCTTTATGCGGTTCTATTAAAATATTACTTCGATAGAGATTTCCAAATTCCCCCTAACGAAAAAAAAAATAATTCTAAAGGCACTAAGAAGTTCGTCCTTTCGAGAGTGTATACTCACTATGGAAAGAAATCGACGTCGTATTACGTTACGTTTTACATTAATAAACTACCAGAATGACTTCTTAACTTGGATTCATCAAAACGAGTAAAATGCGAACTGAGACGCTGGTGTTCTAAATTTGATCCATGATCGAAACTGCGTTTTTTTTTTCTTGTCCTTTAAGCATTTGTGAATTCTCTTTGTTTTGTTTGCTTTACTTGCATGCAATACGCATGCCTTGTACTCAGCGAGCAAGCGACCTGTTGGACGCCAGGTCTCTCAGAGAAGCATACTCATTCATGCTTTAGCGGGCCTGTATATGTACTATGTGAAAGACGCAATAAAATATTTATTATTATTATCATCATCATATCCGACGTGTACTTCACTGACATATAAAAAAATAAGAAAAACATAAGGCCTGGTGTACCATTTTCAGGATTCGTGATTCGTTCTGCTGCTTTGTTATCGGTTAACTGTGCAATCATACCGTATTTACTCGAGCAATAGCCGCACTATCTATGAACAAGGCCCTTGCGTCTGCTTTCCCACAAAACAAATATACAGCCAATCTTTGCGTTGCGCATAAATAACACAGCGAATAATCAGATCGATAACACGATTCTCCATACAAATTCAATCTTCAGAGACGGTATATCTTCGCACGAAGACGTTATCTCTCTCCTGTAAACAGCTGGAATCATGCTGTCGATCGCAGTGATCGGCCATCTTCGTGCTCCGCGGAAAAGCGAACCCTTAGGTTTTCTTCATGAAGAGTGCGGCTATTACTCGAGTAAATACGGTATTGGCTATCACTGACTCATCACAGACTCGTCGATGACAGCTTAAAAATCATAGAGCTCTGCTTTGAACTTCGTCACGCTCTGGTTCTCGCAGGGAGCACAAAATAAAACCAACCACCGAAGGGGAAAAAAACGGTTAGGTAATTACGGAGTCTTCTCGTAGATTATATACGCGGACCAAAGAAAGCGCGTACTTTTTGCTCACGAACGCCCAGTATATCTAGCCCTTGAATCAGGAGACGGGTTCAATTGAAAATAAATATGATAGCTACAAAACTTCGGACAATACAAATTCCATTCGATTCAAGCGATGTTTATTTTTGAAAGATCTACGTTGTTGTTAGTGACGTCGCTCAGTGCGCACATGTCACTGTCGATACAAAAGAGGTATAGGGAGTCAAAGAGAAAAAAAAATAGATAAGAAAAAAAAGAGGGAGAAAGAGACTGAAGGGAAGGGGGGATAGCTCAGTCGCTATCTGTAGTTTCGCTCGTTGACTTTCCCACTGGTTTTATGCAGTGACTTGCAATCACAGCAACTTTCGAGTCATGAAGAAAACATCTTAGCCGTCATCTTGCTGGTCGTACCTAGTCGCACCCTATTATGGCGCATTGACGGGCGGCCGGGCTCCTAGAGGGTTTCCAGGACTTGTGTGCTCTTCAGGAACGTGACTAGTTTTTTCAGTGCCTCGTTAGTCCTTGCTGTTGGAGCCTGTGGACGCAGCTGAGTTCTATGCTAGTACTGGGAAGTCCGGGGTGAGAAAACGCATCTCGGAAATCTTTACGTTCCTCTTTATAGTCAGCGCAGTGGGGAATGAGGTGCTCAGCGTCGGCTGGTTCCCCGAAGGACAATCAGTTGGGGTCCAGGTTGAGTCTGACGCTACCTATCCCCACCGCTGTGAATGCGCTTCCGGTCCTTAGGCAGTGTAGTATCCCGGCCGTTTAACGGTCAAGGCCACGCGGGAGACAGGCTGGGAAAGTGCTTCCCACCACTTTCGGGTCTGGAGGTTGTAGAGCGATGGCTCTTTTAACGATAAGCTTCGAATCTGAGTGAGTCAGCGACTTCATTACCTTTGATGCCGCAGTGGACTTGCGGACCTTAGGAAAGCGGTCTTGTAACCTGTTCCTTCGAGTTTGATCGCACCTCGTGCGACGGAACGTGGTAGGGGCGTAGATCGTTTGAGACTCGATAAAGGCAAGTCGCGGACAGTTTTTCTGGATTCGCTCAGCGCATTGCCGATCTTTACGCGCATTGCTCGTTCGCTGAGAAACGCGCAAATGTGTTTTAGCGGCCGCCAACTCACACCAAGACGGGGCAGGGCTGCGATGATGATCTGGCGTGGAAGGACGTTAAAGGCTTTACGGACGTCCAGAACGACGGCCACCGCTGGCAAGCCTCGCGCCTTGGCTTCCTCCGGCGAGCTGGTGAGCTCCCCGATTCCTTCTGCCGTGCTCCTATGGGGGCGAAAACCCGAGAAGTAATCCGGAAGAGCCCCTGCTGCTGGCTACGTGGTAGGCGAGGCGGCGCATAACCCTCCGCTCTATCACTTTGCCAAGACATGACGTCAAGGAGTTGGGTCTGTAGGAGCTAAGTTGTTCTTGGTGTCTAGCGGGCATTAAAAGTGGCACTGCAGTTGCTTCTTTCCGTGCGCCGTGTAGTTCGGCCGTCCTCCGCACTTGATTGATGAGAGCCAGCATTTTCGGAAGGGTTGACTCGGTAAAGGTTCTCAGAGCCTGGTTGGTGACACCGTCCGGACCTGGTGCTCTGCAGTGTTTGGGGAGAGCTTCGAGGGTGTGCTGTAACTTGGCTGTAGCATGCATGGGTCGGCGGAATTTAATCCACTGCTGCCGGGAGGACTGGCGGTTGGTACTGGTGGGACCTCAGTGACGATATCTGCGAGCAGCTTAACTATCTCTGTTGGCTGAAAGGTCATTGCCACGGCCATTCCAAGAACCGGGTTCCGGGGGATCGTGCGGCCCGCCAGTGTTCTTGCCGTTGTCCAGGCCCAGCTTCCACCGGCAGGTCTGTCCAGGATTTTGCACTTAAGGCGTGACTGTCAGCGCGCTAGTGTTAGAGCGCAGCTCTTAGGCGCCCGTTTCCGGCTTGAGCGGCGTCGCCGTCGCCGTGGCCGTCGGCGTAACCGCGGTGACGTTTCGACACCGTGCCGAAACGTCCTCGCGGGGTCACGTGACCTCAGGGGATCACCTGGGTCACGTTACCTTAGGGGGTCACCCCCGTAAAGTCACGTGACCCCTGTGACGTCACGTGACCCCCGTGAGGTAACGTGACCCCAGTGACGTCACGTGACCCCCGTGAGGTCACGTGACCCCGTGAGGTCATGAGGGTCACGCGACGTCATGAGGGTCACGTGACCTCACGGTTACGCCGGCGGCGACGGCGACGCCGACGCCGCTCGGAGGGAGGAGTAGGAGGCAGGATGAGGAGGTGAGGAGGAGGGAGGAGGAGTGTACCCTTCCCTCCTCCTCCTCAAGAGCTGCGCTCTAATTCGGCGTTACAGAAAGTTGTAAACGGCTTTCATTTTTTTTGTTTCCTTGTTTTCTGAATTCAGCATCCAGTCGCTGGTAAGCCTAGCCATCTGCCGGATTTTCTTTGATCCATGAACGTCGCCGCACTCGCCTTCCTTTTGCCCGAAATCAAGCCAGGTCAGGATTAAGACGAACTGTTGGTACTACTACTTAACGGGTGGCCTTTTGAAGGTTGCGCGATAGCGCCTCCGATGTGAAGGGGACTCCTGCGTCAGGCTCCTTTTCGAGTAGGGTTCTGTATCTCTCCCAGTCCACAACCCGGTACGTTTTCAGCAGGCCATATGGTGGCTTTCCCATGACAACTGGGAGATGACCTCTCCCCCAGCTGTCTGCCTGGATACTTTGGCTTAGTCGTAGAGTCCAAGGCGTGAGGGTTAGATCAATCACGTTTCCAGTCACTCCGGGGTACATACATGTCTGGCTCCCTTCAGTGATGTTTTTGAGGACAAGCATATCAAGCGTCGCTTGTAGCAGACGTCCCCCCCCTTGGGGAGTCTTGCATGTCCCATGAAATGCTATGCACGCAGTGAATAGGGTGTCGTCACAAGACGTCAACCCGCCATTTTGATGTTAGAAGTCAGCGTAATTAAACTTGTAGGTCTTTGGGCACTACGTAGTTGAGGGAACAATGCGAGTCTTCAGAATGCTCGCCTTCAGACAGCTCGCAACAACAAAAATGGTGAACAAAATGACGAAAGCTATAACACATTATACAGCCAACACCACCTAGACTTTAGGGCCTCTCCGTTCTTCCTATGGCGTCACGCTATGGGCCCGGCTGCCTGACATCTCTATTATTCAGTCGTTCGGCAATGATGGCGGAGTCTATGGCGTAGTGCGTTTTGTCAAACTCGTTTTTTCAGTTTGAAATGATTTCTGACCGAACCAGGGATGATCCGTAGGTGGCAGTGTGTGATGTGATGTATACAGTGATGTGGAAGAAACGTGCAAGAAGCGTGGGCCCCTGGATACCTGGATATTTGAGATACGGATAAGTAGAAAACGGTTTCGATTTTTCTTGACAAAGACGATATTGTTTAGTTCTATGTTATTTTGTGTGTGACGGTATGTCTACGTACCTTTTATGAATGACTAAACCTTAACTAGGTCTAGTTTTAGAATCCTGCTGAGCGCGAGTGTTCACTAAAAAAAAAAAAAAGACGACGACGAACCCCCGCGAAACACGCAATGATCTGGACGTTCTAAGTACTCTTTACACTATTAAATACCTTCTACCTTCAACGAATGCGTATTCGATGAATTTGACGACGTATTTGACGACGTGCGAACAGCGTGGGGGAACAGGCTAGAAATTGCAAGACGGCTCGGCTCGGCTTGGTCGAGCCGAGTCAAGATGACCGCAGAAGCCGGACACATCCGTTGACGTCACGCGATGTGGTGGGGACGTATTGGAGATGCCTTAGTCAGTCCAGGTGGTGCTGATACAGCACACTTGCTTTTTGTCTTCTTTTTCTTCTACAATTTACCCTCTACATTTGCTCCAGTGCTTCTGTCACTTCAGACAGTCGGGTGCAGTTTTGGAAAGCTTAGCATGAATCACCCCATCGAGGTACCATTCATAACCATTGCACCGATCAGGAAACAGTGCACATTGTGGACACTTCCTCTTTGTATTGCAGTTTCTTTCAAAAGCGTTTTGTTTTTTGTGATCTTTTTACTTTGTAAGTGTCTCATCGTGGATCTTATTTGTGCGTTATAGTTAGACAAAAATATAAAAAAATAGAAAAAAAATTCTAAGAAACGAACGCCGATTGGGCAAATGCTTCAGGGCGAAGGAAGCATAATCTTTCTTCGTTGAAAGGAACCTGTCTTCGTTTTCGCACGACGAGAACAGCTTTCATTCCCCAGGGTTCGTATTCGCGATCACTTCAAATGACAAACGAGCGCGTTGTCGATGGCGTACATAGAGGAATCTGCTATCTGGTCCCCGTGTCCCTCCCAAAAATACCTCCATTCTTTTCAATTGACAGGTACAGCGCCGAATGTGTCCAGCCTATAGCTGGCCCCTCTTCTCGCGCCTATACTTTCCTCTATATGCTCCGATTCACCTTACGATGGACCGCAGTGGATGCTACGAGCCACCTTAGCCAATCCAGTGCCATGTGAGTGTCACGTGACCTTCGAGAAGGGCGCAGCTTCGCACAGAGCGCCAGGTCACGCGATACGTTTACAGCGGCTGATTGGGTGGGATGCCTCGTTGCGTCCACCGTGGTCCATCGTAAGTTTCCAGCGCAGCATCAAACAGCTTCCCCAAGCGCGTCTCTACGAGAGAGGGAAGCATTGTTTCCCCTAGTTCTCGCGGACAAAGAAACTGTACCGGTCGATCGCTTCGAATACCCTAGAAGTATAGCGCCGTGGTGGTCTAATAGCGCGGCACATTTCTCTCTCTCTCTCTCTCTCGAAGCAGCTGTTTGCGCGAGCCGTGTTGCCTGGATGGTCTGGGGCGAGTGGAACTAGTTCCATACGTTAGCGCTAGCCGTTAGAGCCGGAAGAGTGGAAACCGATTTGTGAGATGAAATATGGTTTTTGCGATCCTGCGCCGGCAGCGCCTCTCGACTCAAGGCGAGTCGAAAACAGAATCTAAGTGCTTGGAGAATAGAAGATAATGTTTCTTGGGGAATTGTGCGTGCGTCTACTTGAATGTTTACGCTCAGAAAAATGAATGGCTCGGAAGTATGAATATAATGCTTTCAATTTTCAGTAGTGTGTATAAAATAAAAATTGAAAAAGGGGGGGGGGGCGAAGGGATGGTAGCGAATAGTTTTATAAACTCGAGCTACCTCTTAAAGCACCGGGTATAGAGGTTTTGTCTAGATTGAAAAGTTATTACAAGATGTAGAAAAACACAAAACGCACGAAATACGTCGCACTAACTCGACGTAGACGGTTTTCTGTCGTATAACTCAGGGGTGGCCAAGCTGACCCTACCTAAGAGCCGCAAACAGAGCTGCAAAACTTCCAAGAGCCGCGGGGGGCAGGAGGCTAGCTTTCGTTTAGAGCAAACGAAACTCGAACTACTTTCAATCTATCCGAGTCAAAAGCAGTCCAACTGTACGTACTGACTAAAAACTGCAACCTTTCTTATGTTTTAAAACGCGTTCCATTTCTCTTTTTGGGGAATTGCTCACGTGACCGGGAGGGAGGCGTGTGTGTGTGGGGGGGGGGGGCGGGGGGGGGGGAGGGAGGGGGGGGAGGGAGCCGCGAGCCACACTTTAACACGCGAAAAGCCGCATGCGGCTCGCGAGCCGCAGCTTGGCCACGCCTGATCTAACTAGTAAAGCACTTTTGTTTTCCGCTAAGCAGTGGCTATGCAAATAGAACAAGCTAGGACTGCTTTTAAAAACTTGCAAAAACCAGCTATAAACGCTTCATCTGTCTCGAATCTGCTTTCTCCGCGCGCGCAGGGCCCACACTCGGTGTGGGCAGACGAGGGCTTGTTTGTCAACTGCGTGTTGGTGTATAGATTGCTTTGTTCCGCTGCGTTTCAGAAGATTCGCTAGACAAAACTCTGGGATCACCAGAAGTATCGCACAGCTGAAACACCGCATAAAACGACAAAGAAAACCTCTGCGTTTGAATGAATCGCCTGTCCAGCGCGCTGAAATAAGGACACTAATAAATTACGTAACAAACTCTAAAATGACCTGCATTAATGGCACTCTTCACGATTTTATTGAATCATGTCCCGAAACGTTTTAGAGGTACTCCTCTCCGCATAAAAACAAAAAAAAAAAAGAAAGAAGCATTTCTAGCTTTGTTTTGACGACGAAAGTGTCAGCCATTTTGCCGTATCTGGCGCATTTTTTTAGAGTCACTTGCTGCCTGTTTTTACGCGTGATTATGGGATCATTCCATATTATCGAATGTACACATGCCCGATTGCAGGTATTGATGATATTCGGATTGCTGAAAAGGACATTTTTTATTTGCTTTTAAACTATGATATCAAGAAATCGCCTGGCGCTGGTAGAGTCAAAAACATGTGCTTAAAATTATATGCAGGGTGCTGTCGTCTTTACTTTGCCACTATATATAAAAGACCACTACCTTGTGAGAGAAAGCGACATGACTGGAAGTCAGGAAAGATAGTTCCGATACCCAAGTCAGGAGAAAGAACAAATATACACAACTATTGTCCAGTGTCACTGAAAGGTACAAGCTGTAAAATTCTTGAACACGTCGTCGCTGAACACATACGCGTAACGTTTTTTGATGAAAATAACCTCCTAGGAGACGATTCGTATGATTTTAGGTGAGGTCGCTCAACAGTCACAAATTGTATAAGTAACCCGCGATCTAAGTTTATGCGGCGATATGGGCGGACAGTGTTTTTGAATGTTTCCAAGGCATTTCTTAGTGTTTCTTACTCAAAGCTACTTCATAAACTCAAGTATGTTTTCAACAACGATCAAACTCTGACCTGGCTTGAAGCCTATCTGGTTGGTAGAAAGCAGGTTGTGCGGTTGAACAGTACAATGTCAGACAACTTACCTGTTTTATCAGGAGTGCCTCAGGGGTCTATTTATGGGCCGTTGCTATTGATTCTAAATAACAGTGGCATAAGCCAAGTATTTGAAGCTGGTGTTAAAATCAAACATTTTGCCGATGATACAATTATCTATTCAGAAATATAATCATGGGATGACCAGAAAACATTGAATGAGCATTTAGAGAAATTGGCAAGCTGTTGTGACGAATGGCAAATGGAAATAAAAAAGACAAAACTGCATAAATGAACATAACGCAAAATACTGCCGAGGTAGCGGCCTACGGCCGAGCGCGTGCTCTCGTGAATTGGCCGCATCGCGCTGAGCTCTCCCGTGCACCCCCTCCGGAGATTGTACACATCGCGACACTGTTGGCGCGGACACGACATCGGCGCATTTTCGCATTTTACTTTTAAATAGTATTAGCGAACACGAAATTTTATCGTTTACATTATAGAACTAAATGAGCTCTTTCCGTAGCAATAATAACTTTGATGACATCCCTTGGTTTCAAAGAAAAAAACGGGAAAAACTGGCAATCGCATGTTCGCTCTAACAGTGTCGCGCTCTGCACGTGCGGGCTCTTCGGCCAGGCCCCGGCGGCCGGGCCGCTGCGTGCACTGCGCCGCCATAGAGAGGTCTTCTCTGGTGCCGTTCCTTAGAGCTACGCCGCGTGAGAGCCAATGGGAGCCTCGTTCCTTGAAACTATGAAGCGCGCCAGCCAATGGGAGCCTATCCATCAGACTTCTGGAAGAGACGACAAGCTTCGCTCCATTGGGACAGGGGAAGGTTCCGTTTGGCGCGGCTTCAAAAGCTGATGACGTCGGTTCGCTCCATGGGACAATTAATGCTTTCGCATTAAAATGTACTATCACAGTTTATCTATAGTGTTGCAGCGATGCCTTTAAAATGTGCACAGGAGTAGAAATACCTAGGCGTACTTTTAGAATCGAAACGAGTCTGGAATGCACACATCGAAAGTGTCTCCAATAAAGCGCCAAGGAAACTTTGGACGCTTAGTACGGAAGTTAGAATTTGCCGGACGAGAGCTCAAATTCACAGAAGTCACTGTAATTACCAACGATTGAATATGCAAGCGCAGTTTAGGAAGCATCAACTCAACAAAACTTTAGCAAATTGCAGTGCATAGAAAGTAAAGCTGTCCGATTTATTTTTAATCGCTATCGATCCACAAACTGTCTCCCTGCTGAAATCCTATGCGAACCTTGTGCCCAGATATGTGCCAGGATTACGTTAACTCGAATGAAGTTGTTTTTAATTGCTACGCGGTCATTACTTTATTTATATTGAGAAATATGTTACATACATAAACTTCAATAAACAACTAGATCGAAACATGAGAAATTTATTGTGCTCCATCCCTTCAACACTGATTCCTTTAGAAACTCTTTTTTGTCTAATGTATCGATGAATAGAACTGCTTATTACGGATGGTGCTAATAGTTAAAATTTGTGTAGTTTTCTTGATACCATTTTTAATTCTAAAATGTGCGTGCACTTTTAAATTGCTTACGAACATATGAGTAAACATTAGGCCATACATTTTCGAGATATTTATATATAGCCAGCCGGCATCTGCCAGTCGGGGCCAGCAGAATGAGAGCCCAGGGTTATACCCTATCTCGTTGTAAATTGGCAAAGGGTGAACGATAAGCCCCAAATTGCGTGCCGACGGCTTCAATATGAGCTACGTATACGAGCTCAACGCACACATATTGGAGCATGACGCAGCGAAAAGATTTATACTCTTCGCAGTAAAAGCGCACACTGGTGATATGTAGTTACGTTCCGATTGGCGCGCCGGGGCCGTAGCTTCCGCCGCACTGGCCTGTTTTGCGATCACGGCTTCCTGGTCTACCCAGTATTTCGTGCTTCAGACACTAGGCTAAGCGGCGCCACCGCAGTAATATCTCACGTTTGAACAATGCAGCCGCCACTCCCAGGCATACCCAATATTTCTTGCTTCCGTCGCTACATAGCGCCAAATCTAACACCATTGCAGTTTGCCTTCATTGCCACGCGCAGGGCCGAGCAAGAAACGCTTGATCACACACTTCACTTCTAAAAGATTCGTGTTAATTCTTGCTAGGGGCGTAACTTTTATTATTTCGCCTTTGTTTCTTGTTCTAGAAAGTGACTGTTATTCTCGCCACGAGCCCGCGACGCTCGAAGCTTCTTTGCTGAATATTCTAGATGCCGACACACTCCAGGTAAGGAACGGCCCGCGACCTGGGGCCCCTAATCTGGACAGTTGGCGAAAAAGTCGGCGAGAAATCTGGCGGCCGTAATTGGCCAACGCCGCACTTGACCTTGGCGCCGGCCAATCAGAGCCGCCGGATTTCTTGCCGACTTTTTTGCCAAGTGTCCAGATTAAGGCCCCTGGTCGAGTCAGTCTCGCTCTCGGTTGCTGTTACGCCGTCAAATCGCCGCACGCTTTTCTGCTGTCTCGACGCTTGTTCTTTATTTTGCTTGGCAGAAGTTTGCCTATTGAACGTTTAGTTTCAGTTCACTGTTATTCCTCTCGCCACCTTTATTCGTGAGAATATACTCAAGATACTGTATTTCAAATACTAATGGTAGTACTTTGGTATCTTGCAAATAAATTTAGTCTAGAGCATTTCATACTCTATCTTAAATAAGTATCTCACTATCTGCTACTCAGTATCTCAGATACATTTTGCAACCTAGGAAACAAAATTTCGCCGGAACAATCTTCGGAACTACGGATAGTGAGACTGCAGATTAAAGCTGAACCGATTGCAAACTTGAAGCCAAATAACCGTACAGAACAGTAAACAAGCCACTAGCAAAAAGCAGTCTCTAATTTCCGACAAAATACAGGGTGTCACAAAAGAAAATTTACAGGGTTTTTATTTCCGCAAAAATAAACTAGGCATCGCCGAACGCTCATTGTCTGCCCAAAGGTAGCCCTAGAGGTCACAACCAGATGCCAAAGTTTCAGCCTGATCCGATAACTTAATCAAAAGTTATAAGTGATTTGCTGAAAATTTCAATGGGAAAATGGCGGCCGACGGAGTTTTCGAATACATGGGGCTCTATGGCACCAGAAACCGAAAACGGGCGAAAATGGGCTCCATTTTCCCATTGAAATTTTCAGAAAATCAGTTATAACTTTTGATTAAGTTATCGGATCGGGCTGAAACTTTGGCATTTGGTTGTGACCTCTAGCGCTACCTTTGGGCGGAGAATGAGCGTTCGGCGATGCCTAGTTTATTTTTGCGGAAATAAAAACCCTGTAAATTTTCTTTTGTGACACCCTGTACTTAACGGATAGCCCCAAGTACGCCCGCCTCTGTGTGTCCTTTTGTCGTCTTGTCCACCCTTTGTTTTCAAGCTGACTTTGAATGGCTCATCACGCTTGTAGCTAGCAAAGTGTAGGTGACGTCGTCCGTATTTTACACTGAGATCCCGTCTTTTGTCCTGAGCTAGAGTGGTTCCGTCAGCTGAGGATTGTGACACTAACGCTCGGTACGATCACAATGAACCATTTTTTTTTTTTGTGAAATCGCCGGTTCAGGGGGTTCCAGTATGAAAATACGCGAACACGTTTTCATGCGGGCAGAGACACTCCCTCGGCCAAAGAAGCTAGATCCTGCTGGCTTTATTGAGCTGTAGTGTCCTAGATTGGGCTTCCCCAAGTCTCCTTGTGTGCCTATGGTGGCTTACCTTTGGCTCCGAAGCTCGTTCAAAAGCGTTTCTTTCATCTGCTTCCGAATGCGCGCATTGTTTCATTCTCAAGATCCTCGAAACCAGTTTTCCGCCACGTGGAGTCATTCTGATTGTGGAATCTTGACCATCTTTACCTCAATGCGTCAAGAATGATTTGAACTGGTGCAGAAAGGGGCAGGGGAAGGGGATTTAGAAGCGGTTTTGGGGACAGTCTCATGCATGTATTCCTTGTTTCTCTCTTGGACCACCAATTTCCTTTTTTTTTTTGACAGTTTGAAGGTTCAGGTGCTCCCTCTAGGTTTCGACAGGGAAGACAAAGAACTCGGTCTTTGTTGTTAATCATCGACAGAGGGGGCTGTCCTCTAGTCGATGTTTCTCTTGAGCGTGCACGTGTGTCCTTCACTGGCGAACTCATCAAATAGTCTGGCTGACTGATCAACTTCTTGTACTGCTGTTATGAATATGCAATGCCGGACTATATGTCAAATGGCCCGAATCGCGGTTCGCATATTCCTGAACTTATTGCGGAATGCATCATGGGCCGAGCTGGCCGTTAAACTAAAGCACGGCGAGTGCCGTGTCTACAATACATGAGTCCCGTTTGTTCCTAAAGTATTTTGGCACGCATTATGTTGCATATATTGAATCATTTCAAAGTAAATTTAAACTGCAGCACCTAACGCGCTTTTTGAATGTCATAAATATCAAAGCACAATGCGATTTTTAGAGAAGTCATAACAAATAGAGCACCCAACTCTGACTTTATTCTTATGTTACCAGTTTGCAAATCTTGTATCTTCGAATGTAATGCAATTACGTCTTCAGAGTATTTGTACTCTACTAATATTTTGCACTAATTTCTTTCGTGTAAACTTGTTTTATTATTTCTTACATTCCTTTACGTGCGTTTAAATTATTTTGGTGATCTCAATTTTAGTGTATATAATATTTTAAAATATACGTTCAGTGTTTTACTTGTTAAACAATTTCGTGCTTTACTTCCTTGTGACTCATATTATCAAATAAACTTTTTTCTTCTCCATCCTTCAACTGCTGCGTCTGCGTACCCTTCTTCGTAGCCATATATTTCTCCGAAGCATCCGTATACATTTTCCCATCTGTATACATTTTCCGCCGGAACCAGTGGCCGGGATGGTCTAATCGGTTAAGGCGTCGCCCCGGACAGGCAAAGGTTGCGGGTTTCATCCCCGCCCCTGGCCCAATTTTTCGCCAGCTCTTTTTCCCTTCCCCTTTCCCTAACTTTAATGCAATAAATTCAATAATCACCTCCTCCCCTCTTGGTTCACAATATTACTACGTCTGCACTTGTCAATCTTCACGCATTCCCATTACATATCTATATCTATATACGGGGTGTTTTTTCTATTCTTACAGATTCGTTTAAAGAAAGTCATGAAAGCTACACTTATGCGGTTTGTGCGAGTGAGTTATACGCCCAGGGGGACATTATGTAGGACACTAATCTTTGCGATAAGTCGGCTAATTAATTAGAATTCGTTAATTAACTTTTTAATTAGTGAAAATGGACATATGGTTCCAATTAGAAACTTGCTAAGCGTTATCGAAAACCAATAAATCAGTCATTTTCAGAACGACTCAGCGCGTGAGAAGCGTAGTAGTGCATTAAAGTTACCACTCGTGGAACACGTACAAGGCTAGCGGTTTTGGTAAGGCGCCCGAGCGATCTTTACGTCTCTTATCTAGCCCCAGCTTTGTACCTGCTCCACAAGTGGTAACTTCAGCGCCCTGTTGCGCTTTTCACGCGCTCAGTTTTTCTAAAAATTACCGATTTAGGGGTTTCGGACGACGCTCAGCAAATTTCTAATGGAACCATATGACTGTTTTTACTTATTAAAAGTTAATTAACGAATTTTTATTAATTAGCCGACTTATCGCGAAGATTAACCACCCCCATAATGTCCCCCTGGGCGTATAACTCACTCGCACAAACCGCATAAGTGTAGCTTTCATGGCTTTTTTTTTTAACAGATATGCAAGAATAAAAAAAAAAAAAACACTCGGTATATTCCACTTGCAAAATGCTAGCGCATTTTTGTGCAAAACCTCCTTTGCGTTACGTTGACTTGAAAATTATGCAAAAGCCAAAAAGCATAAATTTTGAGGTCGATTTTATCCGAAAACACATTTTTAATTTTTGTTGTTTTTTCTACAATTGAGATATGATAGTCGTCTATTAGAAAGTGAAGTCGAGAAAGTGTGTATTTTGTTTGTACGTTCTATATGTAAGCCTCAATGTCGTATAAAAGCGTGTTTGTACGGCTCGAAACGGACTTACCAATTGCACGTCTTTACGAACTTCGAAATATTCTTGCCTTTTCTCAACATTTCAAGATAAAAATAATGTATTTTCACCCTTTTATATTTATCTCTCGTTTAAAATTTACCATAGGCGACAAGCGGCATTAGAGCAGTTCGAAATAGAAAGCAACACGTACCTCGTAACAGACAAGCAGGCGTCGTAAATTTATAATGTGAAGAAATCGGCAGACGTCGTATTGATTCGATTTAAAAGACACTCAATGCGGAGGAGCATTTATTACTAGTCTAGAAACATATTAGGAAGGGGGCCCAAGCTTCAGATTTGGAAGGTTTTGCGTTGTGAATTTATTATCATGGAACGATCGCATTCCCCTTACCTTCGCGGGTTGCTTTTGACCCCTTTCAACTTTCTTACAGCTTTTTGAAATCCTATTAGGTTTTTTTTTTCCTTTTTGATACTCACAGATTATGATTTAAATGGTGAATATATCTAAGTTGTTATTACTGTGAGGGTTTTTGGAATGTGAAAGGTTTCCTTTTGATCGTATTTGGAAAGTTGTGACGACCTGCCCAGGTACCTTCTAGAAAACAAAACATTGTTCTTTTCCCAAGTTCAAATTTTTATTTTATGTTTAACACAAACGTACGAATAAAGTTTTTTTTAATCTTCTAACTTCGAAATTGCACACTGGATCAGTTTTATGCTTCCTCGATTAAATGCTCACTTCGTCCTAGATTTTCGTGCGCATCGAATAATACTTTTATATTTTTCGCAACCTAGGCACGTAAAAATGTATGTAAAAACCTGGTACCTTAAGTGGAACTAAAAATATTAGGGGAACATGAACACGACACGCCGCGCCTTGCGCCACCTCTTCTTCAGTTTCTACAAACAGTAGGAGAGAGGCGAGGTGTTCCTTAGTTAGGGTACCTTCCCTTCAGCACACGAAAGCAGCCTAGCCCGGGCGCGTATCGGGGACGCCTCACGGAGTAAACCTCGGGTCAATTCTGGGGCCCTGATTGACCTATACGAACGTTCCGCTCTTTCGGAAGCAGCAGATGACCATTGCCTTTCGCACTTGTTGTGTGAGATAAGACGGCCCGTGACAGTAAACCGAGCAGCGAAATTTGTGTCATGAGGAATGAAATGGTAAGAATGTGGCGTTAACGCAGCGTACAGTGACGACCACCCAGCATAATGAGGACACCGCGGCCTTACATTATCGGCGATCAGCCACAGTTATGCTGGCAAAAACAACGCTGCGTGCGCGCTTAAGCCGGCGTCGCAGGGCAATTGTCCCGCAGACGCACACATAAAGATGGGCCGGTTCCCATAGGGATGTGGGCAAATCTTGGATCCAAGCATCCGTGCACGCGTGAAACAATGCCATATGTATTTGACCAAGCTTCGAGCGCCCCCTCCTTTTTTTACCCCGTATAAGTCAAGGAAACGTGTGGAGTCAGAAAAGTAGCTACCGCTTAGTTGTCCAAAGCGGGCCGTTTGTAGTGGTTCGTGAAAGGCCAATCAGAAGTCTCAGATTCGTCCCTTTTCTTTACTCTGTGAGCAAACAACAATACACAGCCCGGGTAACCTGGCCCGAGCGATGATGTTAGGGTGCCTACATGTTTCCGCCGCTTCCGGAGCGGAAACCTGTAGGCACCCTAGATGATGTGAGAGCAATCAGCCGACCTTATCTCTGAAATGGCCCTGCTCTATCTCTGCTTTATCCGCGGGGATCTGGTAGCAAAGTCTGCCTCCCTGTTAACTATAGACCGACACGCTGTTTACAAACAAACCCGCTTTTGCCCACAGCAGGTGTGGGCACTGCGCGTGCGCAGAAACCGAATTCGCGTGAAGTGAAGCGTCTGCGCATGCTCAGTGCCGTCGACAGCGCCACCGCAGCTGCGTGACGTCAGGGCCGCGTGCTGGTCTATAACCGTTTGTAAAGATTGGTCTGCTCCTGAGATGAAACGATAGCACCGGCTAACGTGTTCTTGTGGAAAAAGCGAGGGGAGAGAGGGAAATTGACCTCGAAAGCTCTTCTACCAGTATGAAGCTCGAGGCATGTTACGCCTGGGTTGCCTTCTCGCGCGTAAAACACGCTGCTCCAATCCTATTATTAATTAATTTCTCTAATTTTTCGCTCCCCCCCCCCCTCTTCCCGCTAACCAAAAGTGGCATACAAGGCCACTGGCTGAGAAACACTTTCCTTGCTTTCCCTTCTGAAATACTCTCACTCCCTCACTGTATTCTTCACTCCGCTTCCCCAAAGTCGGCGTGAACGAAACCTGACCCCGTGTTTCATAAAAGCCAAAAGTGCAGACTTGAGCCATGACTGACAAATTCAGTAAACACCGACTATTTCGTGCCGATTACCTACAGAGACACAAAAGCAAAATCGATTGGGGGTGCTTTGTACATAAGATTTCAGAGCTGAGCATCGGATTGCTGAAACGGGTGCTGCCGACTGAGGGCGCCGTGCGTGTAAGTTCTGAAGACGCGCTCTGCATGAATTGCTTCAGAAGATTCCGCAGCGACATTGAAGAACTTCAGCGAGAACAATAAACGCCATCATCGAATTCATCATCAACCTCATCTTCGCCATCCCTTCCACCTGCGAACACGTGATTCAACGACGAGGAGTTTCTGCTGCAAGGGGTAACTAAGACGATCGCTGCTGCAGAAGTGAGTGCCCCTCCATTGAAACTTTCATCTAACGTAAGTTCTACCTTTTGCACGACCTACGTTAGGCGAAAACAGTTAGAGGCTACGAAAATTTCTTAAAGAGAATTGGCCGTAAACTAAGCGATGTCTAGGAAGAACCCATAGATGTGAACCAGAGAGAGCCATGTTCCTGGTGCGAATAAGAGATGAGCGATTTGCGTGTTGCCTATGCCAAGTGCACGTCACAGCAAGAAAGCTACCACCTCATATATTTCTTGCCATCTCCTATTTCAAAGAAAGACATTCTGAAAAGCATCCCCGAAGCCATGATGCACATTTTGGAAAAGTCGAAGAACCTGAAGAAAGAAATGAGAGTTTGGGCGACAGCTAACCTGTATGAGAGACATCCTCTGGACCAAAAGTATATCTCACTGGCGCTTTCTTATTACACAGTTTATGCCACTGACTGCACGAGGCAAAGCCCTAATAGGAAAGACGTTGTGCGGATTTTTATTGACGGTCAAGAAGCATTTGTCACTACGCGGTTTTTGACACGATCCATTAAGGCAATTTATAGGGATTTCAAAGCAGCCCATCCGGGATCGAAGATCGGCTTAATGAAGTTTTATTTTCTTCGTCCCAAGTGGTTAAAAAATGCGCAGTTAACGAAGAATGCGTAGGCGTTTGCTGCACTAACGTTTCGCTCTGCATTATCTCCCTCTCGGATGCAACTGGACTGCCTGTGACTTTTGAAGACGTTCAGAAACGGTTCCTCTGTGACGACCCTTCGAAAGACTGTTTCCTGCTAGCATGCGAAGTCTGCTCCAATGAGAAGAATGTATCTCTTGCTATGCTAGGACTGGACCTCGAAGATGAGCTGGAGTAGACCTTGTGGGAGTGTGGCGGCGAGTTGGCTAATAAACATTCGGGAGCCACGGCATACCTCAACGAGTTAAAAAAGTGGGTGATAAAGTATATTCCTCATATTTACATCCGGGGCGCTAAGAAAAAATGGCTGTATGGTTTGAGAAAGCACACGTAAAGTCACGTACTTTGATTTTCACTTCGATTTTGCTGAAAACCGGGGTGTTATGATTTAACGCGCCGTACAGGGATATTATTGGAAAAAACAAGATGGTGTGTATTTTTACCT
The DNA here is from genome assembly GCA_013358835.2 of Ixodes persulcatus. Taxonomy (NCBI): domain Eukaryota; kingdom Metazoa; phylum Arthropoda; class Arachnida; order Ixodida; family Ixodidae; genus Ixodes; species Ixodes persulcatus. Next base: position 247,984 of record JABSTQ010009990.1, read on the forward strand.
GCGTTGCTACGACCAAGCAAGGAAGGCTAAGCTTTGGTGTTGTGAGCGACGACATTTGCCACGACTTGGCACATGCGGTGTTTGCACTGAACATCATCAAAGGGAAGCTGGAGGATCTTATACCTATTTTTTCTTAGTTCGTTTATATTTCGGATGGCGCTCCGAGCCACTTCAAGAACAGGCACCACGTGTAAGAGTTTAAGAAGAAGAATGTTGCCACTAAATGAATATACACAGCGTCTGTGAAAGGAAGAAGCGCGTGCGACGGAGTGGGCGGCGCGCTTAAGCATCATGTATCAATTCATTACTTGTCAACTACAGAGTTGAATTCTATAACGAACGCGCAGACCTTCATTGAGGCGCTCAGCCAGAAAAAGAAAGGAATCATTCTACTCTCGATACGTCAAGAAGAAATTACCCGTTTCCGGGAATCAAAGAAAAAGAGTGGGAGAAGGAAACTTCCCCAAGGGGAATTCAATCCTCACGCTTGTGGAGGAAGCGTAAAGAGGAAGGCAGTTTCACCGTCGTCTTAGAAAAGGTTTGTGAAACACCAGAGAAACCGAACATACCTTCTAAGACCATGACATCAAATGATAACACGTACTGCTTTATGTCCAGAATTGTTGCTAACCATCAGTGAGCGCGTGCCGGCAGACTCAACAGTGCAACTGTGGACAGAGTAGCTCATATATAGACACTGCCAAGAGCCCCGAACTAATTGGCAGTTACATCGAACTTATTTATTAATATGCTGTCGTCCAAGAAAGTGCCGTGTATCTCTTTGTGTGTTTTGGACCGTGTCTGTGTCCTCACTTTTGTGTATTACGGATGTAAAAGAAAGTGCCGTCAACAGCTGGCGATCTGTGCGATGTGCAGTGAACAGACCCTAGCGTTTGGTTTCAGAAATAATTGCATATAACATATCATTTGTGCGGTGACTTACTATATAGTAGTAATATGACAAAAAAAAAGTTTGTCATGCTAGTTTACATTGGGTGTTTTAGAAATCTAAACAATACAACGCGCGCGCCTCTTCGATATTGAAAATATACTAGGCCTGCTGATTAGATTAGATATGTCGCTCGTGGTTCCCCGCTTTTACCAAAATAAAAATCATTCAATACCCAAGATTGAGTTTATGTTTGATTTCAAAACGCAAAAAAAATGCAACAAAACTTTTTTCACAATTCAAAGAAACACGCAGGTCGGTATGGCGGTATGCAAAATGAACACGTTTTTTATGATATTGAGCCCTAAATATAGAATATACGAACAAAATACAAACTTTCTTGACTTGTTCTTCTAGTAGACGACTATCAAATGAAAATTGTAGAAAAAAAAAACGTTTTTTTAGAAATTTGATTTCAAATATGATACATTTCGGTTTTTGCATAATATTAACGTTAACGCACTTCAAAGGAAATTTTACATAGCTAAGTGATTTTACAGTATATATAAAGAGCGTATTTTTGGCTCAACATTGACATAAAAAATGTCGATGTAACCCAAGTAGATCACAGGTATCTAATTGTCAAAAGGCATCAACAATTAACCAAAGGGGCGTTTTTGACATTTTTAAGGAAAATAAGCAAAACGCCTAAAATTATTGCATGGCATTAGAACCTTCTAACTCTACTCAGAGAGTGGTTAAAAAAAGTTAATATTACGATAACGCTGTTGGCAGCATAGAGGACAGGACAGCTTATGACAGAGGATATAATGGTCTATGGAGGCTGAGCCGGCCCGTGGTGCCTGGCGCGAGATGCTCGTGCGCTCCTCTGACTCGTCGTCATCTTCATCTTTCTAACAGTACTCCCTCTGACGATAACGGTCGACCCGGCCGGTGAATAAGAAGACATAGAGCGCACTTACAGGGACACATAAAAAAGAACAAAGGACAGCTGCAGACAGAGGGGGTGGCGATGAAGACGGGGAGATCGTTGGAGTTCGGCCTCTATCCGGAGCCTCCTCAGACTTTTGCACCAGCCACAGCTGCACGACTGCATGGTCCGGGCTGGAGGACTCACATCAAGAAGAGTCGGAACGTCGGGGGATAGAGATAGGGCCGGGGAATCGTCGGTAGGCTTCGCTTGATTCGGCTCGTCATCGCGTCTTGGCGGGGTCTGCGCGAAGGAGCCATGGGCTGGTGATTAGTCTCTTGTTGCTGCGGATGACTGCCACAACGAGGCGATGGCTGGGTGATAACGGTGGCGATGCTCAATGCAGGGGATGACGATGGCTCCGTACCTCCACCATACTGTTAGGAGGATGCTGTCGGCAGGGACAGTATGGATGGAGACTGAAAATCAACGGCGGGAGATTGAGTAAAACATACGACCCACGACGGATGTGAAAAATACCGCTTTCCACCGCGGCCTTTTTGAAGCTTCGTAAGTCGAGATCAAAAACTCCGACAAACTTGCGGTCCATCGCAACTTTTTTTTTTTAGAGCGCAGCTCTTAGGCGCCCGTTTCCGGCTTGAGCGGCGTCGCCGTCGCCGTCGGCGTCGCCGTCGGCGTAACCGCGCGGTGCATGATGGGTAATTTTCCCCGCTAAATCTAGCGGAAAATTTTCCCCGCTAAATCTATCTGAAAATTTTCCCCGCTAAATCTAGCGGAAGACTTTCCCCGCTAAATCTAGCGGAACATTTTTCCCGCTAAATCTAGCGGAAAATTTTCCACGCTAAATTTAGCGGAAAATTTTCCCCGCTAAATCTAGCGGAAAATTTTCCCCGCTAAATTTAGCGGAAAATTTTTCCCGCTAAATTTAGCGGAAAATTTTCCCCGCTAAATCTATCGGAAAAGTTTCCCCGCTAAATTTAGCAGAAAAGTTTCCCCGCTAAATCTAGCGGAAAATTTTCCCCGCTAGATTTCGCGGAAAATTTTCTCCGCTCCCACTCCTCGAGGTCACGTGACCCCCCCCCCCCCCCCCCCCCCCACCCGTGCCTTCCCCTCCTCCTCAAGAGCTGCGCTCTGATTCGGAGTTACAGGGAGTTGTAAACGGCTTTCATTTTTTAGATAGCGTCATAAATTTTTTTTGAGCGAAACTAAATATTCTATTTTTTTTCCTGCACGATCTGAAACGAATTCACCCCTTCTGTACTGCGCTTGCCAAGCTGGAGCAAAAGAAAATACTCCGCAACCTGAGGACTACGGCCTCCCTTTTCAACAGGCACAACCAAATGATACCCCCTATGCCAGCAGGAGTGAGTCGCAAGGCCCAGACTCTCGTCCGCCGTACCGCCACGAACACCCTTATGCTGCCGGCCCTGCGCAACCGCAGCAAGTTATCTGGGAGTGCCCCGAGCACGCTGCGGCTCGCTTTGAGGCCTTGGCTCACATCCCGGTAGCAGACCAACCTAACACCTTTGAGGACTGGGTGATCCGACAAGATAAGCCGCCGCCTACAGCTCCTGCGGAATCAGCTATGCAGCTTCTTCTACGCGGACGGCGAACCAGCGGCGCTCTTGTCCCGATGGCCATCGGTGACAGAGAACTCTCTTCAATAGGGAGTTTTAGAATAGCGCACGCTAAAGCTTTGCGTACGCAAAGAATAGCGTCGTCGCCACTGCGCATGCTCCGAACGCAAACCAGGTTTTGCGCTTTGCGTGCGCAATTTTAGCGTGCGCTATTTCTCGGAAATAGCGTGCGTACGCAAAGAGTCTTTGCGCTTCTCCAAGGAGGATTCGTGATGAGAAGTTGGCTAGAGCCAAGACGAGCGAGTTAAACAAAAATGGCGGCTTCCAGGATTATGTCGGCGATGTCGGCGGTCGCTTTGGCGGCGTCGTGAGCGCGACGTCGGCGGCATCCTCGCGACTGCGATTTTCACGGGACGACATTGCACTCGGTTTGGAAAACCCAGTAGGGTGGACAACGATCACCGGGAACTTGATGCTTGCGACGAGGGAACATTTATCGGCGAAGGTCAGTACAGTATGGATGGAGACTGAAAATCAACGGCGGGAGATTGAGTAAAACATACGACCCACGACGGATGTGAAAAATACCGCTTTCCACCGCGGCCTTTTTGAAGCTTCGTAAGTCGAGATCAAAAACTCCGACAAACTTGCGGTCCATGGCAACTTTTTTTTTTAGAGCGCAGCTCTTAGGCGCCCGTTTCCGGCTTGAGCGGCGTCGCCGTCGCCGTCGGCGTCGCCGTCGGCGTAACCGCGCGGTGCATGATGGGTAATTTTCCCCGCTAAATCTAGCGCAAAATTTTCCCCGCTAAATCTATCTGAAAATTTTCCCCGCTAAATCTAGCGGAAAATTTTTCCCGCTAAATCTAGCGTAAAATTTTCCCCGCTAAATTTAGCGGAAAATTTTCCCCGCTAAATCTAGCGGAAAATTTTCCCCGCTAAATTTAGCGGAAAATTTTCCCCGCTAAATCTATCGGAAAATTTTCCCCGCTAAATTTAGCGGAAAAGTTTCCCTGCTAAATCTAGCGGAAAATTTTCCCCGCTAGATTTCGCGGAAAATTTTCTCCGCTCCCACTCCTCGAGGTCACGTGACCCCCCCCCCCCCCCCCCGAGGTCACGTGACCCCCCCCCCCGTGCCTTCCCCTCCTCCTCAAGAGCTGCGCTCTGATTCGGAGTTACAGGGAGTTGTAAACGGCTTTCATTTTTTAGATAGCGTCATAAATTTTTTTTAGCGAAACTAAATATTTTACTTTTTTTTCCTGCACGATCTGAAACGAATTCACCCATTTTGTACTGCGCTTGCCAAGCTGGAGCAAAAGAAAATACTCCGCAACCTGAGGACTACGGCCTCCCTTTTCAACAGGCACAACCAAATGATACCCCCTATGCCAACAGGAGTGAGTCGCAAGGCCCAGACTCTCGTCCGCCGTACCGCCACGAACACCCTTATGCTGCCGGCCCTGCGCAACCGCAGCAAGTTATCTGGGAGTGCCCCGAGCACGCTGCGGCTCGCTTTGAGGCCTTGGCTCACATCCCGGTAGCAGACCAACCTAACACCTTTGAGGACTGGGTGATCCGACAAGATAAGCCGCCGCCTACAGCTCCTGCGGAATCAGCTCTGCAGCTTCTTCTAGGCGGACGGCGAACCAGCGGGGCTCTTGTCCCGATGGCCATCGGTGACAGAGAACTCTCTTCAATAATTCCATCGCACGGTCGCGGTTCGGAGCGCTTGACGACGTTTTGCAGCGCTGCATTGTGAGACGGCCATCGGCCGCTCTCAGGCGCAACTGTTTGTATGTTTTTTTTTTTAATTTTGTTTCTTTTTTTCTGCCGCTGCGGATGCTTTAAAGCAAGAGCAGTCAGCATGGCACTAAATAAAGACGTTTTCTCAACTCAAGTCAACTGTTCTTAACGCCTTTTTCCGGGTGTAAATATTGGTTTGGCGATTGGTTTAGCGTCCTACCCAAACATTATGCGTAAACGTGATTCCAGGTGACTTACGGTCGTATTCTTAAAAGCTACTCGACTCCACCTCCACCTCCACTCAGTTGAGGGGAGGATAAAATAACATTTCAACTCGAGAGGCATGTGGCTTCACATACGCTTCTCGGCAATTCTTCCAAGGAAAAATTTGTCGAGATCTTTTACTTCACCCCAGCGTTCCTGGGAATGTCTGGAGACGAGAATATACCAACACGTTTCATCTGAACCATCAATTCGGTGCAAAATATTAATATGCGTGTTAGTTATCTTTTATATAATGTGCGTTACAAGCACCGAATTGGTAAATTTAAAGCTATTTGTTTAACCAGCGTGAACATTTTAATTGTTTCATCGTTTGAACGAACACAGGTGCTTTCCAGTTTGTCAACTTTGTGGGAAAAAGGACAGCTGCCAGTTTTTACTAGCCCGGATTTGACTAAGCATCAAACTTTTTTGCGGTCTGGTCTCTTAGAAGAGGCGTGTTCTGCACTCTGTTGTTCTAACTGGAGGTTGCTAACTAGCCTATACCCGTTTTCACCTCAAGAACCGAAGTAAAAAAAGTCCGGCTCCTCGCGGAGCATTACTAATTTTCCCTTTTACGAGGAGAATTAATATATATGTAGGTGCATTTTAGATTATATATATGTTATCTAATCAAGACGTATACGTTTCAAACGCCAAAAGTATCGCTTCTTCCTCCGAGAACCAAATCTTGTAAGAACTACTTCGCCCGGTGTATGAACAATGCGCAAAACGTCCTTTTTTCTTGAGGTGAAAACAAGTATAGTTCTCATCCTTGTCATCCTTTGTTCGAACCCGACTCAAGTTTTGAGTCGGGTTCGAAATATAAAGCGCAAAACCGTCCTCAAGTGCAATTTGAACAGAGTTTCGAGTCGAGTAGCGTTTGTGAATTAGGCCGAGAAGCTTTACAGCTGACGTCATCGTGTATGCTGAGAAAGCACACGAAAGTTATGCAGCTGGAAATAAAGCGTTCTGGCCGCTTCATTGTTTCCACTGGCGTAAGGAAGCAAGTTGATTTACAAGTATGTGGAGAGTTATGTATATGTAGTACGCTAGCATGACAGAGATGCTTGTTTTAATCGGGGTTCCCTGTTTTCGGGTTTTATTCTTTTTTCTTCAAATACAGTGTTGTTGTTTTAGGTGTTTATTCCCCCCCCCCCCCCCCAAGATTCGGTGTTCTTCGGTGTCTGTTTTCGAAGTCGTAAAAACAAAAATTCTCAAATACAGTTTATGTCAGTCGCTCGGGAGAATAATGCAAGAACGATACGTCGAAGCAACCCGGTAGCATAATCGACGAATGTACACATATATAAAAGCGACGTTATAAAAAGAAATTGCCTTTGCCAAAGAGATTCAGTATTGATCCTGATGGTGTGGCACACGCGTCACCATCTCGCATATAAGAGTTTCCCGACGTCTCCTAAAGCAGACAACATTTGAGACCAGCACGAACAAAGAGATAAAGAGACGCGCCAAAGGAACATTGCTTGTGTTCGAACAACCATCAAAAGCATCGAAAGGCCGAGCACAAACAAATCTCGGCAAGCGAAGGGATTCATAAAAATAAAATAAATAAGGGATTTGGGGGGAAGGGGGGGGGAGGTAGAAGAAATTGAATGTGCCATTGGTGAGAAGTCGTATAAGAGGAAGCAACGAAGACATGGGGTGCGCGTGAAAAGAAAGCAACGAAGTGTGTGGAGACAGGCCGCCTGGATCCTGTCATTGAAAGGAGACAGCAACTGGGTCGTCTGGTTTTAGCGATTTATACGCCAGGAAAGCCCCAAGATTAGATCTCTAAGTATAGCAACTTTTCACAAATGTTCTAAGACGTATCAATCCGCTGCCCTATAGAAGTATACTTAGCGGTATCCCCGTTTGGGGTTTTCGTTGAGGGTGTTAGGTACGTGTCTATATTCCGTGTCTTATATTTGTTGCCTCTCGTAAATGTGTCTTCTGACTGGACAGGGTTCAAGAAGTCGTACGTTTTGCCGTTAGGGGCCGCTTTTATTGGCGGTGGGCGTTCTGCGTTCTGCCATCGACGTTTGCTTTCTTTCCTCGGTCCCCGTCATCAAGTTAATTCGCAACAAGATGAATCAATACCCCGTTTATTTATACTTGACTCTCACTACAATGTCGTCGATCTAAACCCAGATGGCATTCACGGGCGGTGGTCCAGCGACTCAATTTTGGTGTACACATCGCGACACTGTTAGCGCGAACACGACATCGGCGCATTTTCGCATTTTACTTCTAAATAATATTTGTGAGCACGAAATTTTATCACTTACATTATAGAACAAAATGAGCTCTTTCCATAGCAATAATAACTTCGCTGACACCCCTTAGTTGCACAGAGAAAAACTGGAAAAACCGGCGATCGCTTGTTCGCGCTAGCAGTGTCGCGCTCTGTACGTCAGGACTCAGGACCGAGGAGTTTGCTGGACATAAATATCTTTCGAAGCAACCATGAATCTTTGAGCCAAACGATTTCGCGCGCGCACTAAGAGCCCAGATTATGTTTTCCAACTTAACATTCAACTGGAGGGAAGCAATTACTGACGGAGATGGGTCGGATCTCCTTGGATCTCTTTATACGGGGAAACCGCAAAACGAAAAAGCGCTTTATTATACTCGACCCATTGTTCGTATTTATAACAGATATATCTCTAACGACGCGCGGGTAGCACTCCGATTGAGCTGGGCTCTGGGTGAGCGCGCACGCGCGGAAATTTTTCCTCGTCCTACCTAGATGACGGCTGAACTTAACGAACTCGCTCTGCGCCTGGCGGGTCGTTCGTCTCATTAAAACGTGAGCGTGTAGCACTGTGGCTGAGTACCGCGGTGGCTCGCGTTAAGCGAACCTCTCCCGGGTTATCGGGCTCTTTGTTCCCGGCGCTAGCTGGGTTTAAAGCAAAGTTTAAAGTTCGCCGGGCCGCGAGCCCACGTCGGCGTGGCTTTGTTACGGGGAGCAGTTTTAAATGGAGGGTATTTCTTCCTCTCAGAAACTCAGATTTGGTAAACAGACCTTAACGACATTTCGCATAACAAAAGTTGGTTAGTACTAAAAGATAATATTTATATAAATATTCAGAACCTGCGCGAAGGCGGACGAAGGACGACCAGATGTACTCGGAGAACAGAGCGCCGTACCGACAGTGGTTTCTATTTACATATATTTATTTATACTTCTGATCCTCGTTCAGAACCAATCTGTCCTCCGTTTTCTTTGAGTTCGACCGCAACAGACGTTACATTTCGATGGAGCCAATTAAGCGGTGCGAAAAATCCATTGTCATGGTGCTTGTGGTCTTTTAGGGCTGGCACATCACCGTTGAATCAATCACGCACCACAGAATAAAAACCGCGAGATTAAGCTCCATTCACTGTTCGTGATTGCTTCCGGTGATTGTAAGGGCATAAAGAGGATCAACGCAATGACGCTGCACTTTTGGTGCCCCTAAGCTTTTCGATCGCTTATCACTCGGGCGAAAAATGCTGAGTCACTGAGCTGTGGACGCATGCGCAGCGTCTGATATGCCGCACAGCAAAAGAGCAACAGCGCATGCGCAGAAGGCGTTCCACAGCCCAGCAGACGAAGATGGCAGCGCGCAGAAGGCGATTTTTGCAAATGTCAATACCGTCGGCTCCGGCTGGACTTAAAGCGAAATGGAGTATGAAAATGACACATAAATGGCAATATACAAACGAATACATGGTCGAATTTCACTTTTGCTCGTCGTCCTGCGTCCAACTCTTCGGGCTTTTTTTTTAGTTTCGTATGCCGGGGTCACACTCCTTATACATCATACCAAAAGACAGTCTGCAAACAGATTCAAACGCGAGTCCCCGCGAGAGCCGTGCTTCAAATGTCACCTGGCAATGCGTTCAAGGAGAAAATTTGGCAGACGGCATTCGAACCACAAGGATATTGCGGTGACTCGTGTTTGCAGACCGTCTTGTGTATGATGTATGGGCACTGTTACCCCGGCTTTAATGCACAACCAACTCGCCCAAAAATTCAACATTTGATTAAGAACGCCCCACTTGGGATAATAAAAGGGCGCGAAATGACGTTAAGTTTATACAGGGTATTCCACGTAACTTGAGCCAAGTTTTAAACATATTTTGGTGCATTTTAGGAACACGGAACCAAACGAATAAGTTTGTTCATTGTTTAAAGCAACTCAGGCTTTTTTTGGAATTTTTCCCAATTACCCAATTAATTAGGATTAATTAATTAACTTTTAAAATATCTAATTTAAAGCAAAAGTTACAAAGACAAAGTTGTGGAGTGTCCTCAGAAACATCCAATTCAGTTGTTGTTTTTTTTTTATCAAGAAACCTTAACACCTATTTTTAGTGGACTTCGAAAACAAATTTGCGAATTATGAAAACACAAACAAAAAACGTGTGACTTTGCGCATGTGCACCTTGTACTGCACCGGTCTCAGCCGTGGCTTGAACAAACTAGGCCTGTATGCTGAATAAGAGCACTGTTGACTGGGCGTTGTTGACAAATTCGCGTTTTTTATGTGTGTTTTTCATAATTTGAGCTTTTTTTTTTTTAAGCCCTGAAAAACGAATTTTGTTAGAGGTTGCTTGATAAAAACCACTGAATTGGATGTTTCTGAGGTCGCTGTACAACTTTGTTATTGGAACGTTTGCTCTGAATTGAATATTTCAAAAGTTTATGAATTCATCTTAATTAATTAGTTTATTGGGCAAAATACAAAAAAAAAAAAGCCTGAGTTGCTCAAAACAATGAACCAACTTATTCGTTTAGTTCAGTCTTCCTGAAAAACGCAAAACTATTTTTAAACCTTGGCTCAAGCTACGTAGAATAACTCTGTATAATGCCTTCTGACTCGGCGATATTAAAAAAAAAAAGTAGTACGAGTGTTAGTAACACCGCAGAAACATCGCTGGAGCTTGTAAGGCAACCAGAAAACGAATTTCTCTAAAATCGCAAACGTGAGCTAAAACATTTTAAGTTTGTATCTTTCAGGCAAGTTGAAGCTAAAGTTCTTAAAAGATTTAATCCATTTAAAGCTCTTAGTGTGTTATTATATCGTAGGCGCAAATACTGCTAAGTCTTGGTTACGGAAGTATATCCGAAATAATGAAGCTCTTTGTGTCGCCCGGGTTACGTGTAGAAAGAGGCTCATTTCGTGAAACGATTTGTTTACTTCGGCTTAATCAGGCTTAGATTATGCTTTTAGAAACTCAGGCAAAATCGCTCCTGCCAAAACTAAGTATTGTACAGAAAAAAATAAAAAGGTTGATGTTGTACATAGTAATTTGTGGCAAAAAGGCCCATTGAGGAAATTGATGAGCATTCAGTACAATTGGGTATTTAATTACTCGTGACCAGTTAACGATTTAATTAAGAACTTTAAATGTATGGTTTCAAAGAAACTTGTTGTGAATCATTTAAAACTACAAAATGCAACCACATTACAATGGTACGAGGAGCGTTTTATGGCTTTCCGACAAATTGCTTTGTTGGGACGCGTTTCTCTGTTTGTTATCGGAGCGCATCTCGGTGTCAGCAATCTCGCCCTCCCTTCCCTCCCCCCCCCCCCCCCCCCCCCCGTGGCCAAAACCCGCAAAGCGCCTCCACGCATCCCAATGAAAAGTGCGTCTTTACAAGGGCACCAAAGTCAAAAAGGCAAAGCTCATATGGCTTCCGGAGGCTTCTTTTTAGGTGCAATACGTTATGCCGCACGTTAATTGCGCATTTTTGCCACGGGGAGCGAGATTGCTATCGCAGAGATGCGCTCCGATCAGATATCGACACCTAAAAACGCGTCCAAATTGAGCACTTTTTGGGAGGGGACGCCGTCTACCCAGCAAGTTTCTAAATGAAGCCATTCCTTTATCATTCATAATTAAGAATTTAATGACTAAAAAGTAATTAAGTACTTCTACATACCGAACTCTAATCATTTTCCGTAATGGGTACAGTCCACTACGGCATCAACCTTTTTTCGGTGCGAAGAGTAGCCTCCAACAAAGCGATTTTGCTCGCGTTTTCAGAAACACCAGTTACATATAAAAGATGTTTTAGTCCTTGTTTTAAGCGTCTTAAGAATGAAAGAAATACAACTCGGGAACTTGACTTTCTAATTTGAATTTTGTTATTTATGGATACACTAATTAGATGAGGTACATTTTTATTTACCGGGATGAAAATAGACCCTAATCATCGTACAGGTTTAGCAGAAAAATCAAAGAACGGAAATATACGGTAGCACTCACTGCTGCATTTTTTTTCTTCTGGAAGGGTAATTTTCTACTCGCCAAAAAGAGAAATGAACCAAGGAAAAAAAGATCTCGAAGAACAAGCGCAGATGCAATTTTCTCTTCCGAGACCAACGTCCACTGTAGAGGAACAACAAAAACGGCTTGTAAGCAACAGGCGGTCTAAGGAGAGAAATGAGCTTTTATAAACGGCCCAAAAACAAACAACTACACAAGAGGCAACATGCCGAAGGGTTCCAACAAGTGGGAGGGTCAGGCCGAAAATGGACGCCGAAAGCGGCTTATACAGTAAACCTGCAATCCAGCAAACGGGGCAAGGGGTCATAAAGAGGGAAAAAGAAAGGTGCCTCGGTCGCCCAGATTAGCTTGTTCGAGTTGATGCGGAAGGATTTTGAGAGGTTCGTGGAATGGTATATTTTCTTTGTTCTTGTAGTATCCCCGGTTGTCTGGGTGCCTTAAGATTTGTTTTGTGTGTTTTTTTGTGGGTTTGTGAGAATCAGTACACACCCCGTCTGTAGAGAAAAAAAAATAGAAAAATTAACAGGCCCGGCATGTCGAAACGTCATCTTAAATATACGGGTTCTTCATCTGCCTTGAACGTGGAACGTAGAAACGTGGCGCTATAGATTTATATTTAGACAGAAAATAGAATACTTCGGACGTACGCTTTGGTTTTATTCTTCAAGGTTACGAAACGAGCTATGCAGAGAACTGGTTTTGCAACTGCTATCCTATTATGGCTGCCACGCGCCACAGAACAAAATCCTTCGCATTTCTAAAGGTACTTCTCTTTATATAATTTTTGTCCATTTTTTCCCCTTTATCTATCCTTCTTTTTTATGTGTTTTTTTTGTGCGCTTGTTCGTCTTGCGTTAATTTTGTTTCGGAACAGTTCTTACTATCTTCGCCTATTTTAACATATACTTAGGTTTCCATGTTTTCGGTGTTTTTCCTTTGTCAAATTCGGAGGTTGTTTTCCGGAGTTAAATTTTTTGCCGAAAATTCGCAAGTTCTCGGAGTTCATTTTTGTTAGATTAGAAATGCTCCGAAATTCAAAGTTTACGTTTGCAGTGATTATTTTTTTTTAAATAATTTATATCGTGGTGTTAACGTGTGCCAGATTCAAAAGAACGGGCTATATTTAAAAATATTTTTAAACTTGGATTTGGCATTGCCTCACTTCACATTGGCAATAATAATCTGTCCCGCGACAAACTTCGCAAACAAGTGTTGCTTCGAGACATTTTTGTACCTTAAAATTCCTAACCTCCTGGAGGTTGTCCCTGAAAGTGCGTATTCATCCCATACTACTCCATCACCCTACCTCCTGCGGCTGCACGGAAACGTCACACACGTATCCCTTTAGGAAACGCTAACGCTGAACCCTTCACTGTTCTCTTCCCTGCCATGTGGGCAGCCAAATGCAGCTCCCGAAGTTCTCGAGACGGTCAAAGTGTGGCGCATGGTGCTGGCTTCTGTATCATGCGTTCGTTCAAAGAGCAGAAGTGAAATCATTTCTCTATTCACCGGGTGCCAGACCTCTGTGCGCACATTCGCCGATTGGCCATACTTTTGCGCCGATATCGGAGAGGAGTTTGGCCACCATAACAATGTTTCTCTTGCGTGTGAGCTAACCACAAAGCCTCGTTTCCCACTGGAGTACGTAACAGTTGCGCCAGTGTTTAAGTAGCTTGAGCTGTGAGCCGTTTCGGTTTCGCTGTTTGGCCAGTTTCGCTATGCTTTCTCCCGTCTTCCGCACACACAGCCCTCCATGAAGTCGCTCGCCGGGTAGTTCAGGGGGGCTCGAGAAGAAACTGGGAATACTCTCGGCCAGGTGCTCACGCTAAGCGTAGGCAAACAATTTATCGAATATTTGCAATTGCACGAATCTCGAGTTCTTCATAGTTATCTGACAATCCCAGAAAAATCATAGAAAACTGAGTCTGGATTTCCTGTTGACAAAACGTAAATATCTTAATATCTTGAACGTTTATAGCACATTTTCGGAAGCACAGATTTCTACTTCAGCCTGCGAATTCTCGTAGAATGAAGTCTCTGATTTACGGGTTTTGTGGGACCCGGACTTTGTAGAGAGTTTTAAATATCGTTGCGATACCTCCAATAACAATGACGATACGATGCATTCGCAAAGGAGTTGTCGGAGTATCGGTTATTGCTATCGGAGTCATCGGAGCGATCTACTAAAACTCAAATATTCTGAGGAGCCAGACGTTAACGTCAAAATGGATGTGAGCTTGCCTTTCTACGGGATTTATTTTTTATCGGACGTCGAAGTGCTTCGTGAACGCATTTCCAAAGGTTACCATCTTGAGAACCACTGGATGCCAAGTTTCCCGCTAGATCTAGCGGAAAAACTTAATTTGTCCACTAAATCTTCCGGAGAAACTGAATTTGTCCGCTAAATCTAGCGGAGAAAATGAATATCCCAGCTTAATTTACCGGAAAATTGAATTGGTGTTGAGGTCACGTAGCGGGGAATTGAATTGGTGTTGAGGTCACGTGACATCAATTTTCCCGCTAAATTTAGCGCGGTTATGCCTACGCCAACGGCGACGCCTAGAGCGACGCCGCTCATCCCGGAAACGGGCGCCTAAGAGATAAAATCTAAAACAATACCGTTTTCTTCTTTTTTTTTTGCATTGGAACGTTGAAATTTGGTGATTAACGAATAAATTCGAATTGATGAGACTTTTACCCGCACGTGATTTTTGGGAGTTTTTTGAGGATTTATTCGAAAACCCGGAACCCTAAATAATATGTTTTTAAGGGCTTATGTACTCGAAGAAAGTGCAAAGGAACGTCATTAAGAACCTTTGCAAAATCTGTAACACAAATGAATATATATATATATATATATATATATATATAAACACTTTAAGTGAAAAAGAGCAATGAAAATCAACGTCACCCGACAAGAAGCAAGAGCGTGACCCCACGATTCTGAGCTGTGTCAAGGGAACTTGGGTACAACAGCTCCTTCGCTACGCTAAGGCCAGGAAGCGTGAGCGTAAGGGCAGAACCATGATCATCTCACGTGATCTCACGTCACGGAAAAGGTTGAAAAGCGCCGTGACAAATTAAAAAGAATAATTACTAAGGTGTTATGGGTGGACTAATGGACGGACGTACAGACCTCTGGGAGTTAGGGAATTTTGTTACAGTGAATTCCATGTGTTAATACAGGCTGTAAACGGCGCTGCACCTTTACGGTGTTGTTTCTGTGCGAAAAAAAACGTGGACTGTAAAAGCTTGGGATATGGGCTTGCTGGTTAGACAGCGTGTTGCGCCGTTTTGTAAAGGGTGCTTCCCCTTGTTAGTAGTGTTTGTGCGGGGAAACCAATGTAATCTGCCCAGGGGCCTGTGGTATGGAGTCTGTTGTGAAGTGAATGTGTCAGGCTGTTTTAATGTTTAAGCAAGCTTTACGTTTGTTTAAACATCAAAATAATATTTAAGTTCTCGTTTGTTTAACATAATTATACGTAACCGAGTATTGGCGAAGGTACTAACATTTACAATAGCATCTAATGAAGAATTGATCGTCATTCTTTCACAGACGGCGGGTCTGCGCAACTGCAACCATATCACTACTTTTTAGACTATTTATTATACTGTCATTAGAAAGTTAGCGGTGTTCGTTTCAAAACCCCGATTAATTTCTATTGTCTGTTCCTAACTGGTTGCCGCGAAATCAAACCATATTAGACACGTTAGGTTCTTTGAGCTTATTTATTTGCAGAATCACTTTACTTGCACCACGTTGAAGGCAAAACAAAAATAATTACAGAAGGCGGCTTACGTGAACTCACGATGGGAGGAACCATCTTCAGAGAAAAAATAAAAATGCTACGTATATTTTTTCATTAAAAAAGTGCTCATTTTATTTATTTACGATTTAACTGAATAAAAACAAATACACGAAACAACTCTGTTAGTTGGTTCGAAGCAGAATGTTTTACTCTTACTATAGTTACCATACACAATTACCGTAAAACATTGGTTTAACGCTCATCCACTGTGATAGAACAAAAAATAAATATATAAAAGAGGCGATCATTCATGCATAAGCGTTGGTTCGGGATTTTAAAAGAATCTTTTTCTAGACGCAAAATTCCGAAATTTCAAGATACTTTAAACCTTAGTGAATAAAAAGTTCGACTTGAATACAAATATGTCTCCTTTTATTTTACCATGACGGATCTAATATGACTGGCCAATGTACCCGCCCCACGCTGCGCGTTTTCTGCGTACACAGTACCAAGAAGTTATGGGTTTCTCCCAAGCGTTTTATGACTTCGTACATTCCGGAGTCACTACATAAGCTACGCATAGAGTACCAACAATCTTGTTCTTGATTGCTGCGGATGCCGCTGCTCTGTTTTCTAGTGCAGAGCATGCGCAGTTGGCGATAATCATCGTCTAAAAAATTCGCATTTTTAAGGGTTAGATACGATGGCAGGCGATATTGCTTTACTGCGTGGCGAACTGTTTTAACAACCCTCAAAGACGGGAAAAAAACTTTTTTTTTTGGATTTCAGGTAATGCTCTTGATAACAGGTGTGGAAACCACGTGTTCCCCGCATTCCTATCTAGGCCTAGCTCAGGCAGGCCGTGGGGCGTCGCCATGTCGGGGCATCGTCCCGGATTCGAGGTGAGGCCGTATTCCTTTGTGGACGGCTCTCCTTCGTTCTTCTCGGGTGATTTGCCGAAGGCACACCCCTCGGGATCTTGACTTGGACGCTTGTGCCCCTCCGGGGAGCCAACCTGCATCCGACCACCCCGGGCGCGTCCATTCCCGTAGGCTATATAGGACGGCCCACATCCAACGGCGGCGACTCTTGCAGGGGGAGGCTCTGCTCGACGGAGCCTTCCTTTTTTTTACCGATCCACCCCCCTCCGTGATAATGTCAATAGCGGCCGCGCAACTTCGACTGGCGATCCTGTCAAAAGAGACAGCGCCGTTATCTCTGACATTTTTGGCCTTCGGGCAAGCATGTGGCGTTATCGTAAAATAAACACGTCATTGTCCGGACCGAAGGAACTTACTGTGTTTATAAGTGGTACCCCCCAAAGGGGAAACCCACACAGGTAACAGTGAGATGAAGCAACAACATGGTCGGAGTGTCGCTACTCTGATGCGTAGCTGATCCAGTGACTTTAGTATAATTTGTACAATGGCTACTATAGTTTCTTTCAGCTTAAAAATCAACGACCAGTTCACGCTTTCCACTTTTCCCTCGCTTCCTCCTCTTTCCCTTTTACCCTGTCCACCGTTGCCTCTTTCCTCCCCCCCCCCCCCCCCCCCATGGTGAGGAGGATCTTCTGCCTTGCAGAATCTTAAGTTTGGTCGTCGGCCTTTAAAGGGACACTGACAAAGTATTTATGCTCGCCGAGGTTTTTAGTTGTACGTGACATATGAGAGCCCAACTACCCAGAACAGAATTTGCGGCTCAAAATTCGGTTTCTTTCCGCCCGAAAACCGCCGATCGAGAACTGGCCGGTTTGAGTCGCGCTCACTCTCTTTTTCCGTGGTCACGGGCCGTTTTCTAAGGTTTCGAAGCGACCACCAAATTTAATCAAAGTCATGGGTCATTGAAGGCACACAGTCAATATTAAAAATAGAAAGAAATATGAAACCAATTTTTTTGTGGCTTCCAAAAAGCTGCAAATACGTTGATTGAAAAAAAAAGGTAGCACAGACAACCGGAAGCATTCTGTGCGTTACGTGACTACGGGACTCTGTAGCAAAATATTAATTGGGTAGTATTCCGACACCATAATAAATCGCCTGACGAAAAAGGAAAAAAACATTTTGGGGGGTTTCAGTGTCCCTTTAAGTCCAGTAGCAGACGAGGCCACGAGCTAACGGGAGCAGTCATGCAGCGTCAAAAGCGCAAGTTACTGGGCATTTTTTGTTTATGATTGGATCAGCGATGATAGAACGCGTGCAGAGACACGACGAACACCATGATGGTGCACTTTTGACGCCTTCTGATCGGCCCCATCAGCGCGTTTCGTCGGTTGCGTCTCGACTTAAGGTAAAACGAAGCACAGTAAGGAAGAAAGTGAAGAGGAGGGCACGACAGGTGCTGGCCGGTTACAACATCAATAGATTCTGACATGGCTGTCTTGTCGGGCTGGTAAAGCGCAGCTGACGCTTTACTCACAATTATAATACAATTACTGTATATACTGAGTGTTTGTTTTTAATTCAAACATTTATATTTTAAAGGGGGTGAGAGTTAGACGAGTGCCGTCTTAACTGTATACTTATCAGGCTCGGCGGACATTTGACGAGGAAATAGTCGTCATTATAAGTTGACTAATTAGCTTAGATTTGGTAATTAACTTTCTAGTGATTGGTTTTAGAGATCATGTTTGAATCATGGTATTGACAACAACTACTGTTAGAGGCCGGACCAATTAACATTACTGGCGAAAAGGTAATGCCTTTTTAAATATTAGTCGATAAATTTGCGCGTTTTTCGCGCAATAAAAAACAAATTGCCTAAAAAAACACCTTTGCAAGCCTTTTTCACAATGACGCTTGGAAGAGGGATGTAGTCGTTTTGATCCTGTCGTCACTATCTCGGCAGCGCGTCCTTGATTGGGTGCGCGAGGAGACAATTGATGACGTTACTGTAACGACTACGTTTCTTGTCCAAGCGACATTGTGGGCGGGGCTTAAAACGCTCTTTTTAAACGTAATTTTTAAATCAAGCTAAAAACAATAACGCGAATATAAATGAATTTATATTAAAAAAAAGAAGAAACCTTTTTGCAAATTCTTTAAAATGGCTTTGCCTCTAATAGTAATTGCCGTCAATACTGAAATTGCAACATGAGCGCTAAGATCAATAATTCAAATTTTAATTAACATATTTTAGTTAAATAGTTAACTCATCATGATGATTATTCCTTCATCTGACGTCCGCCGAGCCTCTCAAATACACGCTGAAGACAAAACCGCTCTAACCCTAACCCCCAACTTATACAAAAAAAAAAACCTGTTCAAATTAAAAAAAAAAAATCACAAGGTATAGTACTACGGAATTCATTATAGCAAAGCGAGACCCCTTGAAGAGTAATAAAAGCTAATGTACATTTTTCGACAAGGTTCAAATTGGTTGTATAAACATATAGGTAGTGTGAAGTTAGTCTGCCATTAAATAAAGGGTCTTCTGTCATATCTGAGAAACACACGAGCGACAAAGGATAAAGGACGAATAAAAAGAAGGGGAACAGGCCGATAGCTAGGCTTGTAGAGCGTAACTGCAGTTCGATTTCCGACCTTGAATCTTCAACGTGCATCACGTTAAAGACCGGGGGGGGGGGGGGGGGGTTATTGGAATTGAACCTCATAATCTCAGAGTCTGTAGCAGGAGCTTTGACTCCGCCTGGTTCCGAGCACCTCCGCGTCAGTCTACTCGGTCGTAGATTCCCCCGGATAATACGGAGCTATGAACCCTTGCCTTGTCCTAACCGTTAGCACATAAATCTGGCGAAGTCAGAACTTTATCTGGTGCAAACCTTGTAATTTCATTACTTTAAAAAACATAAAATAAGAATCCCGTTTTTTAGCCAACATTATGCAGTGCTGAAAGTGCTACGAGCTCTGAAATCCGTGGAACACTTTCGAGAATTCCAATGTTGGTGTCAGGGGGGAGAAAGAGAGAGAGAGAGAGAGAGAGAGAGAAAGAGGGATATTTGCACGTTAAAACACAAAGAGCGTCTACCTGAACATTATTTCAGGCTGCCGGAGTGCACCCCCGCACGGCCTAAAGGAATTTGCTGTTCTCGAAGGGAATGCACCTGGTATCACACACAAAAAAAAAAAAAAAATACAAGTGATGTTCCTGTCGAGAAAACCGGACTAGTTAAAAGTACCGTCAGCCGAGGTTCCTGAAATAATGGCGCTGCTCCAACACACGCATAGAATTCGGGAGCGAAACGTGATCGGGCTATCCGCGAACGGCGGTCATACTCAAGGTATACAGAGTGGAGAACTGGATTATTGATGTTGCATAGCTAATTCGCCGTCCATTAGCCATAAGCCGGAAATTGCCGGTTAAGCTCTCGTTGGGAAGTTACGTCCGACGCGACCTAGGACGTTGTTTAATCGCGTTTTCAAGCCGACAGTTCAAGAGTAACGACGCTGCTCCGGCTTAAAAACGGTGAGATGTCGCGTATAATTGCTGGCTCGGAGGGTATTTAAATATAGAGCAAGCGATACAGGGAACGGTTTTTCGCGTGTGCTCTGAGCAGGAGCGAGTACGACATTATTTTAGAAGGACGCGGGTAATAGAATGAATTATTGAGGATCACAGCCTGGAAACCTTGAGCAGTCGGCGCTATGGATGCAAATACTCGTACGCGCGCACACGTGTGAACATTGTACAAATACGCGGGTTCTATACTTACCCGTGTATACTCTTGTTAAATTAAGGAGACACTACACCATCAATTGTTTTTTTTTTTTTGCAGTGTGATTTAATGTGATGTCAGAAGACTACCCAACAAATATTTTACTGCAGAGTCAAAATTAAAAGTAAACGCTCAACGGCTCAAAATTGAAAAATTAAAACCGAAACACGAGTATGACAGCGCATGGCTGGAAGTCGTGTGGCTACACTCAACCGCGTTTTGTTTTCTCCGCTTTTCCGGCATTTGAAGCAGACGAAGACGACTAAATTATATCCTTTCCGCTCGATGTACTGCGCTTAAAGATCGATTTGCCGGTACCACGAACGAGAGTTCCGAAGTAGCGGCCCAGAGTCCTTCGTAACGTTGGTCCGTCGGGAGCCGCCATCGCATCGTCCAGCCCGCGGTATGCCCGCGGTACGTCACCAAATTTGAGAATGACGTGTACGTGTACTTCCTGTGATCTGTGCACCATTTGTTTTTTTTTTTTTTTCGAACAACGCATTTGCAGTTACTTAGAGGCCACGAAACGTGGAATTCATATTCTTTTTATTTTTAATATTAAATGTGTGTCGAAGATAACCAAGTCTTTCGATGTATTTTGTACATATACTTTGAACGCCACGTGACCATGGAAACGAGATCGAGTGCGACTGAAACCGGCCAACTCTCGACCAGCTGTTTTCGGGCGGAAAGAAAATTAAGTTCGAGCCGCAAATACAGCGACGTCACCGAGCGTTCAGTGCATCAGTGACGCCGCCCTGACTTTAGTTTACAGTAGGCAATCGGCAGTGCACGGTACGGTTCGTGCTGTCTCATGCTTTGCACGCGCAGAGCGCCAGCGATGTTGTTGCCCGCGGAGAAAAACTAAAGCCGAGGTCGCAATGCTTATACGTCATACAAAAGACAGTCTGCATGCAGATCCTAACACGAGTCACCGTGAGATCCAGCTTCGAATGCCGCATGACAATGAGCTCGATGATTAAATTTGGCAGGCTGCATTCGAACCGCGGATATTGCGGTGACTCGTGTTTGCTGACTGTCTTTTGTATAATGTGTGAGGAACGTGACCCCGGCTTAAAGCTTGCCTCCTGGCGTTGGCACTGCAGCGGATGAGGATGACAGACGCCTGCTTTACACTTTGTAGCTTTCTAGCTTGCCAATTCATGGAAGATTCAACGGACAGGAGTTGTTGCTTTGCGGTGACAGCGACGCTCGCTTTCAATCGCGTACGTTGTGCCGACACTTCCGCGACCAACCGCCACAAATGCGACATTCGACGGCATGACACGCTGACTTCCACTTCGAGACTCCTTTTGACGCATGGTCCGTATGCCGCTGAACACAATAGTCGGATATACGTTCCAACCACTTCATTTGAAAAGATCGCAAATTGTGTTACGTATTTGTTTCGACAGCGAGAAGTTAGTGAGACCCCAATCTGGCGCCAGGTGTTTTTGCCGTAGGCAAAATAGTCAACCAGTGCGGTATGGCAGCTTGCCTGGGGTCTCGAGCGTGCATCATGCAGTAATGACACGCGACCGCACGTCGGTACGATGCTCATCTACATTGAAACGGGCCGGGGGGGGGGAAGACTGAGCCAAGGATTTTCCTGTTCTGCATCGCGAGGTTTTGCTCCACGCCCCCGCCGAGCTGCGGTGGTTTTCTCACTCGACCACCGATCCTCCCTAAAGCAGGGGTTTCCAAACTTTTCCGACTAAGGGGCTGGATCGGGGATGTGTCGCTCGCTTTCAGTTCAAGAGCCGGATATAATAAATATCGCAATGTAAATTTAAAATACAAAAAATAAATGAAGTTAAATAAGTATTTAAATTCAAAATCATAAACTACGGAACAATAATTAAAGTTGATAAAGTGAATGAATGCATGTACTTTATTTTTAAATTGAATACTTCGCCAATTCAAACATTAAAAATAATTGTGACCTCCAAAACGCACCATGCCTAAATCAACGCACGTAGGAACTTTGGCATATTCACAGAGGGCAGAAGACAAATGAGAAAGGTAGTTCTGAAAACTACAATAGGGAATCGCTGTGACACAGGAGTATAAACACGATATGCATGAGTAAGAAAACGGATTTTGACAAAGTTACAGAGACATGAAACAAGGGACTAGGAATACTAATGCTGGTGATACGAATGTGCAATAATATGGCGAAAAAACCAACTTTGTGATCCAGTTATTTTCATAATTTTTTCTTATATTTTCGCTTCCGTTTTTTAAGCTCGTCGCAACGCCTTTTTTTTCTTTTTTTTTTTTCAACACACGTTTTGTACAGCAGTGAGTTGCGGGCCGCGAGTCACACTGGAAATACCGCAGCCATCCGCGGACCCGCCGAAACGCCTTTGCTGGACGGATGTGGCCCGCAGGTCGGGGTTTGGAGATCCCTGTATGCCCTAGCCTAGAGGATCATACAAAAGACAAAAACCAAAATTTGGAGGCGCCAGCCGAACGTTATTCGTGCGAGAAAAACAGAAATTAGAACTGCGAACATGTACTCCTGATCAACACAGACTATAGTCTCGGCGGTCCTCTCCTGCTTCGCTCTGATTTATGATGAGACAGTCTCGACCACACAATCCCGCTTGGAGTTTTGCAGTGAGTGATAGAACTGTACTTTATTATAATAAACTTGAAGCGCAGCGAAAGCTACAGACGAACAGCTGAAGTATGGAAGAGCGTTAATTCAGCGTGCTAGCGCAGAGAACACACCCAAGGACAAGTAAAAGGTACGCACAAACTCGGCGCTCGTTTCTACTTTTAATTGTGGTCGTGTCTTGGTTTTTACTATTTTACTTATTCTGATCATGGACTGACTCACCCAATGCTGGACATCTTGCTAGAACTCATTTCATTTTTATTTTATTATCAAGTTAAGCTCAGCACTGTTTTTAGCCAAGAATAATGGAACCCTTCAAAATCAATAATCGCGTCATCATTAAAAAAGAAAAGTCTCAAGATGGTGTCATTTTTAACTTCCTTCGTATATAAATTAATGATTTGCATTACTATTAGGTTTCTTTAGATGACTCAGGCATAAAATAATATTTGTTGGGATTCTGATGAAAAGACCGAATCTTAGTATATTTCCGTTATTTAAAAAAAAAGAGAAGGTACATGTGGAAATTTTTATATGCAAGTTGATCAGAGTGTAGTTTCCACACTTAAGTGTAGAAATGACGTCTGAAAAATACCGTTCGGCACTTTCGTTACCTCACCGATAGCGACTAACCGTTTCCTCCGATGGGTCAGAGCTCTTCATTTTTTTCTCGGAGTCTCAATGTACCTTTTTTTTTTGTGGGAACTTACAAAACAATAAATAAAAGACGTTTACAAAACTCTGTAATGCGAAATTAGAGCGCGGCTCTTGAGGAGGAGGAGGGTAGGGTACGGAGAGGAGGGTATGGCCCTCCTCCTCCTTCGTACCCTCTCTTCCCCCTCTGCTCCTTCTTCTCCCCTCCTTCCCTCCCTTCCTTTCCTCCTTCTCCTCCCTCCCTCATGCTCCCCCTCCTTTCCCCTCCTCCTCCTCTCCTCCTCCTCTTCCTCCCCTATCGTACCCTCAAATCCTCCTCCTCCGTACCCTCCCCTCCTCCCACAGTTTCTTCGCTAAATTTCGGAGAAAAATTGACGTCACGTCACCTCAACACCGTGTCAGTTTCCCCGCTAAATATAGCGGTGAAAATTACGTCACATGACTTGGTGTCACGTCACCTACGAAGAAATTACGTTTCTCCGCTAGATTTAGAGAGAAAATTGACGTCGCGTGACCTCAACAGCAATTCAATCCCCTCCTAAATTTAGCGGGGAATTGAATTGCTGTTGAGGTCACGTGACGTCAATTTTGCCGCTAAATTTAGCGTGCTTACGCCGACGCCGACGGCGACGCCGCGAAACACGGAAACGGGCGCCTAAAAGCTGTACTCTAAAACTGCTGCCAAACCACGAGAAAAACGTCGCATTCTATGTATCAGTCAGTCGGCGAGGAAATGAAACTGAGGTTAGGCGGAATTGTCCACATCCGACGTCGAGTTGGAGATTAAATTTTCCCCGTTTTTCTTCGAGTTTCCGTTGGCACGAGTGAAATCGGCCGAATATGCTTAGTGTGTTAAAAACCCTTTGGCGCGTTTTTAAATTGGGTTACTGACGGGATTAGATTTAAATCATATAACCAGACGGAGCGCCTAATATAATATACGTATTGTGTAAATGGCACAGCGGTCGTGTTCAGTCGTCCTGCGATTTGGTTTTTATGTTTGTCCTTTCAATATGACGGGCTATATTCTTCTTACTCTAGTGCATGAATGGCAGAATCATGGGGAAAAAATCTCTGCAACAGCTTGACGGATCCCCCTGCTCCTTTGTAGTTTCACATGTATAAAATCATACTAAACACAATGGCACTCAAAATCAACTTATCATATAAAGCGAACTAAACTGGTTTATGTTCATTCACTCATTTCTTCATTCATTACGCAAATCTTTCGGTGGAATTCAAATGACGTTAAACCTCGCATAATAATGCAGGGTTTACGCGATATGATGGGTTGCAATATTTATTTTTTTTTTATTTTTCAATATTTGAGAGAATGCGGAAAGAAGAAAAACGCCTAGTAAGGAACGGATTTATTTCTTGCGGCCATTTTTTAAACGAAAATGAGTTTTGTGACATAAAACATTGTTCGTTTGCACCGCTGCTTTTTGAACAGATTTTAAGTTCATTCCCCGTCCGTTCAATCCGGACCTCGTACACTAATCACGTTTGGTTTGCAAACAACAAGCCGGCTCAATAATTTCAAGGATACCAAAAGATGCCAAAAAAAAGGCCATGTAATTATGTCGACGCTGGCGCGGATATTTGCCTTCCTTGGGTTCTACTTGGACTATTTGCTCGTGTTGCGGCATTCTCGGTCGCCATATCAGCCCGTCTTTCATGACATCGTAAGTGGTCGAAAAGCCGCGGTCTCGCTGCTCATATAGCCTACAAAAGACAGTCTGCAGACGCACTGTCTGAGGCGTGTTTATTTATTGTATAGACCAACACAGATTGCTTACGTCACGCCGGAGCGGTGGCGCTGCTGTCGGTACTGTGCATGCGCAGACGCTTCTCTTTACGCGAATCTGCTTTCTGCGCAAGCGCAGTGCCCTCACCTGGTTTGGGCAAACGCCGACCGGTTTGTAAACAGAGCGTTGGTCTATAAGAGTCCCGGCGCATTGGGCCTACTAAAACTGTCTGAAGGCATGTTTGAAGCGTGCATATGTACGAAGAAAACATGCTTTCAACATGATTGAGGCGTGACCGCAGACAATTTTGTCGTCATATCTGAAGCGAACTGCAGTTTTTGGACTAAGTACGAACCATGTTGACTGACGCTCAACCCGGTGAGTCGTACTCAGAGTGCAAATACCTGAACCGGCCTTAAGGGAAAATGGTGCCTGTCAGTGTCCTTCCCAATTTGGAAAGCTTAACGAGCACCTTTATGTACATCTTTCTACACTCTGGTCGGGCGCCTTGTTAGCGGAAGGGCAAGAAAAAGCGCGACGGTGGTCGTGGAGAAGAAGATGACTGCGCGACCCTGTTGTCTCCTTACCGGGGACGACTTGCGGCTGTCAAAAACACTCGTCAGCTTGTCGGGTCCGCCTGACGTTGCGGCGACCTGCGTCGTCTTCCTCTTCTGTTCTTTTTTCCCCCGAATGTTTCATCATTTCCCCGTCGTCGTCATCGTCTCGTGGTCCGAGCGCTCTTGCTTGTGTTCGGCTAATATCTCCCAATGGTCCGTTGAGGGTACGCTCGTGCGTCACATATATGACCAAACATAGCCTCGATACTCCGAAATGAGCAAAAAAAAATCTTTGCTGAGAATGAATATCGGAGCTTGATCTCGGTTCAAAGGACCACTTCGCAAAATATAGATTTCTATGCTTTCTTTCAGCTTACGATGGACTGCGGCAGTCGCCGAGCGAGAGAAAATTGGGGGGTTGTGGGGTTGCGACGAGTCACTCGCTGTAGATGAGCAATTTAGCCAGTGCAGTACAACCGCTAGCCTGGGGTCTTTAACGTGCACCACGCAGTTCCGAGCGAGAGAGGTCAATCCAACGCCGTGTGAGTGTCAAGGCGTTGCATTGGCTGGTTTGACTCGTAGCGTTCACTTCGGTCCATGGTAAGCTTGGGGCGGAGCATAGTTGCGAGCGTGCAAGAGCTATACCGCGTGCCGGTACACTATAGGTGGACCGACAACAAAAAACACTCTTCGGAGACATGGCGAATTCATCTTGATACACGTAGGGTGAAACACCTTACGTCCGGGCGCAGCGGACGCGACGAGCTGACCGGACCAACCAAACAGTTTCAAAAGCGCCAGTCATTGGGCCTTCCCTGTACGCGATTGATTTAGCGATGATGGTATACGAAAAGAAACATGACGAACTTCGTGCTCGTGCGGGTTTGACACGCCGAGTGACTGGTCCCGTCAGCTCTTAGCGTCGACTGCGTCCGGACTCACGGTGAAGCGACGTATTGCTGCGTTTTGTCGGCGGACAAAGCAGTGTTTGTGGTGTTAGTGGGACTGGCCCTCGTGGTACTCCGTTTCACATCGAGTTCAACCGCAGCCGATGCTGTGAATCGATTATGGCAATTGAGCAGCACTAAGAGTGCATCGTCACGGCGTTTTTTTTTTTGTGTTTACTTTTACCGGCTAAATCAATCACGCGTAGAAGGAAGCCCAGAAAAAAAAAGCGTGATTCGTTTCGTCGGCCATAGAAAAGGCAAAAAGGCGATGACCGCATTGGCTTCTATCGGATCGTAAAGTCGGCTGCTATCGGGCTCAAAGTGAACCGAAAGAGAGAAACCGACATCTATTTGAGCTAGAATAGACCCTTTCACAAATTCAGTGCCATCTAGTGACTCAAATATCAGTCTAAATTTTAGTATGCTAATGGCGGTTAGAATGTGGTACATATTCGTCAACGGCAGACGTGCGAAAGTTGCGGTTTTCTTCGCTGCACAGTTATTTTTCTATTTGTTTCAGTTGCGACGGTGTGTACCACTCTGTAAAAGGCGCTCGGTGGAGTCAAATTCTTGATAAAATTCACCATATTCTATGGCCATGAGATGTCTGGGGCGTGCCGAAGCCAAGCATTCCAAGGTTTTACATGACACCCTCAAAGGCGTAGCGCGTAGAAGCTTATAAGTCTCGTCACTGTAACATAGGAGAATAATACAGCGAACTAACGTCTGGAATTTTCAGGCTCCGCTTCGGTATTCTTTCTCCACCAGTCATCAAAAGAACGCCATTAGCATGTACAGATAATATGAACCTAAATGATGATAGTTATTGAAGTTGCCAGACAAAATTTCGAAAAGGGTCTATACTGAGAGCGCCAGGGAGCAAGCACGAGAAAGAAGACAGACAGTTAGTGAGCCACTCACAACTAAACCTTAATCAAAAAAAAAAACGAAACTTAAGTACATATGTCTTTTATTTGCGACGTTCGTGATCAAAAGCGTCGCAGTGGCCGGCCTGCCACGATTGGCCGAATGCTGACTATGACATCACCAAAGGATTTTCCCATCAACGGAAATAAGAGGATTGTAAGAACTTCCAATTTTGACTGTGTTGGCAGTGCGGCTTTTAGAGCGCAATTGATTTCAAGCTTCCACCGTCCCAATTACAAACGCCATTGGACTTGTTCGCGAGGTAATGACGTCACGACAGAGAACCATAGGAGGGCGCCACCGGAACATCTCGGCGGAACGGCAAAGAGGTCTCCCGATTGCCCCCGCCACTAGCGTGAACTTTCGATACTTTGATAGCTCCCAGCGTGCACGCGCATTCGGAGCACGGCGGAAGGCAACAAGCGCGAGCTGGAGGCTACATGGACATAGAGAAAAAAGACGCCCTTTCGTTCTTATCCTCTCAGTGACTAGGAAAGAATACTTTTTTTTAGAGCGCAGCTCTTAGGCGCCCGTTTCCGGCTTGAGCGGCGTCGGCGTCGCCGTCGGCGTCGGCGTAACCGCAAGGTCACGTGACCCTCCCCAAGGTCACGTGACCCTCCCCAAGGTCACGTGAAACTCCCCCAGGTCACGGTGACACCCCCAAGGTCACGTGACCCCCGGTCACGTGAACCCCCCCCCCCAAAGTCACGTGACCCCCAGGTCACGTGGCCCGCTGGTCACGTGACCCCCCCCCCCCCCCCCCCCGAGGTCACGTGACCCCCCCTCCGCGCCTTCTCCCCCTCCTCAAGAGCTGCGCTCTAATTCAGCGTTACAGGGAGTTGTAAACGGCTTTCATTTTTTTAATTCAAAGTCTTTTGTTTCTACCGCACTGCCTGTCTCCCGTCCAGACCTTGTTTCATGATGTTTTCGGCATTTTTTCATCTTCTTTAATGGCAGTTAGTTTAGAGAGCATATATTGTATGCAGCACCAAGGCAAAAGTCGAGATGGTCTGACGAGGCCTCGATGCCGCTATAAAACCGGAATACAACATATGATCACTGTCGGCAGCCGTACAAAAAAAATTAAAAAATTCTACAATCAGGTACAGTGTACATGTTAAGAAAATAAAATTAACAAAAACAACAACATTGCAATAGCATAACAGTAGTGTAAAAAATAAGTTCACTATTTATTTTTCTGCTGAACTTGCCCGTGTCTTCATCTTACTGCATGAGCTCTTTCTAAAGCCCGGTTCACACAGTTGCGTTTGACTGCGTTTGACTGCGTTGCGGCAGCGAGACACCAGGACATCCCTGCTGCTTATATCGCGTGCCAAGAAGATTCCTTGAATTGGATTTCACGCTTCATACGAAGCACAGATGTGCCGGTGACTCGCTTTCGGTTCTCGCCGCAAAGCAGTCAAACGCACTCAAACGGAAGTGTCTGAACCGGCCTTTATACAAACATTCCCGCAAGCATCCCAAGCAGCCCCCAAGAGTGACCAAAAAGTGGCCAGTATCTGGACAGCTTGGCCACTGGCAAGTTCTTGGCCACCGGAGACATGAACAAGGCCGGCAAATATTCCGGCCGCGAACTCGCTGTTTTCAGCTTGCCCGCCGGAGACATAAGCACTGCCGGCAAGTGCCTGACCAGCAGTGTTAATTTTCAGCTTTTCCGTCAGAGGCATAAACGTGGTCGGCAAGTGTTTGGCCAGCATGCTGATTTTCAGCTTTGCCAGGGGAGACATGAACACGGCCGGCAAGTATATGGCCAGAAGTGTTGATTTTCAGTTTAACCGCAGACACATCCATAATCTAAACTTTTAGCGCAGTGACGAATCTTTGGCATAACAACGGGCAGCGGGAGAAGCATCATGAGTGAGTGGTTGTCATCGTTGCAGGACGTGCATCGCGCGAACACTGTCAGCAGAAGGAAGCGATCACCGTTTTATTCTTTTTTTTTCTTTAGATGTGAAAGACTATTGGTCTTAACACTGTTGTGCGATATGCTCATTTGGAACATTACCAGAAGTGGGAAAATATGGTGCCGGTCGTGGTTCTTTGACCATGAAATACAAAAATAGCGGCGATGTCATCTTCGCGCTAACAATGTCGCTCAGTCGTTGTGCGACACTCTTAGCGCGAATCCGACATGAGCGATTTTTCCGTTAGTGCTCCACGTATTCACTTCCCACCTGGCTAGTAGGTTCGATTAAAGAATTTTTATTCGAAAGGAAAAAAAGCACTAAAGTCATTGACAGTGTGACAACGACAGGGCGTGTTTTTCGAACGCCCTGCCTCCAGCATGCGCTCCGTGTCTTCCGCCGAGCTTTGGCTGCGTGCGCGCGCTTGAGTTGCACAAGACAACATAGTGCTGCCGAAGGTAGGACCCTCCCGCTGGGTGCGGAGCAACTGAAGCTCCTCCCTGCCGGTCTCACATTATCAGTGACCATAACGTTTCGCCATTACCATCAGTTTACAATCAATAGCATTCGCGCTCCGCTAATTACCTATGGCATAATGAGGTCGGCGTGGCAATTACACGGATCAATTCAATCCACACTACAACGCACCAAGGTAGCGAGTGCGCAAAGAATGCTGCCTCTTAGGCCGCACCACTTAGTTAGGTGTTTTCTGGAAGCTCTTTAGGAAAAAACGCGCCTCGAAAATCAAAAAATGAAAAGACAGTTCATTAGTGTAGAGAGCGAGCGCAATGAACACAATAATAATGACCACAATTTGATCACTCCATATGTCTCAAATCGCCACATCTGAAACTGGAAAAACCTGCGATATATTTTTTCTCTCTTTGTGTTTCAACAAGACGACTCGTCGCACTGTGTCACCCTTCGCAGCTATTCTGCTTCAATTTAGAATTAACCGCAGCACATGCTATGGGCTTTCTTGGCCAATCAGGCGCCAGAAAGATTGCGATGCTGCGCGGGAGGTACGCCGAGCACTGGAACGGCTCCTCAGGCGTTTGCAAGTCAAATTTTTCTCAACGACATAGCAGCCTCTTGCAACATCAGCAAGCTAACGGTGCTCGAAATTCCCACGCTGACATTTCAGCAAAGCGAGTGCGATCGGCCAGATCGAGGCGCAGTCGGCTCTCGTGTCGCGATTGCTACTGATCGTTGCTCTGTCTAGCACCGACATTCGTAACAGCTCTCTGGAGACTGCATGCGGGTCAGATAGACGAGTCTATAGCGCGATATAGTGTCGTTACAACGTGTCAACAGTAGTACTCACCTCGACTGGGGCGTAAGAAGCGGCGTTATGTCCGTTGACGCCCACGCCGAGAACGACGATTAAAAACTCTTCTTTGAACACCCGAAGCAAATGTCTAATTACTTCATCGTGAGTTGCGCGCCAACTTAGGGACGTCCTATTACCTCACTGTTTTGCGAATTCCTCAAATAAGTAAGCGCTTTTGCTGATATTTCTTTTTTTTTTATTATTCTGAGATATTAAAGGTGTTAGCTCCTTCGAGCTCAGGACCCCTCCATGTGTTGTGAACGTAATGTTAGATTTGCGTTCCTTAACTTCAGTGTTGGGAATCTTTGCATCTTTGTGGCAGTTATGATTACATGGTTTAAGAAATGGTACAGTTTTTGTTACAAGTACACAACCCTCGCGGAAAAAAAAAAAAACTCTTATTAGCGTGCTGCAAAATCTACGGCACAGCTGACGTAGATTTCGCAGCACGCCAAACGTAGATCATATGATCTACGTTTGGCGTTTCGGTTGCGCTAACCTGAGCTATGATTACGTATCATGCGTTATAATATTTGTTTTCCAGGACTGTACTACCGTAATAGCCATAGAGATGCCCCACCCTCGGAGGATAACCCTCCCTTATTTTTTGGCACGAGTTGTTATTTTTTTCAGAAACACCGAAATATAGCCCACTGCGTGGCCAATGGTGGCCTGGCCAATGGTGACCTCGACGGAAATAGTGTTACTTAGCCGAGAGGGTAGATAAGCGAACATTGCTTACTGGGAAGGACAATCGCCTTTGGTTCATCACCCCTCCCTGCAATCACAAGTTTCGCAGTTCACAAAATCTAAAACTAGCATTTTGTTTTTACTTTTTTTAATCGCACACCGAAAGTTAGCGTACCCCATATTGGCACCCTGTTTCATGTTTCATTTCGTTTTGAGGTGGGCTATCTCTCGGGATATTACGGTACTACAACCTGTTTCTACTTTCAAAATATTAATCACGAGACAAGCAAAAACTTATCCTAGTCAGAATTTCGGGACACGGTAGTACGAATCACGTACAAACGGCCACTGACTAAACTGACTTTCGTGCTCAGTGCTTCGCTCGGAGCTCGCTTCAATTTTTTTCTTTTTTTGCCTGGTCAGAGCTTGTTTACCTCCTGACCGAAAACACGTCGGTCACGTACGTTATACTCCGTTTCACATTGCGAAGGACTGCAGTGGACACCAGGAACCATTCTAGCCAATCCAACGCTGTGAACGCATGACGTCACTATGCGCCCCGCGCGTCGCTGCCTCCCCTCGTGAAGCTCACGTGACACGGTCGCGGCGTCGGATCGGTTCCGGGCTCTTAGCGTCCTCAGCAGTCCATCGTGGGGTGAAACGAAGTATAATAGTAGAGCGCCCGGAGTGCAGCCGGTGTTCCGTCGGGATTTCTCCGAACACGGTGTCGCGGGAGAGCGAGTGGCGAGTCGAGTCAAGCGGAGGCAAAGCAGAACGAATGGTTGTTTAAATGTTTCACGAACACCGAGTAAGTTGGCTGATGACTTTCGTTGAGAAGGTGAACGCTGCTTCGTCATTAAAGACACTAAAAGTGGAAATACGCAGGAAAAATAAGGGGAAGTTAACCTACCGTCTAGCTCGTGATTACCCACGCTGTGGAAAGTGGAATTCGGGTGATTTACGTGCCAAACTAACAAACAGAATCTTGTAGACTCCAGCGGCGGACCGATGATTAATTTGTCCCAGCTGGAGATCTTTCGATGTGCGAGCTAAATCTCAGTTACACAGCGCAAGCTTCTCTGCAATGAGCTTCCGTCAGATTGCGGGAACCTCGGCCGGGATTCGAACCCACCACTTAGCCGATTCGTAGGCCGGCGTTTGCCTCGGAGGCACCAAATACTTTTTTTTTTATTGCAGGAACCACGGAATACCTAGGCTTTCGAAGACCAGGTATACAAAAATTAATCGAATGAAACACTCGTGGAATTTGACAGCAGCTTCTTTACGATTTAAGATCGTCACTTTGGTTCGTACAAATGTGCAGAATGATGATTGAGAAACTCAAGAGAGTATAATGTAGTTTTTGTTTCTTCTTGTAATTCGTTTGTAAGGACCCCATCCAGTAAGCTACAGACAAGGTCAGCTTTTGTAGACCCTAACCAAGAAGCAACTTTAAGGTTGTGGCGTAGCTTTGTCGTAACGCCTCCGCTTCACACGCAGCAACCCAAGTGCGATTCCCGCGGGTAAAGGGTGTTCTTTTTTAACGATTTGGCAACATCGGCGACGGACACCCTAGTTCGCCAACTACAACATCAACAGCGACAACAACTACAGCATCAACTACTACAGCATCGACAACTACAGCAACACCAACAACTACAGCAACAACTACTACAGCATCGACAACTACAGCAACACCAACAACTACAGCATCAACAACGGCCGTTATTTCCAGTAGTGGAAAGAGCCCATAAACAGCTATCGCTATAAAATGAGATGTATATGTACCAAAAGTGTGACCGACAACGGCGCTGTCCGAGGAGTGTTTGGTAACCCGTGTCACCTTTGCACATAATTTCAGCAGCCAGTTTATTCTTGACTTTGTGTCAAGATATTCCACCTGTTACCGCCGTCGCTTTCCAGTGTAAACGTCATATGACGAAGCTTGTTTCACCATGCGAAGAACAAATTGCACTTGCGTCACTCCGACAAGTTTTGTGACTCCCATGGCACGCCGTGCAATCCTTACAACTTGTATTCTGTTTTTCTTTTTGCGCGTGATATGTTATTTAAGGGGTATTCACACGAGGGAGAAATCCCGTTGATTTCTCCCCGGCACGCGCATCCCACGACGAAAACGTCAGGCTTTGCGATGTGCAAAAGCCTCGCGTTTTCATCTCGTGAGGCGCGCGTGCCGGGGAGAAATCCCCGGGATTTCTCCCTCGTGTGAATACCCCTTTAGGGGGTTGCAAGTAACATAAGCGGGATGGCAAGCAAGCCCTCTTGCGGGAATGTGAACTTCTCTGTATATATAAATATTCAGTTACAAATTTGGCCGCTGAGAGGCTATTCGTTTGACACGCTGGAACTCTACTGTCGACTGTGAAATCAGCAGAATGGTGTCCAAGATTTGTGGGGGCATGGCCCCGCTGCGCCTACGTGAATCTTCAAGGGTTTTATAGCGCACTGAAGGGCTGGTAAGTGTGACGTATTTACGATACAAAAGAAAATAAATATCTAGTTTTTTCCTGGTTATGCGCAACAAGGGAGCAATACTCGGTCGCTCGCGGCAGTTTAACGCGCGGTTCAGTAGAAACGTTTCTGTTTGCGCTCCCTTTTTTATATGAACAATATATAAAGGTGTTTGAATTATTGGGAGAATTTGGCGAGTTTGTTATTTGAGAGTTCTGGAAAGAAACTTGTTTAAATGCTTCATGAGGCAATGGAAGTGGCACTAAATTAAGATCGACTTTAAGAATCGTTTTTTTTCTTTTTATTCTGGCGGCTGGCGGGCGGTGCACCCATTTTGTGCAAACATGATAGTTTTATTTCGAGTTTTATTTGTTTCGCGAGCCTCTATTCTTGCCACATTTACGCATTGCGACATCATCTGTCGATATTGTCGCGTGGGGCCACGAATGTTTGTCAACCGGACATGTCTTGCTGAACCTCAGCCGCAAATACGGTTTTGACGGAGGAGAATGTTATTAAAAATGTATAGAATCATCGAAGCACAGCGCTACGGAATAAAACGTGGCGATCCCTCGGGCTCGGGAAATGAAACACATTCGCAAAATGGTGCAGCATTCTATCTCGGACGGAGATAAAATTGGCGAAATACAGGCCGTCTGGGATGGCAACCTTTATAAGCCTATATCTCCTTCGCTTCAGCTTTTCAATCCTGACTGAATGGACCTCTCGCATCAAATTTCGGAACGCATTGTCGTCCATGCGTTCCAAAATTTTTTCTTACTTTTCTTTTTCCTCATACAAAATGGTGTGGGCATGCGTACATATATATGTACTTTAATGCCAATACCTAAACTCAGCGCGAAAACTTGACACTGCATTGTGCACAAGCTGGCGGTTTTGAAAACCGAGCATAGCTTGTGACAAACGCTCGAATGCTACAGACTACTTCGGGCAGATGCCCTTTATTGGAAGAACGCGCCTCCCACAATGACAGTGATCCACATGACAGTGATACCGAACGTACAATGTGTTAGACTGGTAGCGTATTGCGCGAGGGTTCAGGTGGCTACGATAGCTTTCGAAGTCTAGCGTTCACATACCTCATGTAAGGTTTACTGAGACAAGAACGTGTTTTCATAATAGCAAAGCTTCAGATATGCGATGCATATGGGTTCATAACGTATCGTACATAAAATTGAAATATAATAGTTGTAAAACAAATAGCGCGCTTGATTCAAATAGACAGGATCTCCGAATTTAAATGATTGCTTACTTCAAGGAAACGCATTTAAATTTTACTTGAATACCCAATAAAGGGGTACGGAAAGAAAATGTTCGCCCTTATGTTTTGTTTAGTCAGAAACTACGCTTTGTCAGCAGCTTAGAGACACCAGTATTCCGTTCGTAAACGCGCGCAAACTAATTTTAAAACGAATAAAACGATTTTTCAATACCACCTGGTTGCTGGTACGCCGATGTAGTTATGACGTTGAATGGCCCCTGCTCAACGCCACCCGCGGAAGTACAGCGTAAATGTATAGACAACTCGGGCTCGAACGGAAGCTTCCACAGTGCTTCCGTAACGTGCATTCCGCACCATCAAGATTGCCGTTCTTAGCATACAAAAATTGGAGTGTGCGTATGTTTATACAGCCTAAAACTTAGTCGGCCTCGACGGGCAACTTGTTTCCGGGCTGTAGATGAGACATTTAGCCAGTGCAGTACGATTCGCTATCCTGGGGTCTTTAACGTGTATCACGCAGTAGTGATACACGACCGCATGCAGGTACGACGCTCATCCAGATCGAAACGGACAGGGGTGGGGATTGAACCCAGGATCCCTGGGTTCTGCAGCGCGAGCATTCGCTCCGTGTGCTCCGCGCTGTCACTGGCCTCGAACGCGAATTCGAATATTCGTCGAGGGATTGATTGTTGACGAGTGCATAGGCCCTAGTTAAAGGGGTCATGAAACGATTTTCCTACTTCTTCCTCCTTAGTTTTAATCCTCAACTCAAATGCGAATTGTGAAATCACGTCATCGCGACATTCTTCGGCACCGGTGTGATGACTCCTAGCTTCCACCGTGCTTTT
Source organism: Ixodes persulcatus (assembly GCA_013358835.2). NCBI lineage: Eukaryota > Metazoa > Arthropoda > Arachnida > Ixodida > Ixodidae > Ixodes > Ixodes persulcatus. The sequence goes on from JABSTQ010009990.1 coordinate 284,067, forward strand.
TATGCACACCATAGAACTTGTCATTCCCCAGTGACGATAAGTTCCGTCAGAGCACTCATTGGCCATGAACGCGAATCCGAATATTCGTCGACGGATTAATTGTTGACGAGCGCATACGTCCGAGTGACGCAGTTCTCGTGTCCAATGCGTGAGCTGGGCTCGGCTGACGTCAGGTTGGAACCGCCGACGCGCTTTGGGAACCGCGGATGAATCCTAGCGAAAAGGCGGAGAGCTTTCGAAGGAAAGAAGGTACAAAATAGTCCGCTATATTTTCAAATGTTCGTACCGAAAAGCTGGCTGTTGACTTTCTACCCTCTTTCTTTTGGCCAACTAAACGATATGCGATTAGTAAAGTCCCAATTTAAAATCATATATCCCAGCCCAAAATTTGTTTCATGGCCCCTTTAACGCAATGCTTGTGTCCCATGCGTGAGCTTGGTTCTGCAAACGTGCTTCGACACCGCGGATGCATCGCAGTGAAAAGGCAGAGAACATTCGGAGGGAAGGGGGTACAAAATAGTCCGCTACATTTTCAAAATTTTCTACCGAAAAGCATGCTTTAGGTGTTCTACGCTGGTGTGCGAGTTTTATTTTGGTGCACTAAACGATATAGGATTAGAAAAATCCCACTTTATCCCAGCCGAAAATTCATTTCAGGGTTTCTTTAACGCTCCGCCATAGAGCAGAGCGGTATCGTTTGAGCTCCCTGACACCGTGTCGAAGGCTCAGGAAGTCGCATTTTCTGAATAGGTGAGCGGCGTTTGGCAACTTCCGGTTCCTTGGGAAATTTTGTTGAGGTGTTGACGAACGACGATGATGACCTGCAAATCTGTCTAAGCATGGTTCTGAAAACTACTGTCTGGAGGTTTCAAAATTATGCTTGCACAGGCTTGCAGCTCAATCTCATCGTTTGTCAACAGTAAAACAAAATTTCCTAAGGAACCGGAAGTTGCCAAACGCCGCTCACCTATTGTAACTATCACCACCTGCACGCGCTATGCTCTAGGCAGCAAAATGGCGGCGTCCACAAGACAGTCGGGGAACGTAGTGCCGATACTCTAAGCGCAGCTCTCTTGGTGGTTGTCAAGGAACCGATGTATAGGCGTGTGCGGTACTGACGTGTATTCGTAAGATCGCCGCTGCCTCCTCTCCGTTAAAAGATCCCTGGTTAACGATAGTCGTAGTGTACCGGAGGGCCACCTACCGAGAGAGGTCAAGTTAGTCTTGTGCATACATGAACGGCAAAAATTAAGATTTTGGTTGAAATTTGGCGACCTGTGCTTTTTTGAACGTGCATCACGCAGTAGTGATTGCACGAGTGTAAGCCAGGAACGAAATCTGTTTATATAAAATAGACCGGCCATCAAACTCATGATGTATGTGACTGCGGCACGAGATTACGCTTAACCAGCTTAACCCTTTTATTGTTTACAAACATAGAGCGGTGCTTGCGTCCCAAGCGACTTTCGGTCGCTCCATTTTTGCGAGCCTGTGGAGCTTGCTCATTTCATCGGTGCTAAAAAGCATAAATGCTACACGGACAGCAAAGTTGGAGATTTACCGAGGACCTTCGGCTCTACGATTTAATGTCTTGGAGGAGACAAGTTGGCTTACAAGAATAGTCGAAAACTTCGAACGCATCTCGCGTTCTTGGTTCTTTAAGCGTTCGCCGGAAGAATTGGCGGTTAAATGTTTCCTCGACGTTTTAGGCAGCGTGTTAGGGTGGGCTTTGTTTATCACTTTTTATGAACCGAAGCTCGCTGGGACGTCGCCGGTTTTAGCACCGCATGGTGATGTTGGCGAAGGAAAGGGTCTTGCCGAGGAGTTCGGCAGTTTCGAAATGGCGAGGTTGAAAACTTGGGCTCTTTATGTTTACTGCTGTAAAAGTGGAATTTTGGAGTAGTATTCGATTTCTACGATGTGTGGTTAGCTTGTGCTACGCAAAAGAAGGGGAAAGAAAACAAACGCGTTTGCATTTTCTCTTAAGTGCTCCTTTAGTTTTAAACCGTTCGCTGCGAAGGAATACGACGAAACTGTTACGCACAGGCAAGCGTGTCTGTTTACGTAACACCACTTCGGAGCAGGAGCACCTTGGTCGATTCTGCGGCAATCCACGTCAGGTTTAATCTTTTTTTTATTTCCTAAATACATTTCGCATCGAACTGCTATCACGCGCGAGAGAAGTCTGAACACCCCTAAAGCAAACTTATTTATTTATACTCCTTAATTAGTCCCACAAAACAAAAAAAAAAAAAAACAAAGTGCAATAACACGTTCCCGTGAGCTAGCTTCGAGTGTTAAATTATCGATTCTTCGCGGCAGGGAACGCCGGCAACGCCCGTTTATGCTAGAGAGCCCAGATTTTAGAGACGGAGTAACTTGAACGATTGAGAGTGTTTACATTTTAATGCTTTAATGAAAGACGCCCTCTGCCATCGTTACTAGATTAGTTCAGTTGTGGAGCTGCCGCGGAGGGGGATACCTCTCCTCAACCGCTTCAAATCGCCTCCCGTCGTTTGAAGCGTCACCTAGGTTTTGGTTTCAAAAACTGTGTTTTATAGAGTGCGGTGAAACGTCATTCAGACGATGTGCTTGAAAACGAATGTGATCCATGGAATGCACTACAGTTACCATAGCGGCCTGGCTCAAAACGGTGGCGCGTCGAGCGATGGGAGTCGGGCCGTAGGGAGAGAAGGGGAACTGCTCGTGAAAGCGGCATCTATGGGCACTTCCGTAAAGCCGGGGTCACACTGCTCGTATACGTCATACAAAAGACAGTGTGCAAACACGAGTCACTGGAATATCCGTGTTTTGAATGCCGCGTGCCAAGCTTTTTTTTCTTGGAAACATTGCCATGCGGCATTCGAAACACGTATATCGCGGTGAGTCGCGTTCTAATGTTTATGCAGACTGTCCTTTGTACGACGTATAAGCAGTGTGACCCCGGCTTAACTGAGTAAATCTAGTAACAAGGCGTGGTGTGGGGCTAGTTCTATTATTGTAGTGGAAAAAAGAAACCAGCGCAAAAGACGGGAGACAAGTTGAAGTACACACACAGCGCTGTGGAAACAGACCTCAACTTGTCTTCCGTCTTTTGCGCTGGTTTATTTTTTTAATTTTTACTTCACTATAATTGTAACGTTGCCTTCTGATCATATCCGCGACTCCAGCAGAACGGACGGCACCTGGCGGAAAAAAAACAAAAACACTGAACTGGCCGGAACAGGTCCCTTCGCGATTTCTGCTCTTCTCTTGTGGCTTCCGGGATTACATGTTGTCGGTGGTTTGCGCGATAGAACAGCTGTCCCGGTGACTCTGTGGTAACTCAGCTTTTTCCCAGGTTGCTCTGCACACAACCTACGCAACCGCGTGAACCAGACACTCCGCGTTTATCAACGTTCGCCGACGCTATGGAAGAACAGTAGAAAGTCCTTTCACCGCTTCCTCGAAGTCAAGCCTCTGGAAGCTCGCTTACCCCAACACATCGCCGCAGCTTCGAAACGCGGAAGATATAAAGCGAGGCAAACCATTTTGAGTTCAATGATTGCTCGATGATGCCCCAGCGTTGTGCGCTGAGCTGGCACATGGCACGGCACGACCTGCATTAGACCGCCATATTTGCCCGCTAGTGGCGTCCCCAATAGGTCGCTGCAGTCTCGAATCGGGGGCGCGCATGTCCGCATGCGTGCGTTGACAAGTGGCGAGAGTCTCTCTCTCCTTCGGAGGAAAGACTCCGAAGGAGAAACAGAACGCAGCTTGGACATATCTGCGAAATGTGTTTAAGTATTTGCCTCTGCAGACGATAGACTATTTCGGATTTTCCTTGAAAGTTTGTGTGGCAAACGCGGCCCACAAACCACGTGACCGCGATCGAGGAGTTGAAGACACTCTCGAACGTGGGCACACTATAGTTTATCCTCGTGAAGGTGGCGGCAGCGCTCCAAAAACGAAGGCGCTTCCGAAAACAGCGTGTTAGCTATCGCCTCGCTCAAACCCTCTTCTTCGCCCTTCTCGTACCTTGTGGGTTTTGTTTGTTTGTTTATTTGTTCTGTGTTTGTGTGTGTGTGTGTGTCTGTCTGTCGCGTAAATGACTCCTGTTTTTAATTGCCCATGTTTACGCAACTCTAAAAATAGTACGCAAGATGGGACGTGGCACAGAGTCCTGGTAACTTGTGAGGGCGTTATGTTATAGCATACACTTTATTTTTTCTTTTGCATGTTATGAATGCACGTTTTCTAAACTTTTGATTAGATGCAAGAAGCTCGTAAGTATCTTTAGATGCGTTGCATTTTATTTTGTTTGTTCGCTCGCGTACTGTGGATGGTTGTTGCTTTAGTTCTGGCTGCTGGCGTTGCCGTCCCCCGGCGTGGTACGAAAAGTTCTGCTGTTCTGCGCGCATGTTTTTTTTTGTTTTGTTTTGTTTTTTACATTTTTTTGTTTGGTTTTGGTTTTTTACATTTTTTCGGTATAGGCCGAACGTGCTCCATTATGCATGCAGCCTACCTGTCCGCGGTGAGCGTCTTTGATTGAAGGGGTCTATTTCGTGTCAAAAGTAGAATCCACAATGTTTTGATTTTGCTTGCGTGCGTCCGTTTTTTTTTTATGGTATGGTTGGTCATATTTTTTCATTGCTCGGTCACTTTAAAATTCAGCGTTCATTTACATATTCCTATTTCTTAGGAATTTGTTTGTTGTTTGTAGCCTGCCAAAGCTTTGATGCAAAACAAAGTAAAAATCGCACGTTAAAAATTGTGTCGCGTTTAAAAAAAAAAATCTTTCCTGATATTAGGTATTGTGAGTTTATGTTTGTCTTGTTTTTTTCCTCTAATATGACGCAGATATAGGAGTTCAATATAGAATATTTGAAGGCATGCTTAAGGCACTACTAGACTTTTGGTGAATGGTCTTTGTCAACGTTTCTACATGGCACTGCATATTTATTTGGTGCATCCCTCCCAGACAAATGCCCAATCAAATGCTTGGGCTTGTCGTGCTTTTCAATCGGCGGAGCGTGAACAAAAATAGCTCGATATAAATACTCTTTTCTCCAGCGTCTAATATTGCACATCAAACTGCCTGTTTTATTCAGCGCCTAATATTGTGGCGAGTCTTACGCGAAAAACCGAATTTTCTTTTGGCTGTCCAATGGCGGGTTTTGATTGCGTTTTTTTTTTATTCTTCTAAACCATGGGTCTTCAGTATCAAACGACCTGCCGGGATTTACCCCACGTACATTGTTGTCAATTTCGCAAGACAGTTGGCCCCACAAGTGATGACGTCTCAACATGGCGCTGTGCCTTGACAGAACCGTTGTTATGGACAAATTCATGGGTGCTCCACGTGAGGTTAGAATGTTTCTGATAAACAAAAGTAAATAATGTTTTTTGCAAGAATTGTGTCTTCTCAATGTTTAAGTATGAAGATTTCTATCATATATGTGTCATAAAGCGATGATAAAAGCTCGTAATATATTTTTACAACCGGTTTTGCCTTGCTAGAAAACGACATGATGACCTCGCGGGTCCAATGGTTCTTTCTGATGGACTACGCGACTGCGTTAATTTAGGTTGGTGACGTGCGACAAAACTTCTGTTTTCGAGGTCAAGTTTCAGTGAAATTATGGAAGGGAAAACCGCCTTTGCACCGCTTTGATCAACTCTCGAGGTGCGCGAGCTCGGGAACACGTGCCCGTAGAGGCTTCCGTAATGTTTTAGAAGGGTATAAAGTCTGTGATGCCCGATCACCCTACAACAATGATGTGAAGTGTATCAACGTCGAAGTGCAAGCTAGTGCATGTTTCGAGGAATTCTGGTGGCACAGATGTTCCCGTGGAGATTTTTGTGAACAAACGAACTGTCTCTGACGTATATAAACTTACGTCACATTTTTATCTACTTCTTTCGCTATTTCGTTTCTTACCGAATACTAAAAAATATGCAGAATTTATTCGTATCCTACAGTTACAAGCAAGTACAAAACGCACTTACCCCTCGGGCCCGCAAGCGAATTCGTTTGCTGCTTTGATATCATGTTTTAAACGCATGCTTCTCTCGATGTATTTTAAAGGGGCCATGAAACGAATTTTGGGATGGAATAAATTATGTTAAATTGGGACTTTACTAATTGCATATCGTTTAGTTGGCCAAAAGAAAGAGGGTAGAAAGTCAAAAGCCAGCTTTTCGGTACGAACATTTGAAAATATATCGGTCTGTTTTGTAACTTCTTTCCTTCCAAAGCTCTCCGCCTTTTCACTATGATGCATCCGCGGTTCCCAAAGCGCGTCAGCGGTGCCAACTTGACGTCAGCCGAGCCCAACTCACGCATTGGACACGAGAATTGCGTCACTCGAACGTATGCGCTCGTCAACAATAAATTCGTCGACGAATATTCGGATTCGCGTTCGTGGCCAATGAGTGCCCTGGCGGAACTTATCGTCACTGGGGAATGACAAGTTCTATGGTGTGCATAAAAAGCACGGTGGAAGCTAAGAGTCATCGCACCGGTGCCGAAGAATGTCACGACGACGTGATTTCACAATTCGCATTTGAGTTGAGGATTAAAGCAAAGGAGAAAGAAGTAGGAAAATACGTGTGGCGATTTTCGTGAGGCAGTATCCCGTATCGCACACAAATGCAATTTATTTTTTTATATACCTGACTAGTTTGTTTACACGTGACAAATTCCCCCCAAACACAAGATCGACATCGTACCATTATGCAAACAATTCAGACCGTTGTAGACGGTATTGGGGAGGAGATCGAACAGTCACGCCTCTAGCGGTGCGCTTCAGCTGTGGGGACAACAAACCGCATTTTCTTGTTTGTTTTTGATCCGAGAAATCGAAGATGACGATTCGAAGGCCACTCCTCGTGCGACCAAAGCACTGGTCAGAGCGAAGCGCTCGTGCCCAGACCGTGCTCGGCAAGGTTCAATTTCTTTGTTATGCTGTGTTGGTAAACAGCGGGCTGTAGGGACAACAAGCTCGATAAAGCGCCCCCTATAGTTCGATCTCCTGCCCAATACTTGGATTTATTCCGCGCATGCGTTCGTCGTCTGCAGCGGGCATCTCAAAACGTCTCGATGACCGCAAGTCCTCAAGACGTCTCGAGATGTACTTCGAACATGTCTGAGTACAGTGTTTCTACGCGTAACCGATAGGGGGTTTTAGGGGACCGTTTTTTTCACATCCGACACGGTAGGACGGGCCCTCCGGTACCCACTGCGCATGCGCTACCACAGAAGACTCGCATATGCGCAGTTCGTACAGCCTATTGTCATTCCTTCCTGGGGTGGGGAGTTTTGCTCGACGAAACTTACGGTTGGTGACAGGTTAAGAATCCGGGCTCCGCCTCGAACGTGAGCTTCCTGCCTTTGATAACACTTCGTCCCACGCTTGGCCGCAGCCATTCGGAGAGGAACGAGCGCGTTCTGGAGTCGGAGCATCTGCGGGTTTTTTTTAACCTGTCACCGATTATAGACCATTCATTTAGCGCTCTCTGGGCGGCACCATTTTCTTCGACCGCAGCACCCTCTCCATACATCCGGAAAAGTCAGCGGGTTCGGCGGGGTAAAACGAGAGAGAGGGCACGCACCCGACTCCGCTAGCAGACGACAAACCGGGAGGTTGCCGTTCTCCATCTTTGAGCTGTGTCGGCGGGCTGTAGGGAACATCGAACTCTCGCTAGTGGCTGCCTTTGTGAAGTGGTTCGCGTTCTTAGAATAGTTATGTCTACTCCAAAATCATCCTATAGCTCTCTGTTGTTCTATTTCTGTAAATGATCAACTAGCATATCTTTTTTCCGGTACTTAAATAGCAGTTGAGTCAGCCGGCAGTACTACCCTCAACTACTGCGTGTCTGGCGGCAGGAAAGCACGTTTTTATTTATTATTTCGGACTTCCACTCATGGTCGCTAAAGGCCTACACCAGTACGAACTCGTATAGTAAAAAAGGTACAGCAACCGGATTTACTTTTCGCCATAGAGGCCGGCCAATCTGACACAGTTTTCCCTATTTTGTTTTTATTTGCACGCAGGTAACCGCGCAATTGGACCCTGTGAGTCTTGTTATCTAGCATAGTATTATACGATAATTTGCATACCAAAATCTGCGCATCTGTGCTTGAAAGTTCCAAAATGACGGGATTTTAAACACAGTTTGAACCCTAATGGAACGGTCTATAGACCGTTCCATTAGGGTCATAGCAGAGAGGGTGGAAGAGAAAAAAAATGCACTCCCCCTCTCACCCCGCATGTCGTCTGCTCCGCCGAGTGGGCTGTAGCTAGCGTCCGGCTGGCGTGCAAACTGTGTTTAAAATCGCGTCATTTTGGAACTTTTAAGCGCAGATGCGCAGATTTTGATATGCCAGTTATCGTGTAATACTATGCTAGATAAAAAGACTCACAGGGTGCAATTGCGCTGTTACCTGCTTGCAAATAAAAAAAAAATAGGGAAAACTGTGTCAGATTGGTCGGTTTCTCTGGCGAAAAGTAAATCCGGTTGCTGTACCTGCTTTTACTATACAAAGTTCGTACTGGTGTAGGCCTTTAGCGACCATGAGTGGAAGTCTGAAATAATAAATAAAACGTGCTCTCCTGCCGCAATACACACAGTAGTTGAGGTAGTACTGCCGGCTGACTCAACTGCTATTTAAGTAACGGAAAAAATATATGCTAGTGGATCATTTACAGAAATAGAACAACAGAGAGCTATAGGATGATTTTGGAGTAGACATAACTATTCTAAGAACGCGAACCACTTCACAACGGCAGCCACGAGCGAGAGTTCGATGTTCCCTACAGCCCGCCGATACAGCCCATAAATGGAGAATGGCAACCTCCCGGTTTGTCGTCTGCTAGCGGAGTCGGGCGCGTGCCCTCTCTCTCGTTTTACCCCGCCGAACCCGCTGAATTTTCCGGATGTATGGAGAGGGCGCTGCGGTCGAACAAAATGGTGCCGCCCAGAGAGCGCTAAATGGAATGGTCTATGATCATTCCATTTAGCGCTCTACTGACCATTCCATTTAGCGCTCTCTGGGCGGTACCATTTTGTTCGTCCGCAGCGCCCTCTCCATACATCCGAGAAATTCAGCGGGTTCGGCGGGGTAAAACGAGAGAGAGGGCACGCGCCCGACTCCGCTAGCAGACGACAAACCGGGAGGTTGCCATTCTCCATCTTTGAGCTGTATCGGCGGGCTGTACGGAACATCGAACTCTCGCTCGTGGCTGCCGCTGTGAAGTGATTCGCGTTCTTAGAATAGTTGTGGCTACTCCAAGATCAGCCTATAGCTCTCTGTTGTTCTAGTTCGGTAGATGATCAACTAGCATATCTTTTTTTCGTTACTTAAATAGCAGTTGAGTCAGCAGGCAGTACTACCCTCAACTACTGCGTATATTGTGGCAGAAGAGCACGTTGTTATTTATTACTTCAGACTTCCACTCATGGTCGATAAAGGCCTACACCAGTACGAACTTTGTATAGTAAAAGAGGTGCAGCAACCGGATTTACTATTCGCGGGAGAGATCGGCCAATCTGACACAGTTTTCTCTATTTCTTTTTTATTTGCACGCAGGTAACAGCGCAATTGGTCCCTGTTAGTCTTTTTATCTAGCATAGTATTACACGATAACTGGCATACCAAAATCTGCGCATCTGCGCTTGAAATTTTCAAAATGACGCGATTTTAAACAGAGTTTGTACGCCAGCCGGATGCTAGGTACTGCCCACTCGCTGGAGCAGACGACATGCGGGTGAGAGGGGGAGGGCATTTTTCTCTCTATTACCCTCTCTGCTATGACCCTAATGGAACGGTCTATAGTTTAGTCGAGCAAACCCCCGTCTCAACTTTCCTAACTTAGCAACAAAAAGAGGGGGGGGGGGGGGGGGGACGCTGTCAGGGATCGAACAGTAAAGGAAACTCTTTCGTAATTTGAGTACAGCAACAGTTCCTTCGTTGAGCAACTAAATTTAACACCCTTTTTGCTTACTCTAATATGGACCACTATTGTCGAGTGCTAAAGCCACCGGAGATGCATAAACCCGACAGACCGTATAAAAAATGGCGCGCCGCCCACTCCCGGTAGTTTGAAAAGTCGGATATCCGAGTATCTACACTCCGTTTCCCGTGACGATGGACGGCGTCGGATGCCGCGAGCCTTCGGAGCCAATCAAATACCGTGTCAGTGACACGCGACTTCTGGGAGGGACGCAGCGACGCGCGATGCGCGTAGTAACGAAATTCGTTTCTAGCGCTGGATTGGCTGGGATGGCTCGTAGCGTCCCCGCTGCGGTCTCACGTAAGGTGAAATAAAGTAGCATATGTAGCGGCTTTGACGGAAAAAGAAAAAGAGAAAAGATCTGCCTGTAAATAAAAACCGAGCTCAGGCGGAAACTTCGGAAAATCCGATCCTTTGTTGCTCTCCGGAGTGGAGGAAAGGGAAAAGCCTTTCATTTTGTGGGCGTCAATCTTCTGGGGGAGTTTGTGCATTGTTCCCAGCGCCGGTTTTCCCCGCTCGAATGTTGCTGTCGCGTTTGCGGCCCCGCTGGTTTGCTCGAGGTAAGACCTTGGAAGCTCTTCGGGTCTTTTGTGTCGCTGCCGTAGGTGTATCGCGCTAAGATCCGGAGCTCAGTAGCAATAACAAACCACACATAAAAATCCGTTTCTGAGTGTTTCTTTTTTTTTTTTTTTTTGGACCGCGAGAAATTAATGGTGTCGCTCTAATAAAGGAAGGATTAAATTGGAAGGCGCAAATACTCTTGAACTGAAGTTAACTCCCTCGCTGTGAGTTTGTACGGGAGGACGACGGTGTTTATGTAAAGCACCGATGAATATGACGTACATACAGTCTCGTCTGACTGCGTTTGTAAATGCCTTGCGGTGGCAGATTACGTCGAGGTTCAACTGTGAAGGTCCATGCACATAGGTGTGTTTGAGAGCGTATGAGTGTGTTCGGCTGCGGTGAGACTACGAGAAGCCGGGACACCCCTGCTTTGCACGCCACGTGTCAAATTACTCCTTGAATTGGCACGGATGACCGGTTGAGTCGCGGCCGTTTCTATACGAAACACAGTCAAATGCACTCAAACGCAACTGTGTGTATGGGACTTTAGCCCCAAGCGTTACGTTGGTGCTCTTCCGTGATACCGCGCTTGCTTGTATCTGGACATCAGTCTCCGCGGCGTAGCCAAACGATAATGTCTGAATCGGCCTTGAAGCCTTCTTCCTTCAATGTGTGTTTGGCACTATCTTTGGAGCGGGCTTATATTTAACCGAGGAACCTACACATGAAGGCGAGGGTCGAAATCAAATAGGCATTGCAGCCAATAATAAGCTAATAATTACGTTTCGAAGTACGCATTAGTCCAAATTACACCCGGAATGGCTCGCAAGTTATGCTCATAAACTGATTCAAGAACACACCTGTCGTCTGAAAGCCTCCTCGCCAGTTTGTTTTCGATTTTCCGCTCCGTGCTTTTAAAGGAAAGCTGAAACTTTTAAAAACAAAGAGTTAATGCTTACGAGGGTGGAGTGGTGGGCGAGTTGGTGATTCATAATAGTTAAAAAACGCAACTGGACAAGGGACGGAAAGGAGGCGCTGTGTCTGTGTCTTCCTTTCTGTCCGTTGTCCTGTTGCGCTTTTTAACCAGTTAATGCTCCTTTCCGACGTATAGTATTTCCCGGAGAATTTCAATATCACCATCATTTGTCTTCAAAACAAAACTATAAACGTCAGAAAAAAAAAAAAAAACAAACGAAAAACACGCAGCCGTTCGCCACCGCCGAATGTCATTGCTTGGTCGAGCCGTGACGTCATAAAAGAACCAGGAGCAATCTTAATTGGATTATTCGCAGAAAGATCAACTGGAAATCCTTACCTCGTTTCGTCTCCGCTTCACATAAATTCCTCGGATTCGCTGAGGTGCCTGCGTCTTCTGTAGAAAGATGCTCGGACTTGCGTCGGGATTCAGACGAGAGGTTTTGACATTCATGCCAATCTCTTTCATAGCCGCACTTTGTCGTCGTATTCTCCATCTGAAAAATATTTTGAACAAAGAACGCTGTGCTTGTTGGTCTCGAACTTGTCTTTTCGCACAGCGAAAACCGATCGCTTCTACAGTTCGGAGTCCGCGGGAAAATGGTAGAAGCGCACCTTGCAACCACGCCGATATCGGTTTGTGCAACCGACGACCGCCCAGAAGTCCGGCGTGAGGCGAAACAGCGGGCCAGTCGAGCTTGCCCAGCAAGTATGCTACTGAAAGATGCTAGCTGAACGTAGGAAGATATACGAAACGAGAACGAGAAAAAAAGGGCAAACCCGCTGTTGGACTAGTGTTATGTCTTTCATTACACCGCCAGAAGCACCGGTTTTGTCCTCTCTGTTTTCAGGCCATGGACTGCGCGTGCCAGCACGGGAAGGCGCATTCCTGCACGAACTGCAATCTTGACTGGCCACCATAAGGCAGCTAGAGTAAACCTATTGTAGGCGTTACTGGTGATGAGCCTCCTGATTACCTGGCCAGGTAACATTGGCGACGAGGATGGGATTTCTCCGATCGCCTCAACGAAGACAGCTCTAGGAGGCAAGCTCGAAGAGCTCGACAGTTCAGGGTGGTCGGCATGGGCAGAGAATTTGGACTTTTACTTCCAGGCGAACGATGTTCCTGGAAGGTGAAATTCACTATGAAATGAAATTCCTAGGCTACCATGTCAACGCAGAAGGAATCCATCCAACTGAGGACAAGATACAAGCAGTAGTCGAAGCACCGGAGCCGGAGAGCAAAACCCAGCTGCAGTCACTTCTTGGCCTTCTGGCGTATTACGGCATATTTTTGAAAGACAGGGCGACAATCTCTGAGAAACTCTTTGAACTATACTTGCAAAAAATAGAGAGTGGACTTGGGAAGAAAGGCACAGGAAGGCTTTCGAAACGTTAAAAGAGTCAGTTGCAAATAGACGATACTCGCACGCAACGACGCCCTTCATTTTTGTTCTCTGGTGCCTCATCATATGGAATAGGTGCCGTCCTCGCACTGCAAGATCCCGAGGGGCGAGAGGCGAAAATCGCATTCGCACTGAGCGATTTCAATTCTGTGACATCGCTGTTTTTCTTTCTCTCTATACTTCCCTCTCCCGCTGCCGTGGAGGGACGTGGTTTCAACGCAACTTCCAAGATTGTCTTATTAGGTAACACGGGCATGAAATGGCCTACTTTTTGTGATATTCGTGATGCTTGAAGTCGGATTAAAAAGAATCGAGTGTTTTTAATAAAATTCAAAATCGCTTCAACTTCCCTTCAACGGTGAAGCAGAATTAAAAGTATAGCTCCGAGCCTTTTTTTCCCCTTCATGTTTGATTAACGGTAAGAATGAAGGCTAGCTAATCTAAGGCTGTTGATACTGGAAAGACTGTAAGACTGGTAAGAATGTAGATTTACTTAAATAATTTTTTCTTCTATTTCAACATGTACAACCCATATGTCCAACTCCGAGCCTTGGCATTTTCTGAGCATTGTATGTTCACAAACAGTTGTATGCGTTCATATTAGCTTTTGTTTGGAATTGCGATGTTATAGTATATTAGCGGCGAGAAGTTTTGGTGGCGCCCTCCTGTGGGTCCCCCTTGTGACGTCATTACCTTGCAAACAACAAGGTCGATGGTGTTTGCTATTAGCATGGTGGAAGCTTGAAATCATTGTGCTTTCAAAGGAACACTGCCAACACCGTCAAAATTAAAGTTCTTTCGTTCCTCTTATTTCCGTCGATGATAAGTCCCCTTTCCGACGTCATAGTCAGCGCTCGGCCAATCGTGGAAGGCCGACCACAGCGACGCTTTCGGTCGCGCACGGGGCTAATAGTGGAGACCTTTAGCAAACCGCTGCCGCGTTCTCAGTACCGCACCACCGGAGCCTTTGAAGCATGCTTTTAAGCGCGTGCCCCGCGGCCTCGGTATCACCCGGACGTGCGCTTAAAAGCATGCTTCAAAGGTTTCGGTAGTGCGGTACTCGGATTGCGGCAGCGGTTTTCTAAAAGTCCCTATTGTCTCGGTGTATTCTTCTCTGTATGTGCCAACGTATTATGGCCGACTGGTTGTTCTCAGAATGACACAACTACAATCAACTAATTTTAGAAAAAACAAAACAACGTAAAGCACGTGGAACGTACGGGGGTGCATTAAAGTTACCACTCGTGCCGCGGGTGCAATGTTGGCGCGGTGCGAAAGCCCGGAGGATAATGCTACGATCCGCGTTTTCCCAACGCGAGGGCACACTCCCGCTTTTTCCACGCGCATTACGTCTTTCTCAAATTGAGGGGGGATCGGTGGCCGAGTGGGCTAGCGCACACCAGCTCGGAGCACGTGGGGCGAAAGCTCGCGCTGCAGAACCTATACGGATCCTGGGTTCGATTCCCACCCCTGCCCGTTTCGATCTGGATGAGCATCGTACCGGCGTGCGGTCGTGTATCACCACTGCGTGGTGCACGTTAAAGACCTCAGGTTAGCGGTTGTACTGCACTGGCTGAGTTGCTCATCTACAGCGAGTGACTCGTCGCATCTTTGAAATGGCTGACCAACTATACACAGGTCACTGTCATTTCGGCCGATAGTCGCATTAAAGCCGAGAGTGCATTACGGCCGAGAGGAGCGGAAGGGCCGGGAGTGGCTTTGAGGCCGAATAGGGCATAACGGTCGAGAACTGCATTAAGGCCGATGGTCTCTGAATTGGCTAGTGTGGCCGCCTTCTCGGGGGTCGCGTTGTGGTTGATGACTTTAGTTGCCACCAAATATGATAGATAGTGCCACCTATTTATTTTATTTGTCAGTGCACATTGTATCTCGGTGACGGCAAATTCTGCGTTTTTGGTTTTGTTGCTTTATCTTTTACGATTAATTATGCATGTAACGCTTTGACCATTTCGACTAGCTTTTCTTTTTTGCTACACTCCGTGTCATCATTTTTTAGCAAAGGACGAAGGCTATGCCCTCGTGAGCCAATTAGAGAGACGAAACGAAGCACGTGACTCTTCTTCAAGGCAAGAATGCACTCCTACGGTGAATTAATTGTCATGTTCTGACATTCTGATGGCTCATGTGTTTTTTATATTTCCTAGTATGTGTTTTCTTCAACGTTTCGCTGTAAAAAAGATTGAAAATAAAATTCTAAAATCAACCTCACTCATCGTTTTCGTAGCCACCCGGTAGAATCAGAGACATAACTAATTTAGTTAAAGTGCTGAAATTTGAAAAGACACAATAAATGTTTCACTGAACTCTTAAAAAGCCGATAATTAAAATATAGGAATGTTATATCAAAAAGGCGCCCTTAATTTATAGCTTTTATTTGGAAATAGGTGTGGGTGTGTGTACATAATCCAAATATGCAGATGAAGGAACTACTGATCAAACGAATAAGAAATGATAAAACGCAGAAAAGCAAATAAATAAACGAAAGATTTGGATAGGCAAGGCCGGCGTACCGACTGGTGCCGGCCGTGAAGGGTGAAAACAAACCCAGAACCGCAGTATTTGCAGTCACCGACAGATACACTCTTAAAAATGTCACAAGTTTACTTTCCCGCAGAATATTGTAAACGACTTATTTTTCGCGATTAGGTCAAAGCTGGAGTTTTGGAATAATTTGCGGGTTATAATTTTCGCGACGCGGTAAAATCTCAATATAGATTCTAATGTGTTTACATTTTAACGGAATTGTTCGCGGGACCTATTTTTCGCGAATTGTAGGCGATTGGCGAAAATTAGGTCCTCTCGAAAATTTATTAGTTTAGAGTATTCGGAGCGCCAATCATTGTAATCTGAGAAGAGACCACGTCGGTTCACGAGACTGAAAATATGTTAATTTCATCCGCCATGCTCAATGTGGCGCCATCTATCTTATTTGGTGGCAACTAAAGTCGTCAACCACAACGCAACCCCCGAGAAGGCGGCCACACCATCTCATTCAGAGACTATCGGCCTTAATGCAATTCACGGCCGTTATGCACTATTCGGCCTCAAAGCCACCCCCGGCCCTTTCGCCCCTCTCGGCCTTAATGCACTCTCGGCCGTAATGCGACTATCAGCCTTAGCGAGATGCTCCCGTCTAAATATCCCCACAACCACAATTATTATTTTCAAATCGACAGATTTTTTGTGGTTTGCGATCATATGGCCCCCCCCTGGGCGTTTATAGCTCATCTGCAAAACCGCATTAGTGTAGCTTTCACGGCTTATTTTTTTTTAATCCCGTCTTTTTAAAAAGGACACCCTGCATATAGTTCCCGAAAGCTTAAGAAACGCAGGGTGTGGCTTATTTTACGTTCACGCGTCCTGCTCTGTGATTGGCTCTCCTGCGTAACCATCTGCGAATGCGGGATTCTCATTGGCTGCGGAGTGAGAATAGGATACGCTCGCTACTCGCCACGCCCTGCGTTTCTTATTCTGTCAGTGACTCTATGCGGAGAGCAAATCGTCTGCTTCTTGCGCTGGATAGCGATGACGTCAGAAGGCCGAGCTCGTATTGGCTGATTGGAAAAAAAGAAATAGTGGGTAGAGCTTAAGGCATCTAGCATTGAGGTCTACCCACCATCCTTTCCATCAAAGCCAATCTGAGCTCGACCTCGTTTTGATGTCACCGTTAACTTCAGATCAACAAGCAGACGACTTGCTCTCCGCATAGTGCATTTGTTTCTGTTTTTTTGGCATGAAAAAAAGGAAAATAAGAACTTTCTTCTCCACTGTTGGAACAAGTACTGATGTTCCTACCACGGAAATTTCAGCAAAAAAAAAAAAAAATAGAAAGAAAGAAGGATTTGTTAAATAAAACGTGTGTGCACGAGTAAAATGCTCGCACGGGCCTACGAATATAAGAGATGCGATTGGATATAAGATGGATAAGATGCGATTGGAGCTTTGAATCATCGCAGTGAGCTAACGTTGCCTCGCGGGCTACCAGCGAACGTCGTCACGCTGCAATCGCCGCGATAAGAACTGCCGTCGGAAGCAAAAGCTCGGTTAATTTTCGAGGTTACCAGGGTCGAACGGAGCTCTTATTCCGAAGCTAAACACCGAAAGAGCGGTCGACTGACATCTCTAAAGGCCCAACGCGGCGGCAGCACACCTTCCAACCCGGCGGGCCTTTATCAGACCATGAGTCGGGCGTCTTCGCCACTAGGCGACGAGTTAGCGTGGAACGAGTGGCTTAACCGAGGACAGGTGCGGGGGCACTCCCTCCTAGCTAACCAAGCAATCAGCGATGCGCCGGCGAAGCAGATGGCTTTACGCCCACGCGCACCTCCCTCTCTATTGGCAGAAACACAAAAAGAAAGGAAGTGTCCCGGATTGAAGTCTTTGCGCGCGTGCACGCAAAGTTACCTTGGGGGCCGAAAGCAAACATGGAACTAATTGCTGCGGCCGCCTTCAAAAGATACATTCAACGAAGAAAAATAAAGGCTGACCCCTCTCTGGTTTTTGTGCGTATATTTTTTTTATGCTCCATTTTTTTGCGTTAATTGTTTTTCCACGTCCCGGAGAGTGAGCCCTGTCAACTTGTTTCTCTTTGTTCGTTTTTATATTTTGTTTACATCTATAACTTTGGATAGCTAGCTTCTTTTTATTTTTTTATTTTTGTTTTATCGCACCTCCAGCTGACGTCTGGTGTGTTTGTCCTTTCTTTCTCGAACGTTTGATGATTTTGATTTTTTTTTTTGTTTTCATCGAAGGGTTGGCTTTTCGGTTTGTTCGTTGCTGCCGCTTTTTTATTGTAGTGCCAGGAGTGGCGCACGTACGTGGATTGACAATTAAACGCGTTCACCGTAAGCTGTCGCCGGAGAGACACAGACAGCTCCACTCCTCCGCCTCGCCTCTCTCGAACTAAATAAAAGAAGACAGGACGGAAAAGCTTTTCTTATCCTTTTTTTTTCTTCTTTTTTTCTCGCACGCGTGAAGATGTGACAAAAAAGCAAAACCGGAAAGCGATTGAGAATTTGCCGGCGCTCAGATCTTAAACTCGTGATTATAAGATGAATAAAGAGACGGGTCGCTTTCTCTGCGTGCGTGCGTGCGTGCGTTTTAGCGTTTTTTTTTTTCTCGCTAAGTTGAGCAAACAATCCGCTGGATCGGCGGCTCTAGAATATCGTTAGAAGTGTCACCGCGGCACCAGCCGAAAGAAAATGGACCGCCGCGGCGGCTTCTTCACTATATTTAACTGAGAAATGAAATTTCCGAAAAGTATTCGAAAATTAAAGTCCTTTCTTTCTTTCTTTTTTAACGTTTATATTACGCCTATATTAGAGAGTTTTAGTAGATCGTTCCGATACCTCCGATACCCCCGATAACGATACTATATATGTAAGCGCAAAGGCGGAGGCAGAGTATCGGGTATCGTTATCGGAGTCATCGGAACGATCTACTAAAACTCTCTATTAGAGATCTTGAAATGTCGTGAGAGGAATTTCTTTTTATTTGTTATCATGATGCTGGTCTAGCTTAGTCATCTTTCCGTTCAAAAAAATTCAAAATCTCACCCACCAAAAATAAGAAAAAAAAACTGTACCGATGCAATGTTACGTTTGTGCGCTTATTAGTTTTTTTTTACACACCCTATATTAAGGAAATGTTTTTTTTTTTTACTATGATCAGTTTAAGATGAAGACGAATGTTCGGTAATATTCCTGTAGATATTACAATGATCATTGGTCAACCCTTTCTTTTTCTTTTTTTTATCCTCCCCTGTACTGTCTGTTTTTGACACGGTAAATTTGCAAACCTTCCTTGATAGGCAATCACAACAGTATCATACATCCACTGCAAAGACAGGTTGAATTTGAACGTGGCTTCCTCGCTAAACAAGACCAGGCCGGCATGCTAGAACAGCGTCTCAGCTGAGACTGGGTGAAAGAAAGCACTGCAAAGGCTGGGGCGCGCGAGCGTCTTGAGACGCAGCTTGAGTCCCGCTCAGCTCGTGCGCTGGCTTTGACAGTGCTTTCTTTCACCCAGTCTCAGCTGAGACGCTGGTTCTAGCAAGCCGGCCCAGAAGCGCACATCTGAAGTGTCTTTCGCGACAATAGTTACTCTATTAAATATTAATATCTCGACGATACGTATAAATTACCTCTCGGTGTTGTCGAGCAAAATTGGTGGTACTCCTTTGAGGATGGCTTTCTATTTCGTTTCAGACACATCAATTTAAACAGGCGGCGACAACGCAAAAACAAAAATTTATGTTCCATCCTCGTGTATAAGTTCGTGCGTACATCTATTTTTTTCTAAGGTAGATATGCTGAGCTAATCGTTGAGTTTTCTAAGTTACATATGCGTCGTACCCAGACTGAGACGAATAAAAGAAAGTAAGTTTGAGCTTGGCCGTTTGTTTTAGTTCTCGCTTCTTAATTCTAGCGGTAGTGTAGCGTGTCATGCCAATTTTACGACGTGAGATATGTTGCTCAAATTGATTTCACTTGAATTTTAGATGTTTTTTTTTTTTATTTAGATTTACTTTTCTGGTTTACTACGCTTACGGGGAGAACCAGGGTAAAGTGAAGTACAGCGACGACTTTGGATAAATGTGCGAGGTACAGGAGATGCCGATTATATTTACGACACCGATCTTTACCAGCGATGCTTGAAGCATCGCTGGTAAAGATCGGTGCGTTTGTTAAATGGTTCGTCATAAACTAAATTTTTTTTTTAACTGCCGTTGTTTAGAAATTTTAAGAAACAATTAAATTTGTAAAAAGAACAAATTATTTCAACATTTATACAAACGTTCTGCCAGACAGCCTTACGTTATTTTTTTGTGCGCTTTTTGTATAAGACTGTGAATATTTGACCGATTGAATAGGTCATGAGCCGTTTTCCATGCCTCCCTTGGTTCGTATCACATCACATTTGTGTTGCATATCGGGTGGTTGGTGTGTATTACTCGTCTATGTGCGCACCTGTGCGCTTGAGCGTCTCCGACTGTGTCATTATCTGCGTGAGCGAACATACTCTGGAGCCTGTTTTTGTCAACGTTTTTTTTGCGAATTCGCCGCTAAATTTCGTCCTCGCTTTTTTTTTTCCCCTTAGAAAGGCTCTACACCGTATGTTTTCCAACTTTGTGCCTAATATTGCGGGAAAACACTTTGACAGGTGAGGATAACCGATCGCCCAATATATACAGGGTGTTTCAGAGAACGCAGGCCAAATCGCACCTGGGAAAACTACTCATCGCAAGGAAAAAAGGCTCGCGTAGTTTTGGTCCTGGGCCAGGGGCCCATTTAGGAAAATTATTAAAGTCCGGGATAATTAAGTTGTTAATTATTTTTGCGTAATTAACTTTTTTACTATTTGTTTAAGGGCATGGTTTCAATTAGAAAATTTCTCAGCATCATTGAAAAACACTAAATCAACAAATTTCAGAACAGTAGAAGGCACGCGCTGCATTTTACGGCTTTCTAAAAAACTCCACGAATTCGACGGATTTTTAACTTCCGGTTTGCAATCGGAGCGCATCTCGGCCCCGACGGCACCGCGCCCCGTGGAGAAATAGTGCCACCAGCCTCTGCTGCGCTGTCCTCTCACCACGCAGCAGAGGCTGGTTGGACTACTTCTCCACGGGGCGTGGTGCCGTCGGGGCCGAGATGCGCTCCGATTGTAAACCGGAACTTAAAAACCCGTCGCATATGTGCAGTTTTTCAGAAAGCCGTTAATTGGTGCGCGTGCCTTCTATCGTTCTGCAAATTTGTTGATTTAGTGTTTTTCAATGATGCTGAGAAATTTTCGAATTGAAACCATGCCCTTAAACAAATATAAAAAAAGATCATTATGCAAAAATAATTAACAACTTAATTATCCTGGACTTTAATAATTTTCCTAAATGGGCCCCTGGCCCAGGACCAAAACGACATAAGCCTTTTTTCCTTGCGATGAGTAGTTTTCGCAGGAGCGATTTGGCCTGCGTTCTCTGAAACACCACACGATTACGCTTCCTGCACATGGGAAACTGCTATCAACACTTAAATAGGTGCCCAAAGTTTGGAAAGTATTTATCGGTCGGATTAACTTCATTTTCTCTGCCCGCCTAGTTTATGTAGGCTAACTTATCGATGTGCTAACATTGGTGAACGTTACTTGATGCGTGACGTAATCCGAGGTGAAGTACTGTTTGAATGACGTAAAACCAAGTTTCTCGTAAAAATATTTTTTTTTCTGCCACGCCGTTCTTTTTTTTTTTTTACGTAAGCGTCGAGATTTGAACTTTATACAAATATATATTATAAAAAGGAGACGTTTTGTCTGCCCCATTATTTCTCTGCTTTCTTAAGCCGTGGTTCACGCTGCTCCTACGTTGTAAAGAAGAGACGGCCGGCGTTCGATGCGGACATGATGACAGAATAATGTGAGGATACGCCTCAAAGATGTCGAAAGTATGTTTGCTTCGTACATATATGTATATACTTAGAAAAATGACTCCAGACAGTTTTTGTATGACCAGTGTGACAAGACTGTCGTACAAAGAAAAATACACGCATCAGACCATGTTTTTGCAGATTTCCATTGGCTGCGACGCGTCATATCAGATGCTTCGCCACGGAAGCCGGCGGGACCGCTCAAGGTCAAAACGAACGCCCCTCATAAATAAAACACAAATAAAAGCAGAGCAACGCAGATGCATCGTCACGGAAGCCGTGGAGCCGGCGGGGTTCACCGCGCCTGCGCAGTGGGGGAGCCTGATGTCACCGACGGAACGCCGCGTGAAAAATGGAAGACGTGGCGTGCTGCTTGTAGGAATCCGCTGCGTGTAGGAATGCTTTCGCATTCCTAAACGTAAGCAGTCTTAAGTGTCTCTGTCGAATTTTTATTGTACGATGTATTACGAGCGCGACTGCGGCTTAAGACAACAGTGAAAAGAAAGAACGCTGTCTGTCTTCCTTTTTTCCCCTCTGTTTTCTTACTACCAGTCTCAAAGTGTGCCATCATGTTTAAGATATAGACCTTTTCTTTAACGGCGCTGCCATCTTGTGAATTGCGGCGCCGACGACGCCGTCTAGCGGCTTAGAAAAACAAATACCGGCTAGTTCTGGCAGCACAGCTATCTGTGTAGTCAACGGTGTGGGTATGGGGAGAACTTGGCTAGACTTGGCTATGGTGGGCTGCAATAACTTGGTTGGAGCTTGTCCGGTTGAATCCTGCAGCTGGCTACTCACAGGCCATCACCTTGCCTCCTCGAGAGAACGACGACGAAGACGGTGGGGTGTTTTGATTGAGTTTCCACAGCGAAGTATATATGAGTAGTTTAATGTAGTCTATGCAGGTAAGCTCTCGGCATTTGATAGCTCCATCTTGAGTTGTGGCATGTAGACCTTTTCATGCCTTTCACATACCATGGGGCTTGCAGTGATAACCTCATTGGATCACCTGCACCGGGAATTAAAATCGGTCTTCTTGTCGTAGACGAAGTGGTCGTGAGCTTAAACGTGACGTTGAGTCTGATACGAATATCTCGCGATTCAAGCTCGCAGTCGACTGACTTCATAAATAAGGATTCTTGGGGAAAATGCGAAGCTCGATAACATTGCAGCCACACTCGCGCTGCGGCTTCTTGTGCTCATGGCACACTTTCTGCTATTGTTCTTATGCTTTTTATAATTATTTATCCATCCCACGACCTTGCAGTGGTAGCCAAACAACCGTAGATTTTCGGAAATTGCAGCACGGTAAAAAGGAGCACTCGGAACTAACTCATGCACGACGTCCGTTTTTAAGCCTTTTCGCCCATACCCTTGGCGGTGGCATACCCTGTGTCAGCGGGCAATCCAAAAATGCACCAGGTTGAGGGTACGTCAGTTACTGGCTGGTTTGAAGTTATGCGAAAAAGGTCTATACAAGCTCGCCTGCACTCTACAGATATTTTACGAAATACCATTCGCACAAAAACGAACTATCTCTAAACACTACAGAAGGAGAAGAAAAAATGCATATTCTCGCGAGACACTTTTTTTTTTTTTTCTCTTTTAATCTCGATTGTCAGTTTTTGGGTTGGTGGCGGCTTATCTACAACTCAACTACGCACGCTGCTACCTCTGGCCTTGTAAACCAGCGGAGATGAGAGCAACAAGTTTTTTTCCCCTCTCTTCCCCCCTCTCTTCCGATGTCCTGTCGGCTCTCAGCTTCGCAGTTTCGTCGCTGATTTAATTAACGCCGCTCAGGTTATTGTTTCAGCCCTGGCTGCGCCAAGCCCCCAACGAGAGCGTCTGAGTCCCCGGATGCGCGGTATGATAGGCTGCGGGGCCTGTGATAGGTCCGTCCAGACGGGTTAAGCGAATTAGGGAACTCGGAAAACTAATGGAGTTAGCGTTTTCCTCTTCTTGTTGTGGTTGTTTTTTAACTGCCGTTCACGGCGTTTTATTTGCGTGAAAGGTATATTTGGTTCTTGGGATATATATATATATATATATATATATATATATATATATATATATATATTATTTGTTTTCGTTTCGTGATGCGATGTTGCTGCTCGGTTGTTGCGTGTCCGTCGGTGTTATTTTAAGGACGAGATGTCTCTGTTTGTTTGTATTGTCGATCGTAGGTGTTCGCGTGATGTTTGTCCGGAGGCCTAGATCAGCGTTAATATGAAGGAACGAATGGCGTTTCGTTTGAAAATGTCCCGGTAGCTTTTTATTTCTTTCAGTCAGTGTTGTAGACTGAGTGCACATGTATTGCACGACGGACTCTGTAACCTAAATTCAACAGCCATGTGGTTGTCGGACCAACCTAAGTACAGCCATTCTTCGATCGCGCCGCCCGCTGGGGATTCTATTGAATGCCGTCGACGCGTCGTCATTTTTTGGCATTCGACGCATCGCACGTCTGAACGCGCGTCCCCCTTTTGGTCTGTCCTGGCGGCCGGAAACGAGGCTCCGTTCTGCAGTGGCTGCCGGCGACGCGGCGCCGTTGACGCATCGTATTTGCGGCGACGCTCCGTCATATTTTGGCTCACGTGAACCCTATCATACGCGAACTCGGCGGTAGTTAGCTTTACGGCGAATATGTTATATGGCCGGCACCAAAGCATATCCGGTTAGGCGCCAGCAACGGAAGTCTACAGGCCGACTGCCAGCCAAACGCTCACGCAGAGGTCATCTTCTTATTAATTGGACACCATTGCCACCCGAACCTCTTCCTCGATTGCCTCCGTGTTGCTCCCAACGTGTCTCAAATATCACGTGCTCAGACTTACAGTGGCGCTTTGCTCCGTGAAACGAGCGTGTTCTGAGAAAGAGCTAAAAAGAAAGCGACAAAAAAACGAGACGAAACAACAACCACAAAAACAACATACTCCTTTGCCGCAATGGTGTGAGGTAGAGGCCTTCATGTGCGCTTTGCTTATGGCCCTGTCACACTGCGGAAACAGTCGGAGAACTTTGTCCTTCAACACGAGGAAAACATGTTTTCGGGGACCCTGTCACATTGCGGAAACAGCAACAGTCCGGAAACATGTTGCTGTTGTCCGAAAACCATGTTTCCCAACTTGTTCTCCGACACTCGGGGAACATCCTGTCACACCGGGAAAGCGTGTCGGAAGAACACAAATTGCCTCCTCTCCTGCGCGCTGCCTCTATTCCTGCCAAGCACGCGCGCTCGTGCAGTGCAAGCACTGTTCTGGGCCACATGCTTGCGCCTGTAGCATCGGCTGCGTCTGGACCGAAGCTGAAACGAAGTATAGGAAGTATTCACTGGCGGCCATAGCTGTGTGCACGACTGCTGAGCGCGTGCTGATGGCGAGCTTCCACAGTTTTTTTTGTAACGTGCATTTCGCACCCTCAAGATTGTTGGTCTTAGCAGCCTATTAATGTGGGCTTGTTCAGAGCAAGCGCTCTAGACATCACCCACAAATATGGCGCCCAGTGAATACTCCATATAGGCGGCTAGGCTCAGATCCGCTGGCTCCGCTCGCCCCTCGAATCGTTGCCATTTTGGATCGCCGTCTCATCGCCGTCGCTCTACCGTAGTCGATTCATCAGCCGCGCGAACCATCTCGTGTTCTCTGGATTTGGCGGTTGCGTTCTGCTACAGGGCTAGACCCTTGCAGGATGGCATACGCGCCGGCCACAGCAGCAGCTTCTGCTTTGGTGCTTCTTTGTGCCATCGATTCAGATGATTCTGACGATCAGCTGCCGCCGCGCAAGAAGCCGCGTTCAAAAGGGACCAGCGAGTGGCTCGCAAGAGTGCATCAACAAGGTGCCTATGAGAATTTGATGCGGGAGCTGGCTCTGGAAGATTCCGAGGCCTACCGGCGTTGGATTCGGGGAGTTGTCAATTATTGAAGTATTCTCGTGCGACTATCTGTACTGAAAAATATAGATGTTGCCGTGTTGCTGGAAAAAAATTCGCTCAGCCACCGAAATGGGCAACACGTGTCGTCCGACACAAGTTGCCGAGGTTTCCGTTGCCAAAAGCTGTCACACCGAGACAATATTGTCGCTGTCGTCCATGTTGTGTTGCTGTTTCCTCAAGTGACAGGGTTGTCGGGCAACATAGCCGACAGCCGACATGTTTCCCGACTGTTGAGAAACATGTTTTTTTTAATGTTTCCGCCGTGTTTCCTCAATGTGACAGGGCCTTTAGCATGGACTAATTGCGAAAGCTGGGGAAGCGCGAGCGGCGAGCCTTGACTGCCTTGACTGGAGCCATAGGAGGCTATGCTGCAGACCTCGCTGCACGAGCGCTCGTGCAGCCGCCGAGGCTTCATTCAAAGCAACTATCCCGCGCTTTTAGCATGAGCGACTAAAGGCCGGTTCAGACACTTGCGTTTGAGTGCCTTTGACTGCGTTCCGTCGAGAACCGAAAGCGAGTCACCGGCACATCTGTGCTTCGTATGAAGCGTGGAATCCAATTCAAGGAATCATCTTGGCGCGCGATATAAGCAGCAGGGATGTCCTGGTTTCTCGTTGCCGCAACGCAGTCAAACGCAGTCAAACGCAACTGTCTGAACCAGGCTTAACAACAGTTCATGCTAAAATGAGACGGTGTAGCAATTTTATTCCAAATCTTACTTTTTTTTGTTTGTTCAGAAGTGCTCGAAAGAGCGTGTCCCTGCACGCGCTCCTGGCGCAGACTGTGCTACGGTGACATTTTGTTTTGGACAATTTATTTGTATTTTTCCTGTGAGCGCGTGCTGTCAGCATCGGGTAGTACCATAGCCTCCTCTATACTCACAAAGCCTGGCAGTTTGACGACGAAGACGTAGAGTGCCCGGTCGCAGATTTGGAGCGCGAGGATCTGGTAGCGCAGAGCATTTTTCGGGGAACCTGGACGTTAGCGCAAAGCTTTTGCAGCGGCGAGGACCCGAAACATGATTTTCAAACCCGACGAGAAAAGAAGCGGTAGCGCGAGGAACGCGAGGAGCACGAGCGGACATTCGCCGAGAAGTCTGTTTCGGCGCCCGTCAGTGGCTCTCTTCTCATACGTTGTCTGCCGCTCTATAGACCTTTCCAAAAAAGAGCTTGCGGCCGGTGCCATTTCGAGTGTTCGTGCGTATGGCGCGTGCTTTGGTCGCTTTCCGAAGCGACGAACACGCACGTGCCGGACTGTGAAGATCGCACGCTGGACTGTGATTTTGTAAACATTGGAAAGGTCTATAGACCTTTTCTTTAACGGCGCCGCCATCTTGAGAATTGCGGCGCCGACGACGCCGTCTAGCGGTTTAGAAAAAGAAATACCGACTAGTTCAGGCAGCACAGCTATCTGGGTAGGCAACGGTGTGGGTATGGGGGGAACTTGGCTAGACTTGGCTATGGTGGGCTGCAATAACTTGGTTGGAGCTTGTCCGGTTGAATCCAGCTGGCTACTCACAGGCCATCACCTTGCCTCCTCGAGAGAACGACGACGAAGACGGTGGGGTGTTTTGATTGAGTTTCCACAGCGAAGTATATATGAGCAGTTTAATGTAGTCTATGCAGGTAAGCTCTCGGCATTTGATAGCTCCATCTTGAGTGGTGGCATGTAGACTTTTTCATAATTTTCACATACCATGGGGCTTGAAGTGATAACCTAATTGGACCCCTGCACCGGGAGTTAATATCGGTCCTCTTGTCGTAGACGAAGTGGTCGTGAGCTTAAACGTGACGTTGTGTCTGATACGAATCTCTCGCGATTCAAGCTCGCAATCGACGGACTTCATAAATAAGGATTCTTGGGGAAAATGCAAAGCTTGATAACATTGCAGCCACACTCGCGCTGCAGCTTCTTGTGCTCATGGCACACTTTCTGCTATTGTTTTTATGCTTTTTAAAACTATTTATCCATCCGGCGACCACGCAGTAGTAACCAGATAATCGTAGATTTTCGGAAATTGCAGCACGGTAAAAAGGAGCACTCGGAACTCCCTCATGAACGACGTCCGTTTTTAAGCCTTTTCGACCATACCCTTGGCGGTTGCATACCCTGTGTCAGCGGGCAATCCAAAAATGCACCAGGTCGAGGGTACGTCAGTTACTGGCTGGTTTGAGGTTATGTGAAAAAGGTCTATATTATACTCTGTTTCACCTTGTGTTGTACCGCAGGAAAGGCTACAAGCGCGAGCTCCTTGCTCTATGGCACATCATGGCGGCACAAGCTCTCGTGCACCAATGGCAGCTGCCAACGCTATGAGCTCGCGCTTCTAGCCTTCGCTGCGGTACAACATAAGGTGAAACGGAGTATAGACCTTTCCAAACACGAGCTTGTGGCCGGTGCCATTTTGAGCGTTCGTGCGTATGGCGCGTGCTTTGCTCGCTTTCCGAAGCGACGAACACGCACGTGCTGGGCTGTGAAGATCGCACGCTGGACTGTGATTTTGTAAACATTGGAAAGGTCTATAGCGGCGAGATGTTTTGGTGGCGCCCTCCTATGGTTCCCCCTTGTGACGTCATTACCTTGCAAACAACAAGTTCGATGGTGTTTGTAAATAGCATGGTCGAAGCTTGAAATCATTGCGCTCTCAAAGGAACACTGCCAACACCGTCAAAATTAAAGTTCTTTCATTCATCTTATTTCCGTCGATGATAAATCCCCTTTCCGACGTCATAGTCAGCGTTCGGCCAATCGTGGAAGGCCGACCACAGCGACGCTTTCGGTCGTGCACGGGGCTACTACCTTTTCAATTTCGGCGGCTGCTTCTCGTGGTGATCTGCCAGGCGTTGTCAGCTATGGTAGTACAGAAGGGCGTTGCTACATTACCCATGCATCCAGAAGCATGCAGGAAATGTAGTTACACGCGCTGCGCGTGCTGGCGTTGGCAATTGCACTCTTTTAAAGCAAAAAGTCTGAAACGAAGTGGCAGTTCGGACGTGCGTCCGCAAACGCCTTTTTCGTATGATTTATTGTAAATCTTTAGAGGGAGAAAAAGAGAGAGAAGTGTTGAAAAGAACGGTAGCCTGGAACCAACGGTACTAAACCACTCAGTTGGGAAACTGCCATAGAGACTGCTCTGAAAAAGCGGCACCGACCCGTCCTCCAGAACCGAGCTACTAATGGTGATCACAACGCCGCCATTTCTCCCGCAGCGGCCACTCGAGGAACTGCACGTGACTTCTAGTTTGGCTTTAATCGGCCATTATGGTGCCGAAACAGATAGTCTGTCAGTCAGTCAGCAACTTTATTGAACCTTATTAAATGGGCTTATGCCCAAAACAAGGGTTCGTTAGGGAGGGGAATAAGGGAGGGATCTTCTTTCCGACAATCGGGTCTTTAACCGATGCTTTATTTCTAGTGTCCTTAGAATCACTGCCAACTGTGTTTCGTAGTCCTCTGCGGCCAGGAGCACACACCAGGGAAGATCTTCGTCTTGATCGTCCAGTCTGCTTTGGAGCGTGGCTGGTATCGGGTTGCTCGGGCACATCCAATACGTGTGCGCCCAGCTACCTTCGACACTACCACATTCCTCGCACTTGTCGCTGAAGAGATCCGGCCAGATTCTGCTCAGCATGCGGGGAATTAGGGTGTTATGTAGCTGAAGTCTTCTCCACGTCGATTCTTGGGTTCGCGAGAGCCGCTTATGAGGGGCGCCCATGAACTAACGCTACATTCGGATACTTCTTAGAATATCGTTGTACGCTCGAGGGCCTCTGTCGTATGGCGAGGCCCCGTAGCAGTGGTCTCCGTCCGTTATGGCTCGGCAGGTCGTCGCCCGGATTTGTTGTGCACGGGTTACGAGTGCGTGGGCCTCTTCGTTCCCCGAGTGTCCAGAGTGTCCGGGCACCCAGGTTAACGAGAGTCTGGATCCTGTCTGCGGTGTCTTTTTCTGAAGGATCTTGCGGGCTTCCTTGCCAACCTTTCCATCACCAAAGTTCGAGATGGCCGTTCTCGAGTCTGAGGTGATTGTGGCTTGTTTGGTTCTGGATGCCGCTATGGTTAAGGCCAAGGCGACGGCTACTTCTTCTGTTTCGTCAATATTCTCAGCAGAGACGGAGGCCGTACACTCTAAGAAAAAATGGAGGAAAAAGGTGGCAACGGCGCGTCTTCCTCCCTTCTACTGACGCGCCCCCAAGCGGACACGAGAAGAAGGGAGGAACCAGACGTTTTCCTCCGTCTCCAGACAGACGAGAGAAAGCTTTCGCCCTCCCGACTCACCTTCTTTCGGTTTCGTTTTTCGAGCACGTCGCGCACGTTGTTAAATAAATGTTGTTGAGTTGATTGAGCTTCAGCGGCAGCGAAGGCCACCTGTAATTCCGTCTTCCAGTCCAAACGTTCAGAACATTTCGGTTGCATTGACGTTTTTACCACTAATTTTATCAAACGAGCAAACGAAGCCGCTAGAAACAGCGAAGTTCCGGAGCAGTGTCAGCAGCGCTACGTACACTGGGTAAGATGGCCGTTTTTGGATTGCGGGACCCACGCGGAACTACAGTAGTGGAACCACGCAGACCTGTGTTGACGTTTTCGACGTTATGGAAATCGCAGGGACTGCGTCCAAGACAGGCAGGTTTTGCTGCCGGCTGCCTGGGTGCCTTCCGTGCTGAGTTCGGTTCTGTTTTCCCGTGCCGAGTGCCAACCGGCGTTCAACGTGGTTCTGTATTTCTGCGTGTCAGCACCATAGCAGCAACATCGTGATGGCAGTGTTTTGCGTAGTGAACAGAAGACTGGAATTATCGTCGATGTGACCGTGTGTTCGCGTATCAGTGGTGTAACAACAAGATGAGATGACGTAAACTGTCGGGCATTGATGCCGCTAGTCGGGCCGTGATCGGTGGGGGCGGTGTGTCGCAGGTTGACATTCCGCTTTACATGAAAGCGTTTAAGACCACTTGAGGAATTAGGTGCAGTCGATCGACGTGCCGATAGTAATCTTGGAACGCTGGTCTGAACGGTAAGCTCCTATCGCACAGTGGCCAATGTGACTGTCGGTCCCCGAGAGCGATTGCGCTCTGGGGAAGACTGAACAGTACGAAATTATGATGGAAAGTACGTATACTTACAGTAAAATTTTAGCATTAAAAAAACAGGTAAAATCGAAAAAAAAGCTATCCTTTATTTTGCTGTTTAAATATACTACGGTTCCTGGAGAAACTGCCGTCCAAGTGGCGCGCTGGGATGAGCGCAACAAGTTTTCGAGCTCGCCACGGCGTAGCTCCGTACACTTAACACCTGCCGCAAGTCGCGGCTTTGACTGCATTCAAGTTGATCGAAAAGCGATTTCTCTGCCCGTGAAGCATCACTTCCAGCTGAGTGAATATCCGCTCTACAGAGGTTAATTCAAGACGGCAGTTGCAGCCGTGCGCGAACAGCACAAATGGAAAAACAAACACTACAATACAAAATACTGGCTACGAAATGCCGTGCGGGGAAACAAACTCATGGCTTGGAACCGCATTGGAGCGGCTCGATTTATTGGCTTTCAAATAATTACGGCATGATCGAGCGTTTTCTTTTCAATAAGAGATTCATCCCCTGAGCCATTAAAAATACTCTCAGATGTATGACATTGCTGGAAAAAAATCAACATGCTGGGAATATTTTTTATTGCTGAGGGAGTCACCGAGAAATTACGTACGTTCAAAACGACCAGTATAAAATACGGAAACGCAGATTTCGGGAGTAGTGATCGGGCTAGTGTGCTGCTGTATTGGTGTTCGTATGTGCGATGCATGTGTGCATCAATGAATGTTCAGCTGATGCTTGTAGTATGCGTAATGTGCCTACATGTTTGTATAATAGAGGTTCCGAAGCGCAATGGTGGCGTGAGAAAATAAAAATATATTTCGTAGAACATGAATTGGGCGGTATCTAGCGCCACCTAGCCTAGCTCCTCGCGATTACTCTGCTTGACCCTGCCATCTGGTGGCAAGCGATTTAACCTCCTTCTACTCTACGCGGCTACGCCATAATTTCGTGTTACCGTGCTGAATTGAGCCAAGAGGCTGCTTCTGATTTTTTTTTTTTTTGAGAGCGGCTTTTGGTTTTGCGGGCGAATGGTTTACCACTCCTCCGTGATGTGCGGTTGACGCAACGGTTGACGAAGGAATTGTGGCTCAAGGAATAGCAAAGGTAAGACATGAAGTGCGCGAACTGGGTGCCGGTTGTTTCCGTTTAACATCGCAATGCTGACGATGAGAAGACTGAGTGACTGCATGCTTTCGAAACGTAAGTTTCTTTACCTGCAGGGGGAAGCCGGCTTCGGAAATAAATACAGTTCGTGGAAAGCTCGTGTTACGTTTTTATTTGCTGCTCCTCTCGCTCCGTACAATAGACTTAGTGTTCTCGTTAGGCCTTATTGAGCTCGATTTGCTCGATTCGTGGCCGCCATAATGAGATGCAGGCGACGGAGGAACTTTTGCTCCCCTGCTTTAGGGACGAAAGTTTCTCCCTTTCTGAAGGAACATATGTGTCAAGAGCGTTCCTCCCTTTAGGGAGGACTATACTGACCCTTTTTTCTAAGATTGTAGTCTTGTCGTTGGTGCTGCAGACTGCTATCGGTAGGGGCGGGACTCGTACCAAACCTTTCCATTCTTGGGATATTGCATTTCTGCTTGTGAGGACGTGTTGTTCACATTCCTTGATTCTCTGGAGAGTCCTGCGTCCCGTTTCTGTTCCAGAGAGCCGTAGGACTTGCGACTGCTTCTGTGCAGATCTCATTTCCTCGAAGCTGTTGTATATTCCTAGTTGTTCCATCGCTTCTGTAGACGTGGATACTGGTATGCCCAGTGCTATCTTGAAAGCTTTCCTCACAATTCCGTTTCTTGATCGAAGCCTCGGTCAGGTCATGTACGGCGCCGCGTACATTATCCTGCTGAGGACGAAAGCTTGGACCAGTCGGCCTGTTCCATTCTCCTTCAATCCGTAGCTCTTTCGTGATACTCTTCTCACGAGTCCCGCTACGTTGTCAGCGTTTCTCTTGATGTCAGCGATGAGACTGCTCTGCCGAGAATTCGTCATGCCGAGAATTCGAACTTTTTCGGCCCTCGGTACGTCGATTTTTTGCAGCTTGAGGTAGAATTCCATCTCTTCTCTTAGAGCTCTCTGCGAGGGTGGTCTGACTGGAAGCGCCGATTTTTCAGTTCCAAGCTCCAGACCCATCTTTGCAGCTTCTTTTTCTACAGTTTCTACGCCGGTTTTCATAACTTTCCCCATGTATGGGGAGTGGTGCGCTGTCCAAATCGTGATGTCGTCAGCGTAGATTGCGTGCTGCAGCCCCACGACTTGCTCAAGTTTCCGCGACATTGGCAGCATGGCGATGTTGAAGAGGAGCGGAGATATTACTGCTCCTTGAGGAGTTCCGCTGCCAACATTTACTGGGAAGGTTTCGGACGTGTCTCCTTCTAGCTGAATGTTTTCCGTCCTATCTGATAGGAACGAGCGAACATAGTTTTACGTTCGCTTCCCTAGTCCCAGCTCCGAGATTTGCCTGAGTATAGCCGCGTGTGATATGCGATCAAAGGGTTTCTTCAGATCGAGTGCAGCTAGGGCGGTCCATTTCTTATTGCCTTCTTCCTCTCTGAGCTGTATAAACACGTCCTGCGTCGAAAGGTGTCTTTGAAACCCGAACATCTGGTGCGTAAACAGGTTGTTCTCCTCCATGTACTCTTGAACACGTACTTGAATGATGCGTTCCAGCAGCTTGCCCACGCAAGATGTGAGGGAAATCGGGCGCAAGTTCTCCAACATGAGTGGCTTGCCCGGTTTCGGTATAAAGCAGACTGTGGCGTGTCGGAGACTGCTTGGAAGGTTTCCGCTGGTCCATAGCTCATTAAAGTAGTCCGTGATTCGCTCCACGGAATTGTCGTCGAGGTTTCGTAGCGTGCGGTTTGTAATCTTGTCTTGGCCTGGTGCGGAAGTCGTTTTGACTCCAGCCATGGCCTTTCTGACTTCGCTTTCAGTGATGGGCACGTCCAAGTTGTCGTTTATGGCCCCTTCCTATTCCGCTGGAATCTCGGTAGGAGATGGCGGAGGTTCTAAGTATTGCGTCCTGAGTTTGTTGTAGATTTCTTCATCCTTGAGGTCTCTGACTGGTTTCGCTAGGAGTTTGCGCTTCTCGAGTTTGGTATCTTCCGGCGCCAACATGCGCCTGAATAGGGTCCATGGACTCTTGGTGTGAAGCCTTCCCTGCAATTCGTCACACATTTGCTGCCACTGTTGTTGATTTAATTTCTTAGCGTGTTCTTCAATCTTTTGACTGAGCTTGGCCGCTCTTTTCCTCAATTTACTGTACCGCTTTCCGGTGTTCCTCCATCGTCTGTATATGGAGCGGTAAGCTTCTAGCATATGCTGGAGTCTACTGTCCATAATCTGGGCTTGGATGGGATTTTCTACTTCGGTCGTAACAGACTCGTGATCTTCGACGAGCTGTGCGCACCATTCTTCGATCGTGTGCAACGGCCTGTCTTTCCACTTCTACCTGAACTTGTCCCAGTCCGTGGCCAGCCACTCGCTGCACACCACCACCACACCGCGAAAAAGGCGAGCACACTACGCCGCCGACACTGTGGTCGCCGAGGAGGGACCTCATACTCAAGGTGCTCACAACTCAGCGCCCTCCGAGGCGGCGCGGAACTAACTACTCTTAGTTCGAGGCTAGCTCTGAACACAATCTGGTCGCTCGCTCCCCGCGGGAAGAGCGGCCAGAGTCATCACTCAAATTTATTTCTTCCACCGTGCTTTCGAAGCGCAATGACGGGAACATATACCTAGACAAAATTGTTGTGAGCCGAACGCCCGAGTGTCTCCAACCAAATGGCTCGCAAATTCTTACCTGTGTAGTTATGTGCATAGCCTCCTCTATACTCAGTATAGAGGAGGCTATGGTATGTGCTGTCACCGCAGTTCAACGAAGTTTTGATTTCTTTTTGCGTTCGACCATTTTGTGTTCTCTGCTGACAACCTTGTGCGTTATTGTTTTTTTTCCTTTGTTTGGATTGATGGCGTCTTTTCTTTCGGAGCGTCCCACCTCGACGCGCAGTTTTTTTTTTTTTTTTACGGTGTATGTATCGCCACCATAAACAACTTACAGAATACGTGAGTTCTGGAACACTATTCATTCGCTATCTGAGGGAGTGGCGCAGAGGACGCTCCATGGAATCAGAATAAGGTATCGTCTCGGTATTGAAACCATGGTCACAATCACGACAGTTGCACAATTCAGAGAGCAGCGGGGCGGGGTTTACGGGAACCAACACTTTTATTCAGCATCAACACGCGCTAAAAAAGAAACCAGGCCAGATCGAACAAAATAGTTGATCTGTGCTGCTATGCTTAGGCTAGTCCCGCTACGAGAACAAGCATCCGCACAGCGCTTACGAAGGCGCGTACATGCGGTAGTTTGTTGAAAACTACGACGGTTGAGGAGATATTTCTCTAAACACCTCCGCAAACTCAAAACCACTCGCACTCATAAAAATTGACGAGCTCAATGAGCTTCGCTCGTTCAGCACTCCGCAGACGCCGGCAGCCATGTTTGTTAACGTTTCAAGCTAAAGCGGTAGAAGCAATCTCAGAATATATTTGATAACAATAATGACTCTACCTTGATTATTTGCTTATAAAAAAAGATCGATTAAAATGCTGTTACGGGACGGAGATATAAATTTACAACCAACCTTTCAGACGTCAATCATCTCTCCAGGCAATGAGAGATGTAAACACCTTGTAAGCAGGGGGCGTGGCTTAACGGGTTGCGACCTCCACCTTCTGCACCTAAACGACGTAAATATCGCGCGAAAAAAAATTGTTTTTTCGTGGAAAATTATTTAAAGTATAAGTGTCCCTGCTATGCCCTCTGCAAAAAAAAAAAAAAACGAGAAAAAAAGATACCTTTTTCCTTGCAGTGTTTCTATAAGAGTGGCGAACCTAATCGAATGGCTGGGCGGGGGTCGCTAAATGAAAGAATACACCAATGAATCCTCTTGTATTTTTTTAAAAATCATATAGATTTAAAATCTACGGTACAAAACGGCAGCAAAGAAAATAGAAAAGAAAGAAATAGTGCACTATAAGACAAAAAAAACAAAAAAAAACGGAGACTATGAAGAGAGCGCGGTCCCACAAACTCTGCCGGGTAAACATTCCCTAATCTTCTCACGTGCCAGCTGAAAGCAGGAGGGAAAAGAGGAACCGGGAAAGGGCGAGTGAACGATGTGGTGACGAACGTGGTCCCTCGTATACACTCCTCTCGCGTCAAAGCTGACAGTGCGGGGGGATCTACGCGCTCGCCGGTCACATCAACCGCCTCCCTTTCCTCACCCGACTCCGCTCTTTGTCCGAGAGCGTGGTCACGTGCCGAAAGAATGACGTATCACTGGTCCAACAAGCACGTATAGCTTCTACCGCACTGTCAATCTAGGGGTAAAAAAAAGCCTCTGTAACACTGCCACTCTGTCTTCGCTTACATGGCTTTATTGCACCCCGGTGGGCTTGAGCTGTCTCGGGAGTGTTTCTTCCGTTTATTATTGGCCCGTCGTGGGCCACTGCGTTCATGGTATTGGGCGGCTTTTCTCGAGGGTGTGGGACTGGCACGAGGCACGACGAAGCAACAGGCTCGTAGCGAACGCTAGGCGGCTCTGTGACACGACGTGACCTTATTGAGGTCTCGCGCCTTGTGTGCTCCAGCCTGTTCCGGCAATAAAGCCTCCGTGTTTATAGTTTCATGGAGAATGGTGTTCGCCAGCGAGAACTGCTGACGATCGATGTGTTTGGGATCCGCTAATGTCGGTGTTTTAGTGTTTATCTTTCCTGACAGTTTGTCGTTCCGCGACGTTCGGAGTGTGGAGTCGTGCCCAACTTCAATGTACTCAAGTGAAGTCACTGAAGTCACTGAAACTATATTCGGAATTAGGAACTTGGAAATTTACAGATACGACTTCAGTGCTTTAGTTGCATTTCTTTGCAAGCTAACTTAGATAATTTCGTTAAAAACGTCTGCACACATTTTGTAACGAATCAGTAGTTTTCTTTTTCTCTTTGGGGAGAGGGGCAGTTGGGAACGGATAAGAAAATATCCCCCTCCCTCTCTCCACGTGCACTGGATCTTTTGACGCTACTTGCAAGACAAGCGCAAACACATCGAGGAGCTTTAGTGGCTAAATTTCTCATCTACAGCTGGGAGACTCGTCGCCCGTTGAGGCAGACCAAGTTCTAGGCTGTATAAACATACAACCCAATTTTTTATTTTATTTCAGGGTATCCCTTTTTTTTTGTCCTCGTCCCTGTCGCGCTGCTCTTCACTGTGGACTGCCATGTGACCAGCGAATGTCCTTATTGGCGCCATGAACACAAGAAGCATAATTTGGTGTTTAATACCTATGTATAACGGGCACTTAAAAGGCTTTCAAATTAAACTCTTTTTTTGACGAATTGGCGCATCATCGCACGCCGATGGGCACTCGCAAAGTCGAGATCGCGAGGAGACTCGCCGGTCCTCTAAAGGCTGAACTCCATGGGACGAATATGCTGCGAATAACCGACGAATTTTGCCCCGCGGCTTTTTCTCTGCGCGTGGAATCAACACAGTGGCTGCTACGTCGCGCGCAAAGCGAGCGTGTCGTCGGGCGGCGTTCGCCAGTTATTCGTCACATAATTCGTTCCATGGAGTTCAGCCTTAAGGGGGCGTTGAAACAATTTTTGTACTTAATGTACAAATGTTTGTACGAGTACCGCTTTCAACTCATCCCTGGCGTTTATGACCAATGAAACACGCGTCCGTTTTTCTTCCACGCAATAAACGTCGCAGAAAAAAAGATTGGAAAAAAAAAAAACGAGCAGCGTTTACCCCTTCAACTTGCAGCCAGAACAAGCGGCCACGTAATCTGGAGCCGATTATATGCCGCGAATGTTGATCATAGCCACGCGCTGAGGTTGGCGAAGCAGAGGACACGCGCTAAGTTCCAGCCATTGTTATGGTTCGGCTATTGTCGTCAACGCCGCGATTGGACACGAGCCACTCACCGAATGCTTGTCGAGCTATTGATTATCACAAGTTCAAATGGAGTGCTCACGTAATGCCGGGGTCCATTCTATGAGCCGCATTCAATATACCATATGCGAAAAGAAGCGCCATCTAGGGTATTCATGATCAATTATCAGATTTCCACCATATGGGGGGGGTTCCCGTACCGATGGTTTCGCCCGAGAAACAATAGTTCCGGCAAAGTGAAATCGTAGAACTAAAATATCATCACCTGCTGCAAGTCCAGTACGAACCCGTCACAGAACGTCGTTGCTGGCAATTCCTTTTCCAGAATTTTGCGGCCGTCTTTCTTTTCTTCTTTGAACCGAAACTAACCAGCAACTCATTGAATGTACAAATAAACCGCCCTAATATCATGAAAACCGAGTTAGATGCAGATGCGCCTCGTCCGCAACCGGAAGATGTGATAAACCCCCCAAATATGGCTGCTCCTAATGGCATGATGATGATAGCTGGCAAGGACTTTTGCATATAGCCTATTGAATATTGTTGAATTTCCATTTTAAAGACGGGGCCAAACTGCTAATACATAACTACTCATAAAGACAGTCTGCAAACACCTGTCGCCGCAACATCTGTCGTTCGAATGACGCGTGTAAGTTTTCTCCTTGAGCTCATTGCCATGCGGCATTCGAAGCACGAATCTCGCGGTGACTCGCGTTCAAATCTGTATGCAGTCTGTCCTTTGTATGATACATAAAGTGTGACCCCCATCGGGGTCACACTGCTTATAGACGTTTTTTTAGGGCGCTGCCTTCTTGAGAATTGTGGCGCCGACGACGCCGTCTAGCAGCTTACAGTTTGAACTACCGGCTGGTTCTGGCAGCACAGCTATCTGGGTAGGCAACGGTGTAGGTATGGAGGGAACTTGGCTAGGCTTGGCTATCATGGGCTACAATAACTCGACTGGAGCTTCACCAGTTTAACCCTTTGATCTCTAGTATGGGGGGCTGGATGACGTGTCGAGTGCGAGGGACTATAAAGTCACAGGAAGTAAGCGGGTTGTCCCGGAGTGAGCGTTTGGCAGGCTTTGTAACCCTTCCGAGTGCTGGTTAGAAAAGCATCGAGGGCGCTGGATTTTCGCTTGTCACCTCACAAGAGAGCCTGCTTGTTGCTCAGTAACCGCTCATTCACACTGGAAGCGGATCCGCGTTCGGAAAGTGGTTGCGAACGCGGTTGTATAAAGACCCAGTACAATTGCACGCGCACTTGATGTCATCGAGTGCGCGTGCAATTGTACTGGATCTTTATACAACCACGTTCGCAACCCCTTTGCGAACGCGGATCCGCTTCCAATGTGAATGAGAGGTAAGAGCGCATCTAGACCCGAGAAGTATCATGGGAAGCCATTCATTGTAAACATTTTGAGGTTCTAGTTGCTCAAGTGTGCAGATGTCCCATGTTCAAATGCCTTATTTTCGGGATTTAATTAGGAGCATGATTATTAAAACCCGTTCAAAGACACCGGAAAGTATGAACCAAAACATCGACGGAATGCACTAGAGAGCCCAGCAGACGCCCGACTTCCGGGACAAGTATCAAACTTCCCGTGGCTTCACTTGCGCCCTGCTCGGAGAGCGGCTATGCGCCATCCAGCCCCCTACAATTAACCCCGTAAGTGATGACGCCACAACATGGCGTCTGGGTCCAAACACACCGTTGCTAGGGACGTTGCTATGAACTAACGCATGGAGACTCCACATGAGGCTAGATTTTTGCTTAAAAGTAAGTAAATAATTTTTTGTAAGCAACCTAACTTCTTGATATCTAATTATAAAGATGTTCTTGTCGTCTCAGTGTCGTATTTCAACAATGAAAGCCATTTCTGAAGTATTACACTCCGCTTTGCTTTGGTAGCAGACGACACGATAGATTTGCTGGCCTCTGTTGCAGCGGGCGTCTTCATTGAAATGCGTCGGTTAACAAGCGACAGAAACCCGTAAACAAGCGACAAAAACGAGTGGATTGCCGAGGCCGTAGAGGCCTCCGCAATGTGCGTTTTTTTTTTTCTGTGAAGAACCCAGCTTAGTTGCAGAGGGGTGAAAATGCCGTAAATTCAAACCACGTCATGCAGATCGATCATTTACGACGACGACCTGAAGTGCATTACCGGCGTAGTGCAGGCCAGTATGAGAAACAAATCGTACGCCGTCAAGGTAATTCGTTTATTATTATTATTATTGAGGTTGTCAGGTTATTAAAGAATTCCATGTCTATCGCGATTTTCAGTAACCATTGCAGCGATGGTTACAACCAGATACGACGCACCCTCGCATAGCGCGAGTCCACAAACAAAATTTGGGATCTCGACCGATCGCCTGAAGTGCTTTTCTCCCGGGTCCAATGCGATCTTCTAGCAGACGATCATCTCGATCGACGCCCGGACTTTCGATAAACCATATTTTGCATCGCACCCCACTATGAATTCTTTTAAGTTACTGAAAATCATTATATTTCAAACAAATGCAATATTAGAATATCGTCCTTATTCACTCGATTCAAACGACGGCGCCGGCTTGGCCGGCCGACATGTGGCAGACGGCATACTTCTTGCATTCGTCGTCTGCTGCAGGCACCTTGAGGACCGGAAGTTGCAGCCATAAATATTTCAGAAACAAGCGATTACCGGCACACTTCTGTCGAAACATATATGACATTCAAGCTTTCTATATTTGTGATCTTTAGAAGTTTAAATCCTACTCCTGATTTTTGAACGGTCGGGTTTTCGTAGCGAAACCTAGCCACATGTATATGTCCATTACAACGACCCTAGCAACGGTTTGTTTGGACCCATGACGTCACACTTACGGAGTCAATAGAGATCAGTGGCTAATGACATAATAGTGATCACAGCTGGCTAATGACAGGCCAACATCACGTTGTCTTTTCAAAAGAACGAGGAAGAAAATGGTGGGGTGTTTTGAGTTTCCACAACGAAGGTATGTGCAGTTTAATGTATAGCCTATGCAGGTAGGCTCTCATCATTTAATAGCTGCATCTTGAGTGGTGGCACGTAGACGCATTCATACCCTTCAAATACCATGGAGCAATGTCTACCTTGCAGTGATAACCTAATCGGAGCACCTGCACCGGGTTGGAATCGGTCCTCTTGTTGTATACGAAGTAGTAGTGAGCATACAGCATACAATGTGCCTGGTACAAAGCCCTCACGATTCACGCTCGCAATCGACTGACTTCGTAAATAAGGATCCTTGGGGAAAATGGGAAAATAACACCGCAGCCAGAGTCCCGCTGGAGCTGATTGTGCTCATCGCACACTTTCCGGGATTGTTCTTATACTTATTAAAAGTATCTGTGCGCCCGACGACAACGCAGTGACAGCCAGACAGCCATATATTTTCGGAAATTGTAGAGGCCTGTACAAACAGGATACTACAAAAATCGTGAGGCGACACAACTCCGTCAAAAATCGTGGGAATTGAAGTGTCCCGCAGTCCGGCAGTCCGATGTCTTTCTGGACACCGGCCAAGCGAACATCACGATTTTCCTCCTCGCTT
The DNA here is from genome assembly GCA_013358835.2 of Ixodes persulcatus. Classification (NCBI taxonomy): domain Eukaryota; kingdom Metazoa; phylum Arthropoda; class Arachnida; order Ixodida; family Ixodidae; genus Ixodes; species Ixodes persulcatus. Next base: position 324,997 of record JABSTQ010009990.1, read on the forward strand.
CCTCCGCTTTTCGGTGACGTCCGTTATCGTCACACTTGACGTCGTACGCCACCTGACAATGCTGTCCAACCGTTCTGCCAGGCCCTCAAATGCTTGGCCGTGTTCCAAAATTTACTCCAACTTGTTCGAGGTTGGTTAAGGGTTTTGTACCTTTCCGTTCGAAAACCTACATGCGTCCAGCGTCGCTATACTATTGTTATCACGTGACACGACCTACCGGAGTAGCTCGGATCTGTTTGGGTAGGAATACGAACACAGCCCATTCCCTTTCCCGTTTCCGGGACCTGAAGAGCAGCGGAGGCCCTGAGCGATTGACCGACAGCCAACAGAGCTTGTTAGTGGCTGTCCAGACCCACGTGACGAGCATGTCCAAGGTCCCCGTGAAAGGCACGGGCAGACTTGTACACGTTACTGAAAAATAGTAAGGAATTACATTTACAATTACTCGAGGCTAAATTGTAATGTATTACAATTGCAATTACCCTCCCATAAAAGTAAGTGACCGTTACCACAAAAAGTAATCAGTTACTTTCGTGGCATTACTTTCAGCATTACTGTTTTCAATTAAGAAACAAAGGGAAGAGGGTTATTCAAGATCTTAATGTTGCAACCTGTTCCATTTAATGACTTTGAGTATTTTGAGCAACAGCTAACTCTCGAAAGTCTCGTCAGACATTTTGCGTCATTTCTTACTCAATATGTCGACTGCTACGCTGCACACCCTTTGAATTGAGGCACTGGATGGGAGTTCCATATTGTTCCTCACGAATGTTTCATGCTCTGCATTGAGCTTTTTCAGCGAAGCAATGGAAGTACTATTTACCTCGAAGATAGAGCAAAGCTTCGTCGTTGCAGCCGTTGCCTGATATTCGAGAGTTTTAGTAGATCGTTTCGATACCTCCACTGCCCCCGATAACGTTATGATGAATGCGCAAAAGCGGCGGCGGAGTATCGGGTATCGTTATCGGAGTCACTAGAACGATCTACTAAAATTCTCTATTGTCGAAATCGCGAAGCTGTAGAAGCGATCATACATCTGGCCAAAACTAGAATAAGAAATGATTTATGTCAATAAGGTTATAATTAAATAATAAATAAGGTTTGGCTCGATATTCCTCTTCATTTGGTTCTGAACAGTTTGAGCCTTGGTTGAGACGTTGGTGAATAAAAAAAGTTTCTAGTATATAAATAAGAGTCAACGAAAAAAAGGACGTTTATAACAACAATTAATTACTAGGTTGGTTAAAACAAGGAAATGTAAACGCACGTTTGTCGTGTGTACCTTTCTTGGTGCCGTTCAAAAGACGCACGGAGCACAAACCGACTGCAGTTTACTCCGGTGTTCTCCAGGTAGACGTCCGCTTATGCCACGGGCAGCGAAGGGCAGAGTACTAAGTAAGCCGCGCTATGGCCCCACTCACGAATTTCACTCTCCTCTCAAACCCAGAATATCAAGTCTACGTCAGCCACAATCATGTTTTACTTTTAAAAATATCTGCTTGAGATAGGATGCGTCCTGCTGGGGTAAAAAGAGGAAGAAGAGAGGAAGACTATTACCATTTTCGGCTCACAAAAAGCTGACTCACAAAAAGGATGACTGAGATGCACATAACCTGGCTGGTATTCACAAATAAAGTGGGCCAACCCTAAAAGTTCGACTACAAAAAAAGTAAGTAGCTTTTAAAATAGGGTCAAATAAGGTGAAAGTAACAGAAAAAATAATCCGGCTTTCTAAGAGAAGATGATAAGTGTGCAACAACGAACGAGAATGCTTGTGGCAATAACACCTTCACATATTATTACATCTCTTTTAGTGGATTTTAGGGTAGACGGAGCATTGTCTCGTGTTGTGACATTATAAAAATGGTCGTAGTCACTAACTGAGAAGGACATTGTTAATTCTTGTCTGTGCACTTACGGCCTCGAGCTTCTCGAAGAAGCACACAATCACTTGGTGTCCTCCTCTCCTCGTCTTCGATCGCAAATAAAAACAAAGGAACTGAAAAAAAGCGAATATAACTTGCCCCCCCCCCCCCCTTTTTTTTTGTAGGAATGCCATTTGGATTTTTCGACATTGTTGTTAGTGTTAAAAAAAAAAAATAGATTCCGAAACTTGGTGTTGCAAAAAAAAAAAAAAAAGGCTCTGCGGAACTGAAGAGTGCCAAGCCTCCCTTTGCGCGGGTTAATTCGCGTGACAATGCCACTGCGCTCGACTTTACCAAAATAAAAACAACCCTTTCTTTAGAGGGGGGGGGGGGGGGGGGAGGAGGGAAGGGGTTGGTCCTGAAAAAATAATGTAACGGATTACAAGAAATCCGTTACGTAACAAATGTAGGGGAATTGCTTCAGAATTACTCTAGAAAATATGTAATTATTACGTTACTAAATTACTGATAAATGTCAGGGATTACAAGTAATTTCGTTACTTGTAACAGATTACGTACAAGTCTGGGCACGGGCGACCTTTGACTAAAAAAATACAAAAAAAAACAAAAAAACGACGGAGGCACGATTTATGTCGGAGTCGTATCGCCCCCCGATTTTTGTAGTATCCATTTGGAGAGGCCTTAACACGGTAAAAAGGAGCACTAGGTACTTACTTAGGCACGACGTCCCTTTCTAATACCCCTGCCAGACGGCACCTAGAACGGCTTTTACGCCAAGTGACATTCAGTGTAGATCACATTTAGGCACTGCCACACGGCAACTCAAATGACGTTCAACCTAAATGTCATTTCAGCTAAACTGAGTTTCCCAAACTCATTAATGGCTCACAAAGCGTACTCTCGTCTTTCGTTTTCTTTCACAAAACGTGTTACGGCATCCTGAAAAAAAAAAAAAAAAAAAGAAGCGCACACACACAAGAAAACAAGGCAAATATCTGCCGAAACAATTTTACATCGTTTTATTTGAGAAAATAATGTGTTTAACGTATATTTCGGGCATATCTTCCGCTCCTAATTGTTTAGCCTAATCAGGGCTCCAGTTATCCTGTAGGCCTAATGGCTCTGAGCCTGCCGTCTGCTCGCTACGGTCGGCTCTCAGTTCATAGGTTGCAGTCACGCTCCACATTTACGCGTTTTTACGACGTCGGAAGGAGCGTCTACCACGAAGAAACGACCAGTTGTCAACTGGACCACCCGAGAGACGTCGGCACTCAAATCATGTGAGACGACCGCCTGGAATGTCTTCGGTAGCAGAAGCGGAACGGCGAATTTTGTGCCGGCATACGGGCGTCTTTGGAAGCTCTCGGGTTCCTCAAGACATGTGCCGCAGTCCATCACAACACCAAAACCTCAAAGAACATGTTTGAGTAAGATATAACTTTGACGGCGGGCTTAACCTGCTAAGTCAACAGGAGCACGCAAAACAATTAGCGTCGCAGCACTGTCTACATCGAACAAGTTCATGAAACGACCGGCTTGGTTTTGCTTCAGAGTAGCAATCTTCGCCAAGCTGCGTTTTAAATTTCGTGTGTGTTGCTCAGGCAACAGCTCCCGAGGTTGGCTGACATGCCTTGTCAAATGTAGTACTTACTACCTTTGGGTAGATTCTGATCGAGAATGCAACACGACAAAATGACGTTACTTTTTTTTTTTTTTTAAGCGGTACAAATCTTGTAAAGGGTCTGTTGTTTTAATAAGCGTAGTGGAGGTATTCGCCCCCGTAACCTATTGCCGGATTATACGTTCCCATCAATATTCTAAAAACAAAATGCTGCTTGAAGTCAGTTTTTTTTAGTTTCTATTTGTAGTTTTCTTTAATATGATGTTGGAAAATCCCGTACTGTTTCAAAGTTAAATATACGACGTGTGTTTACATCTAAGCATCATACCACCAGGAATATGATCCGTGCACAATTGTAGTCCAAAACATCCTAAAAATGGTTTATTGTACCTTAAGGTATTGCAAGCATAGAATACAGTTACTGCACAGTTGCCATTTAAAATATTCACATGTTTCACAATATATCTGCTGCTGGGGGCCACCGTAGTAGTCGGAAAAGTGAGCAGACTACAAAAGAGAAATCTACAAGTTCCTAGGATCGCTGTCCCTGAATAACAAGCTGCAGTCTCTTGCAACCATGGCCACTCTGTGACATTCTCCTCTCTTGTTTTCAAACATGCAGTGCAAAAGCACTGAAGAAAGCGACCTGTTTGGGGAGTTTTCTGAAAAGCAGCAATAAACGAATGGGGCCGACGAGGACAGCGGAATAGCCAACAGAAGGGCCACCGCCGGTATTGACCCGAAAAGACCTGAGACAAGTGGCAATGTCAGTGATGATGCCGTGAGGTCCAGAAGAGGCCGATAAAGCTGTGGTATAAGGGCCGGCGAAAGAAGTAATGTGCAGCTGACTAGAGTGAAAAGGAAGAGGCTACATAGCCGTAGAAGCTGCTTCGGCTTGGTTTTGAAGCAGCCCAACATGCTCGAGTAGAGCAGCCACAAGATGTGAGAGTCACTTGCAGCCGCAGTGATGGCATTCCTAACTAAAATGGCTGAGCAATGAGCTCCAAGCTATATAGCTGTTTTATTTAATAGTTACAGATAAAACGAATTTTCTTAACAGTAATGACTTGTGATATTCTCCTTTATCGTAACTTTCCATCATTATAACTTTTTTATGCCACACGCTGCAGACTTCTAACCATTATTTTTTACCAAAGCAAGGCAAATTAGGCGTTTGTGTTTAGGAAGTATTTATTTGTCTTTGAGATATTGCGACACTACATTATGCTGTACATGAGAAGTTTAGCCAGTGCAGTGTGACTACTAGCCTGGTGATACACAAACGCACATTGTTACGATGCTCATACAAATAACAATGGGCAGGGGCAAGACCACCTGGATAGCAATATAGTACTGAATTTACTGCACCTACAACGACTGGCCGTAGTTTACAAATTGCACATGATTGCTGCATCTGCTTTTGGCTGGGATTATTGTTCAATCTGTGAAGCACTGATTGACCCAGAGTCCTAGCCGAATGCTGACTCGCCACACATGTCCAGCCGACGTGCCGCGATGCCGCGGCTGATCAACGAACCTAGTCTATATTGTAAATTTACTATGCATGCCTTTCTATCTAGATGGTGCTGGACAGGGCAGTGAACTTGGGATCCCTGGGTTCTATAGCGAGAGTTTTCGTCCCACGTGCTCCCAGCTGCAGTGCACTAACGCACCCGGCCACCAAGCCCCCACCACCATGAGGAGACTCTTTTCATAAAAGATAGAAGCGGCAAGGCTTCTCACATCGATTTGTACAGTCAGTGTTGAGCGAATGTTGTCCAGTAGTTATCTTCTCACCACGAAACACGCAAGCACTTTGTAGAACCAGATTTAATCGTCGTCTTGCCATACGCTTCGACCGTAATCATCCGTAACCATCTGCCTCTCAACTCCTCCAAATGTAGTCATGCTGGTCTTCTCCAGGTAAATTACTGATTAGTAACCGATGCTGACTAAAGCTGGCGACACCCTTCACCGCAGTCAACAAACCAGACTACCTAGATTTATGTTGAACAATTGGCTCCAGTTGACTGCACCTATCAGCAAAGTGCTATTTCAAGGTCAGGTGGATGCTGGGGTTCGGCACTTGAGTCTTTGAAGGCACTGGTGCTGACAACCCAAGCAGCTTCTATTTTCGGTCGGGGATGTTGCAGGTTTGCTTCGCCCTACTACCCCAAATTAAGTGCTAAACAATGAGGTGCACTTTGATGTCTAACCTGGCAGTGGAATATGCTTAGAGCAGACTCTTCTGAAAAGCATGTACTGAAAGCATAGTATTTGTTACTGTATATAGATTTTTAAATGTGATTGGTACTTATCAAACCTTTCACGAAAATCTTCAGTTGACTTGCTACTTTCTTTCGAGATTTCTGGGCACATTACTTGTCAGTTGTTCGTCAGTAGGGAAAAGAATAGTAACTTGGCACGAAGACTCGGTAACAGATGTCTCGCTGAAGGTTTTCGTTCTGGAACAAGACTGCAGCCTTGAAATTCTCCTATGTGGGGCGCTCATATCCAACGACGACAAAGTTCTTGGCGCAAAGGCCACAGGCCTCTAAGTGCCGTCTTCTCCCACTTGGCTCAGTACAGCTCCCAGCCCGGACGGAGAGGCGACGCAGGCCAGCACTATGGGACGTGACACATCTAAAGTAGCTGAGGATTCTAGCAGTCCCTTGGCACGCTTGTACGCCTCTGCTTCCGTCTTTGTCCGGGCCTAAACCTTATCCTTATCCAGAAGGCGATGAAGCGGTTCCAACAGATGGACGGCCCCCTTCAGAAAACAAACATAGAAGTTCAGAGCCCCCAGGAGCCATTGTAGCTCTGTCTTGTTCGTAAATTCCAGAGCTTTCTTGATGACCTCCACCTTTTTGGCCCAACGACTGACGTCGTCCTTGTTGATACGGTACCACAGGTACGAAACTTCCTTGACTCCGAAAGCGCACTTGACAGCATTCAGACGCAGGCCGTCGTCCTGGATGCGCTGCAGCACCCTCTGCAGCAGACCGTCGTTTTTAGCTACTGTTTGTGCGCCGATGATAATGTCACCCAAAAAACCCTGCACTCCTTCGAGGCCGTTCAAGAGTTCTTCCATATAACGCTGAAAGATGGCCACAGCCACGGCCACAGCAGACTATAATCGGCTCACCTCGGAAAGCCCCTAGTGCGTCGTTACAGTCAACTGCACGAAAGTGTCATCGTGGACGCCAATTTGCTGATAAGCTTCATTCAAGTCGGGTCGGGAAAGCGCTGAGCAACCTCCCAGCATTGCTAGTAGCTATTCCAGGGCGGGTAGCGGATAAGTCTCCCCTTTGACGACTGACTGGGCTGAGTGTTCCCTTGTAGTCACCACAAATTCTGATCTTCCCATTCTTGCTTAGAATCGGGACGATAGGCGTCGCCAAACGAGAGAGCTTGACCGGAACGTAGATACCTTGTTCCACTAACTTCTCGATGGCTTCGTCCACTTTTTGCAGAAGCGCAAACGGTACTTTGACGTGCCTTGTGCGATTTGGGTGCGACTTGATCTCCCACTTCAATTCGCACTGGGGAACCCTTGCTCTTCCCCAGCTCGGGCATGAACACTTCCGAGATACCCTCGAGGAGAGTTGCTACCTTCGTCCCAATGTGGGCTCCTGGCCTAAAGGTGGTCGGCTCTCCTCGCTGCAGTTCCGAAAGAACGGGACTTTATGAAGCTAATGAAGCCGTTCCAAGAAGATGCCTATCGGTTGGAACCAGTCCAGTCCCAAAATGCCGATTCCGGCCTCCTTCGTGATCAGTAGCGGAAGCTGAGCTTCTCTGCCGCCATACTTGAGCTGCACTTTCACCTCTACCACGAGATGCACAGGTTGCTGAGTGTAAGTTCGGACTCCTCGCTTGCTTGGTCGAAGAGCCTTTTCGGAAATTCCTAGCTTGAACATTGTCCTCAGGTTGACAATGCAGCACACGGAACCAGAGTTCGCCTTCATAGGTCTTCGTTACCGTTAACCGTTACGGTTGCCATGAACGCTGACAGGCCACTCGCAATCTGGTAAAGACCGCATAGTCTGGCGCGTCCCGATTTGTAAACACTTTCCTGGGCGGTTGTCGCTGTGCGCTTGGCTCGGCTCTTTGCCGTTTCCTTCTGACGGCAGGTTCGGGCGATGGGTCCTTTCCGCTTGCAGAAATGGCACTCCGCGTTGTGGAAACCACAGCTCGTAGAGTCGCGGTCGCCGTTGCAGCGAGAGCACCGCCGTGTTACCGATCCTCGTCCCGCTTTCTGACACCCTCGGGTATTTGCTGAATGCAATGCAAGTCGGACGTCGACGGCGCAGGCCTCGCCCTCCCAGGGGCGGATTTATGGGTGAGGCCCGGGAGGGACGGTAGGCATTCGGCAGGCGGCAGGGGGGGGGGGGGGGGGGGGGAGGTCTGCTGAGATATTACATTACGGTCGAAACGTTGCTCAAATCTATTTTGTTGTTTGCTCTCCCCAAAAACTAAACTTTTGGCTGATGTATAGACCTTTGCAGAAATCGCCTCCTGCGCGCTGCCATCTTTGTCTGCTGGGCTGTGGAACGGATTCCAAGCATGCGCTGTTGATCTGCTGTGCGGTATAACGGACGCTGCGCATGCGTCCACAGCTCAGTGACTCAGCATCTCTTGCCCGGTCGCTTCGTTCGAGACTGCCGCTGGAAAGGTCTATATCAATGATTTTATTAAAACAAAGTTTACCTTAAGGAGGTTAGGGGGGGGGGGGGGGAGGGGTAGTTGCTCCCCTCGCCCCCCCCCCCCCCCCCTTCCCTCCCTAAATTCGCCCCTGCGCACTCCTGATGTGCTGTGCTTGCCGGGTGGCATACTCCGAAGCGACAGCAGTCTCCAACGCCTTTTTGAAGACCAAGGGTGTTTTGGTTTGGCAAGGAGACGACGCTGCACCCCTTCGCCCCGGACGCCGCACCCCTTTGTTCAAGATGCCCTTCGTCCTGGATGCCGCAGGTCCCATCTTGAATGTCATTTGAAAATCTGAATATATTTTGGTGTAAATTGCATTTTAATTGCCGCGTGACAGGGGCATAAGCCTTTCTGCCCATACCCTTGTGGGTTGCATGCCCTGTGTCAGTGGGCAAACTAGAAATGCACCAGGTCAAGTGTACGTCAGTTGCGCGCTGGTATGAGGTTATGCGAAGAAAGGTCTATAGTACGTCATACAAAAGGCAGTATGCATACTATGGTGCATTCCTGAAACTCAAGTTTTTGCAGCCAAATTTGCACAGTGAGTGACGAGCGGGGCATTTCCCGGCTCGTCACTCAGTGGGCAAATTTCGCTACACAAACCTGAGTTTAAGGAATGCACGATGTATTGATTATTTCTGTGGTTCTTTATGAGGATGCAATGAAAGTCGTTCAGCCCTTGGATTTTCCCCCGCGAGCACAGGATAGTTTTAATAAAATCCATAATTATGCCCATTTTGACCGTTCTGATTTACCTAGATGATAAAATTATTGAAACGAGTGGTACTACGTACTAGGGGTGTTTCCTATCTTAATTCGAAGACCCTAAATGTCTTGGTATTTCTGTATTTGTGTAAATAAATTTGAGATACTGAATTATTGCTAAGGTCTGTGAAACAGATAGACTCTATGAATGGGAAAAACCTGGTGTTTGTGAGATGAAAGATGATGTTCTACTTACTCACTTCACGCCGAACGTTACATCACTGAATTTAATATTAAATTCGTAAGTTTCTTTAGCCTTGTCGAACTCTCTTCGTGTGCCTGAGGATGGTCATGCCTAGCGCCCCGTAGAAAGATAGAAGCACGAGATGTTTTTTGCGTTGCGTGCTCCCGATTTATTCATTGGCAAAAACGTATCTGCTATTCAGTGTTTAGCTCGAGTGATAACCTAGTTATCGTGAAAAAAGAGCAAGCAACTGCGACAGAATCATAATAATAGTCGTTCAGAACGAGAGTATTCCGTCCTTACTCTAACAATTTAAAGGTTAAAAAAGTTTGTTTTTTGCTGCTGAAATATCGAAACGACCACCGTTGAAGCCGTCCTGTTTTATTTTCTTCCCTGGTTCTTTTAGAAGTAGACGTCTTTCTTTGTCGTCAAACTCCTAACAAAGAACCTTCATTTCACACCTTCACTTCAGCGGGGACGCAGTATATAACTCAGACCCACTCATGCAGCTAGGATCTTAAGTTTTTATCTTATGCTTAGCGTGCCTCTTAGGGGTCCATTTTCTTCTCTGCCTTTATCTTTTTGAAGTCCGAAGCAATCCGAACAATGCCCTGAAGTTGGAGCTTTACGTGCTGCGAATGGAAAACACTGTTTGAGTTAAAATGTTCTCTGAAAGTCTGCATTTTTTTTATAATTTTTCTGGAATCGAAACTAATTAAAAAAAATGCAGTGAGCTAAAGAAACAGAAGAAAACAAGCGTGTCGTTAAAACTCTACATAGTATTAGTGAAACACTAAATTGAAAGGGGCTGCTGTATAATAATATTACTTCAATATTGTCAAAGAAAACAAAAAAAACAAAAAAGCCTTACGTTGAAGAGAATTGTAAAACGGCGAGCGGGTGGACACATTTAATAGCTCAGGGAATAGTGTTTTTTTTTTTTTTTCTTCTGCGTCGGTGGAGTGAAGAAAAAATCCTGAGTGGTCGATAAGTTCATGACATCACAGCCAAATGACCTCTCGCGGGAATTTCAAACAACCCACACCGCTCACGTGAAACGTGACGTCACGCGTAGAATGGAAGTGAATAAAACGTGATGTGTAATGCGAAATAGACACGCTACTGATTAGGCCACGCAAGGCACGCCTGCACGGCCAATGAGAAGGCGATGCGAACGTTCCCGATAACGCTATCGCGTTCCACTCTTAAGGCAAAACGTAAACGTCATTCAAGTTTTTTTTTTTTTTTCTATCTTGCGTGTTAAATGGTCTTCAGTCTAGATATTGAACGATTATCTTGAGCTGTCGGAAAACACAGCATCGGTTTTCGCTTTCTAGCGCGTTCTATTTAATTTTCTGTAGTTTGTTACTCTGCCTGCTTTTTTAAGCCGGCTGGCACACAAAGAACTGTTGATGCTTCGGCGTTTAGTATACCACCGACGGGCGTCTACAAAGTTCGATCCGTAACAGAAAGCAAAAAAAGAGTTTGGTTATTGTCCTTCGTTTGTTTCTTAATTTTTTTTTGCTTGTTCGTTTTTTTTTAATTTTTATTATTGTTTACGTTACCTCGGCGTAGAAACCTCGTCGATGGAACACTGATATCACAATGCGAAACGTTGACAATTCCGTTCACCACTACGCGGACATTTCGGTGGAAGCTACGCGTTCGCCTTGCCGATCAACTGCCTCCCTTTCTTCACCTGACCCCGCTCTCTGAGCGTGGGCATGGGGCGGGAGCCTGATCGCGAGGCGAAAGATAGACGCATGATTGGTCTACCGAACATGTAGCTTTCACCGTACTGCACTCGTGTCCAAATATTTTCCCAGCGCTACTTCGAGAAAGATGAAGTGAAAACTTCATGAGTATTCGCTTCTATACTTCGTTTCACCTTATGTGCGAGCGAAGGCAAAACTGGAAGCGCGAGCACGGAAGCTCCGTGCGTTCAGGCTTTGCTCGAGCGCGCGAGCTGGGGAGAAATGCAAAAAGCGCTGGTCTCGCGCTTCTAGCTTTGGATTCGCTCGCAGATAAAGTGAAACGAAGTATACTACGTCCGCGTTTTCACTTCACTGCTACGTCCGCGTTTTGCTTCACTGATTTGCAACTTTCAGCGATGGTGGTGCGCGGTGTTAGGATTGCGCTCCCTGGCTCCTGGATGATTGACTTCGCAATACTAAATATAAAAGCAATGTATAAATGCAATATAAATATATATATTCCAATATATCAATGCAATATAGAATGCTTGCCTGCACCTTCCTAGCGTAAGCAAAATTAAAGTAAGACTAATATTCCTCGTATATAGCAAAACAAGAGTTACTTGCGCGTGGCGGACGCAGCCTCTCGTACTGCTGTGCAGTTCAGAGAGCGTTTATTGGCTCTATGCTAAGGGATGAGGAATTAAGGAGTGCGTCGGAAGCAACTGGGTCTGGACGCTGGCACTAACATTTAAGCAATGGGATTTAAGCTAAGCTAAATGAGTACATCTAGCTTGGCCTCATAGACGAAATCTAGGAGACGTTGCAGGATTCTTCTCTTGTTGTTATCTTCGCCAGGTGGGTGAGTCCAGCCCTCTATGCGAGCAATATGTGTAGGTCGGCGCTTGGCCTTGATGTCCTTGCATTTGGGCCAATCCCACATCAGGTGGAAGGTATCTCCTTTGACGCCCATGGCGCACTTGAAGCCGGTGCCGTATCTCTTCCCTCGACTCCACGATGCGATCCGCGCTGGCGTTGTAGCTGTGTTTGTTCTCACTCTGGTCAGGAGTACCTTGGCTCTACCGAACACGTTAAAGGGAGGGGGCTTGGTGTTGGTGGAAGTTTCTCCCGGAGTGCTGTTTCTTCTCGTGCATGCTTAGCCGGTGTACGATCGCAAATGTGAGCATAGCCGTGGTCGTGGTCTTGAAATGAATGTGCACCGTCGTGGTCTCGGGGAAGAAGAAGGGGCACGCGGTACAGTCGATGCACCTTTTCGTAACCGGGGTTCCTGCATGCGCCGGAACCCAGATTATTTTCGTATTTGTGCCTCTTGCTAGAAGCTGAGAGGCGAGTTTGTTTACGTTGTGTTCTTCCACACTAAGACGTTTTTATTTCTTACATTCCTTGACCACTTCCTAAGCATCTGTGAAGACCGGAAACTGTGCAGGTTGTGGATCTGGTAGTGCAAGGGCCGTCTCGAGGGTGATGCGAACTGCTGCGAGTTCACCCCCTTTCACCGTGGTGCGAGCAGGGAAGTTCTTGGTTGCGCTTATGCCTAGGGTTGGAAAGATAACCTCTGTAGTTTTGAGAGTAATCGGGTCATTTAGCGAGGCGGTGTCTGTGTAGGCAGTCACCATCGCGCTCGTTTTTTTCTTTCCACGCTTCCGTCCTTTTTTGATGTGTGCGTTGACGACACGCTCTTGTTTTTTTAGTCGCCCTTACGGGTGCTAGGTTTATTTTCAGTAATTTCTGCGTGATGTTCCCATGGTGGTAGTACCTCAGGTAATTTTGGAAGCTAAACTGTAGATTTCCATGAGAGTTTCAAGATCGTTCCGCCTTGCCGCGTGTGCTGGAGTCTTTCCCCGTGCCGACCGTGCGGGTCACGACGATTTCGAGTAACGAGTTAATCTGAGCGTATTCTTTCAGGTTGCTCAGAGGGCAGAACTGGCGTAGGCCCGTGATTATTAGGGGCGAAGCTCCTTAGGATCTAGCCTTCTCCGTCCGTCCGTCCGGCGTCCGTGCTCACAAAAAAAGAAAAAATGTTTGCGCAGTCAACAGGATTCGAACCTGTGCGGGGAGACCCTAATGGATTTCTAGTCCATCGCCTTAAGCACACGGCCATGACTGCGGAACGAGTAGGGGGCTTTGAGTTGTGGTAGTAACTCAAAAGCTGGGGATGTCATGGATGAAACGTCGCATGTAGCCGCTCAACGTCTATACAGGAGAGGGCGCTGCGGTCAAATGCGTATATAATCACGTTAAACTTTGCATTCATCGCTCTGCATTTCACCGACCCTAAAGCAGTAATAATAAAGTCGAAACGCAAGCCGGAACTCAGCACTACCTATGAGCAATAAAAACAAATCAGCACCTCAGCACTACCTATGAACAATAAAATCAGTATCATCAGCACCACCAGAGCTTCGCCCCAATCAACATCATTCACCACGTGGAGATGCGGTCATTTTTCTTCTAGCTTGGTTGTTTAAGGCCTCGAGCTTCTGCCATGGTGCCCCGGTGAGCCAGTAGTGTGCCGAGCCCCGTAGCAGATGCGCGATACTACTAGGGTTATAATACGAATAAGAATAACTTTATTCATCATATCACATATGGTGGGAGCTGGAGAAAAAAGCTGACAAAGCAGCTTGACGGGGCTCCAGCCCCCTCAACAGGTACACAGCGGGGGCCAAGTTTCATACAAGCAAGAAAAAATAAGAGCAAAATACACGGAAACAACCACAAAACGCTATTGTGGTAAAACAAAAAGATGACTAACAGGCCATCAACTACACATAAAATCAACAATAAAAAAATATGCTCAAGAAAATTCCGCATTAAGACAAAACAAATTATAAGCAACATATTTATATCAAAAGTAGATAGTCACGTAACTCACGTGGGCTAGTCACGTAACTCACGCGTGACCCCCGATATGCACATATTGACGCCTGTTTTCTAGGTATGACTTAATAAGTACTGACGCATGCCCTCTAATACCGTAAATATAAAGTTTCTGAAGAAGCGAATCATGGTTAATAAAGTCGCATGCCTTTGTAAAATATATAAATATACCTAACACAACATTTTTGTCTTCGAAATTACGTAAAATGAATTCTTTTTGGTCCAACAAACCTAGTTCCGTGGAACGTGTCTTTCTAAACCCGAACTGGGATTTCGTAAGAATGTTATGTTTTTCTGTAAATGCGGTAAGACGACTAAAGATAATTTTTTCTAAACCTTTCGAAAAGACTGGAAGGGAGAGACACGGGCCTATAGGTTACTTATGTTATTTCTGTCACCTATTGTGTAAAGTACAACCACTTTTGCTATTTGCATTTTTGTAGGCTCTCTCTAGGCTAAGATTAAAAATGTGTGCAAGACACCGGCTAATGGTGTCCAAAACATAAATTACTGGCCGTATTTGAATATCATCAGCGTCGCAGCTATTACTAACGGTTACGTTACGAAATACTGCTATTACCTCGTTTTCAGTTACAGAATTTAGATAGATGGTTTCCCCAATTCTACGTTGTATATAACCACAAGCTTCGGTTGTATCTGCGGTTCCTACTAAATCTACAAGAAAGTCATTAAAAGCTTTTGCAAGAGAGCTATCAGTAAGTGTCACGTTGTTATGAATTATAAACTCAATATGTTTTTGCGTTTCACCCCAGTGCAACACTGAATTAAGTTTTCGCCACAACCAGTCAGTGCGATTTGATGTCACACTGAAATAATTGTGGCAATAAAAAACTCTACGTTTCTTAAATTCCTTGTTCAAGCTATTTCTGTACTTCTTGAAAATTTTAAGTTTATCTGGGTCTTTAATTTTAATAAAATTTGCGTATAGCTTATTTTTTATTTGTATTATTGCAATTAGCTCAGCTGTTATCCAGGGTCTAAGAGCTCGCCTAGAGCACCATACAGATTTACAAGGAAAATGACGTTTATAAATAGTGCTTAAAATGTCTAGGAATGACTCGTACGCCTCATTCGCGTCCGTTTTATTGAGTACATCAGCCAATCTTTCATTGCACAAGCTATCTTTGAAGCTATCTAGGTGGTCAAGAGTGATGCATTGAATCAGAGTACTTTTTTAGTATATTTGTATGTGCAGGAGTTTTTGTCTATACAAATAAATGTCGCAAGATGGTCACTAATGTCGCAGGCGAGAACCCCTGATATTACTATTTGTAGCTCAAAGTTGGTTACAAAGAAGTCTATAAGTGTTTCGGACGCGGTGGTGGCTCGTGTAGGTTGATTTATGACATTCGTACATCTATTAACTTGAAAGAGTGTGGCGATCCGCTTTTTTGAATTGGTCTCACTTAACATGCCAACATTAAAATCTCCTCCCCAAATAACGTTATACTTCCTTTCTTCAATAAATGCAAAGAAGTCATCTAAAAACTCACAAAATTTCGAGATATTTCCATCTAGGGGTCGATAAAACACAGATATGATATTCTGATTTGTTAGTATTGAAAGCACTTTGTAATCTGAAGTCGAACGACAGTAACCTTTCAAAAGATCGTAACTCACATTTTCTTTTGTTAGCATAGAAACACCACCGCCACGCTGAGTTGGTCGGTTTACGCAAGGCAGTTATATTCGGGTAGTTTGAAAACATCGGTGTCGCATTTATACCAGGTTCTGAAAGGTTCTGACCATTCTTCTGGCAATTTCTTCTGTTGTTCCGCCCTTGGCGCTACAAATACCCCGAATGTCATTAAGGAAGGAGTTACAATGTTTTTGTGTATCCTGAAGCCGGATGTCCGCCTTTTTCGTTTCTTCATTTGTGATCCTTAAGATCTTGGTTGGCGAGGAGGGTTGGGTTCTTTTGCGCGCTAGAACACGTTTCAGTATCGCAATCTTGGCGATAAGGTCTTTTCGGTGCAACTATGGTGCAGTTCGTCTTCTTCGGAGAAGCTTGCATTTTTACTTGACAAAGATGGGCTTAGATTATGTCTAGCCCCGCTTGGTCTTGCTGCTTTGCAATGTTGTCATTTTTTGACCGCATTGATACGTCATAACTTGGGCTTCACATACACGGTGAAGCCCAAGTTATGGATCTTGGCATGTTCGTGGGGCAGGGCTGCCATTGTGAGATTGAAGAGTGTTCGTGATAGGACGTAGCCTTGTGGGACGCCCACACGGTACACGCTCGGTTTGCTGTTGTGCGAGCCACAGCCTACTGAGAACGTTATTCCTTCCAGAATGTTCTTGATAAAGTTCAGAGGCCTTCCCAATATGTCGAGTCTTCGAGCTTCGCTGATGATTGAGGCGTGTGGGGCTGCGTCAAAACCTTTCTTGACGTTGGTTCTGTTGGGGTTCTTGTTCCGAATTACGTCTGCCGGGAATAGGGCGAGGCTTTCTTGCGTTCCGAGGCAGGGACAAAATCCTGTCTGGGCGGGATGAAAAGCATCGGAAGATTTCAGATCCGACACACTTCTCTTGCTAGTACCATCCGCTCCATCAGCGTGCATGTGCATGACGTTAGAGAAATTGGCCTGCAGTTGGAGATTGAACCCTTGTTTTCGCCCGGCTTGGTGATCGGGATGACGAGGGAGTTTTGTAGCGTTAGCTACACTGGCCGAGGTTGAGCAGTTTCGCGTGGCCCTCATTATGAGCCGTGCTCATTATGCGAGTCGTGCTCATTATGCGGAGCGCACGGTGGTGGTGACGGAGCTCCGCATAATGAGCACGCATAATGAGCACGGCTCGCATAATGTACACGGGTCATTATTAGAGCCACGCGAAGCCGCCGCCGCGCGCTCCGCCGCCACCGCGCCCGCCTCGCCGGTCTGCGCATTCCAGAGGAGTGACGTCATAGCCGCGGCAGACGCACTGGCGCCGCCGCGTGCCCAGCTGTGCGCCCCCGTTGCGCAGTAGCCAAGTCTGACGCTGCACCGGAGCCGCTTGATAGCGCCACTCATTTTGTGCGCATAAGCTCACGCTACGTATGTCCTGGTATAGCCGAGCTAAGCCACCTCAATTTTTTTCCACTGCTCTGAAAGTTTGCCAATTTCCAAGATCTGGCTGATCCAGTCGAGAAGTTGGTCTTTTGTGTTGTCGGGAAGGTTTCTTAGCATAGTCATGGTTACTTTATTTGATCCCGGTGCCGTGTGCGATTTTCCTTGATGCGCACTCGACCTCTCTGCGGTTGAAGAGACGGTCCATTCCGTAATCCGGGGCGCGAATTTCTTGATTGTAAGGAGTTGTGCTGCCGGTTAGATCTGGCTGAGGACAAAAAGAGATCCCCCGCCATTCTGGACAGCTGTTCCTTGGAATTGTCTAGTTTGAGAGCTAGTCTTTGTGTTGCACCTCTGGTCTTTTTCTTTCCTAGCATAGCTTGACTCGTAGACCAGGGCTTTGTGATCGAGGTTTTGTCGGAGAGGGGCGCGCAGTAGTCTAGCCAGCGGCGTAGCTCTACTTGTTGGGCGTACACCTTGGCTTCCACCGTGACTCTTGTTATGGCAGACCTGCTTTGCGGGGTTTTGCGCCCCTTATGGTACCTCTGCACCACCTGCAATCGTTTGACCCAGAGGTTGAGAAGGGGAAGGTCAGGATTAGGAGCGTCTTCTGCGACGTTTGTTTTGATTGTGGTGGCTTGCAGGGGCCTTTTGAGGAGGCTTTCGAAACTGGACTCTTTTAAGTTTTCTTTCTTTAGAGCATCCCAGAACTTGCCC
This sequence comes from Ixodes persulcatus, assembly GCA_013358835.2. Lineage (NCBI taxonomy): Eukaryota > Metazoa > Arthropoda > Arachnida > Ixodida > Ixodidae > Ixodes > Ixodes persulcatus. Next base: position 342,540 of record JABSTQ010009990.1, read on the forward strand.
CAGTGAACGAATTTGGCCACTCGTTTCTTTGTGTTGTCTTTGGTCTTCTTTATGGGTGAACATTAAAAAAAGATAGGGAAGTAGTCACTGCCCCATGAGTTTGAGAGGCACTTCCATTTTTGATGATATATGTACTAAGTTCTCGTCCATGACAGGTCTAGTATGGTGTCCTTCTGCTCGGCTCCACCAATCTTGTCTTTCTTCCTTTGTTGGTGTCCAGTTGTTAACGGAATGTGTGCATATCACTTATTAGATCTTCTGCGCCTGGTGAAGCACGTGAGTAACTTCACGTTGGGTGTTGGAGGTTGAAGTCTCTTCCGTAGTATTTCTGTTCTCGCGGGTAGAGATCGTGCAGGTGCGCAATCCATCTTGGTTTCGTGTTTTAATATTGCCCTTGAAGGGCCTGTAGTCGATGGAAACAAAAATGTGGTTTGTCTGTCGGACCGTCGTGCTAACAGCTACTACCTCTTGTTTCTCATCACAGTATGAAGCCAGGTCAATCCGGTGCTGGTGCCAGTCGCTCTTTGCGTAGACCATAGTTTTTCCTGGCGGGGAAGCTGCAGGGCCTGGGCGCTTAGATGTGATCGATGGTTAAGGTGTGTAGTCACGAAAACTGATGCTTGATGTGTCAGTTTCCCGAAGTAGCATTACGTCTGGACGCTCACTGGGTTTCTCCAGGGGTCGTATCCGGAATTGTGCTGGTCGCATGCAAAGCCTCTGGCAGTTTCACTGGAGTACCTTAATGATTTTTATTAAACAAGTTTGTTGCGAAAGCCTGCTGTTGGCTGGCGTATTCACTGTACTGTTTTTTTTTCCTCCTGTAGAGACGTACAATGGTGTTGAGCCTGTCTAGATCTGACTTGAGGAAATTGTACGCGTTATGTAATGCTTGTGCTTCTGCTGTTGGCGGTGGAGGTGGTGGCGCCGAGAGACTCTGCTTGACCTTGTCGGCCCACGTGTTTCCTCTAGGGGAAGCCGGAGTCTTGATATCTCTCTGTGCTATCTCCTTTTGTTGCTGTTGTAGTTTGTGTTGTTCTCTAGAGCTCTTGTCGTCTTTCGCATGTGTTTGTTATTTTCCTGCCATTCGGACCACTTGCGGTCGATTACGAGGTGGCCCTTCTTCTTACATCCCTGGTAGTAGCGTGTGGTGTTGGGACAGCCTAGTCTCTGGTCAGGGTCCGCTGGTTTTAGATGGTCAGTTCTGCACGCAAGGCACACTGCCGTATTCGTTCATATCAAAATTAAATCAAAATTAACTGTTGGGCTGGTTGGCTATACACTGTTAAAAATCAAAAGCGCAAACACCAAGGAAAATAAAAGGGGAAAAGTGCTCCGTCCTGTCCCCTCTTCTTTTCCTTGGTTTTTACGTTTTTTTTCGTACAAATGTCTAGTTTGTGGCCTACGCGGTGGTGGTTTTCGGAGGTGACTGCTGGGCGTTTTCAGATAAGATCGAACAACCATGTCCGGTGACCATTTTTAATTTTGATGAAATAAATATATTGTGCTGGCTTTATGCCCAGAAGAATAAAACCAATCCTTGTTTTCGGAAAAAAAAATTTTCTCTTTGCGAAAACAAATTGTAAGCGCCCCCTCAGTCACATGCGCGTTTTGCGTATCGCGCGATGTTGACATTTCGAGCGGCTTCCCCCAAAAAACTGGTTTGGCTACGGGTCTTAAAATACTCACTAACATATTAGGCATAGGAAGGATTGACAAAAAGTATTAATCACCGAGTATTAGTGTAGTTATTTTGAGAAAACAAATCGCAAACACGGCACATTGCGCAATAACGCTCTGGATTCAAGAATATTTTTCTCCGTATCTATAAAGGCTAAGGACTTCAAACTTTGCCAGTGTGTTGCCCTGTATATAGTTCATCTTTGTGTGAGATATTGTTGTCCTGGTTAGCTGGAGAAATTTACAAGAATTGCTCACACGGGGGCATTTAACTAAAAATGCATTATTTTGAAAATCATTTTAAAAAAAAGGCCATCTTTAATTTTCTTTAAACTCTCTGAAATTAACGTTTATAACATGTACTAACAGAGTCTGCAAAAACATGATGCAATATTTGTGTTGCTTTTAAGTTATAAAGCGAGAAACATGGCCAAATTGACGCTAACGCGGTTGCCATGAATGGTGCGTGCACATACTCGTTTTTCACAATTTCATTTTTATTAAAACATGTAAAAATGCTACAGGGTGGTCAGAAAAAGACAAATTGACAGCACGGAGGTGGACGTTAGTTTTGAAGTGAAAATTCCTAATACATTTTTGTACAACCGACCCAAAAATGTACATGGGCCGGAGCGATCGAGGTGCGCTACCCTTTAACATGCTTCGCGGTTCCTGTTTCAACAGCCGGCGTATAGCGTCTCCGTCTACGTGACGTAAAGGAAGCAACCGGAACGACTTTGCAAACAAATCAGCCTACAACCTTGGCGGTAACATGATAGAGGAAGTAGGGCGCGGCAGAACCTGAACCTGCGCCGCGTGTGAGCGCCAATAGATCCGCCGCCGTGGAGGGCCGCACAACGGGTAGAAAATAAAGAGACATAGAAAAGAGGAAAAATAATTGCGATTGAATGAGATTGTCTGTAACTTAATTTATAAGACAACGGTTTGGAGAATCGTGAAATCCAATTTGGGTATGCCCATGTGACCTTGGTAAGTAATGGTGCAACAAGCCACTTTAAGAACAAGTACCAACTACACGAGCTGCAAAGCCACAAATACACGTCAGCGAGGTGTATTTTTTCCGCAGCTTGACATGGCAAGAGTGCCTGTGATTGAATCGGGGGTCGTGTCAAGCACCAGACAACGCTGTACAGCCTCCGACGGCCCACCAAGTCGGTGATCAAGTCGGCGTCAGAGATGGTTGCCCCACTGAACACTAAACTGCCGAACGTGAAACTAATCCACGTCCCGAAACCTGACGTCAAAGCGCTCAGGGACATGAAAGCAAAGGACTGGGACTCTGTTTCCGTTGTGCGTGGGATTCAGTCCTGTCACTTGTGGCAGTGTACGCGGTCCGACACTTCGCAACCGCAGCTGTTTTAGCAAGAACAGTAGCCGCTGAAAATATATATCTTTAAAAGTAAAGTCTCCTATGGCTGCGAAAAGCAGATCGAGGTCGCGAGCTTGCGGTGCCACTGAGAAGAAACGAACAGTGATCGCTACAGGCAAGTCGGGAAAAAAATGTTCCTTTCGGAGTGCCAGCAGAGTGCCATGACCGACTCAGGTCAGCGTCCGGTAGAAAGAATTCACGCGACAAGCTCCGAATGTGCGCACAGGATCTTGATTAATTAAACTAGTTTCAATTGTACCACTTTAAACATGTGTTCTTTCTTATAACTATTGAAAGGTCAGCAGTCCAGCCTCCCCACGAAGGGTAGGTTCCGAAATTCACTGATCCGACAAATCTGTATTTAAATTGTTGACTTGTGCTTCAAACTCACGTGTAATCTGTTGTATACATTCTAATTTTTCACGAACTCCCGTCACTGTGCTTTCTCTTAACAGACTTCCTAAATTTTTCGACCCCTTGCTTGCCCTTGTTTGAAATTGGCAACGTCCTATCTTTTTCCACTCCCGTTACGTCGATTGTGTATATTTAAATCCCTGTGAAGTAAAAAAAAAAAAAAACATTGCAAACCATTTTTGAAGGGCCTGATGGGACAGATTATGATCCTTGATCTGTGAAAAGTAAAAGGATCGAACGACCGGACATGGTCGTTCGATCCTATCTGAAAACGCCCAATACAAATAATCTCAGGCAATCGGAATTTTTTTGCTTTTAGGTATCTTTTTCTTTTTTCCTTTTTTTTTTTCTACGCGTTGTTTGGCTTTCCACTGCGGTGGATCTATTGGCGCTTACAGGCGGCGCAGGTTCAGGTTCTGCCGCGCCCTACCTCCTATATCATGTTACCGCCAAGGTTGTGGGCTGATCTGTTTGCAAAGTCGCTCCGGTTGCTTCCTTTACGTCGCGCAGACGGGGACGCTATACGCCGGCTGTTGAAACAGGCACCACGAAGCATGTTACAGGGTGGCGCACCTCGATCGCTCCGGCCCATGGGCATTTTAGGGTCGGTTGTACGAAAATGTATTAGAAATTTTCCCTTCAAAACTACCGTCCACCTCTGTGCTGTCAATTCGTCTTTTCCTGACCACCCTGTAGCATTTTTACACGTTTTAATAAAAATGAAATTGTGAAGAGCGGGTATGTGCACGCACCATTTATGGCAACCGCGTTAGCGTCGATTTGGCCATGTTTCTCGCTTTATAACTTAAAAGCAACACAAATATTGCATCATGTTTTTGCAGACTCTGTTAGTACATGTTATAAACGTTACTTTCAGAGAGTTTAAAGAAAATTAAAGATGTCCTTTTTTTTAAAATGATTTTCAAAATAATGCATTTTTAGTTAAATGCCCCCGTGTGAGCAATTCTTGTAAATTTCTCCAGCTAACCAGGACAACAATCTTTTACGCAAACATGAACTATATACAGGGCAACACACTGGCAAAGTTAAAAGTCCTTAGCTTTTATAGATACGGAGAAAAATATTCCTGAATCCAGAGCGTTATTGCGCAATGTGCCGTGTTTGCGATTTTTTTTCTCAAAATAACTACCCTAATACTCGGTGATTAATACCTTTGTCAATCCTTCCTATGTCTAATTTGTTAGTGAGTATTTGAAGACCCGTAGCCAGAACAGTTTTTTGGGGGAAGCCGCCCGAAATGTCAACATCGCGCGATACGCAAAACGCGCATTTGACTGAGGGGGTGCTTACAAATTTTTTTCGCAAAGACAAAACTTTTTTTCCGAAAACAAGAATTGGTTTTATTCTTTTGGGCATAAAGCCAGCACAATATATTTATTTCATCAGAATTAAAAATGGTCACCGGACATGGTTGTTCGATCTTATCTGAACACGCCCGCACTTTTGATTTGAACGGGAATACCCGCATGCACCTCCTGCCGTATTCGACGGATCGGGGTATCTTCTCTCCATCGAACGTTAGGACCGCAGTGTTTGACTTCCCCATTATTTGAGCGGCCACCACGTGAATCTTTTCTGATTAGATTTCCTATTTATGGACGTCGTCTTGTGGGCCCTCTTTCTTTGGGTATATGTCATAAATCACACCCTTCCAGTGTTTAGTCCGGTAGGTCTTGAAGCCTTGTACAAGTATCTTGTCGTGTTCTTTGATGCCGACCTAGATGGTCTTCTCAAGGGATTCAGCTAATTCTTTCGAGTCCGTGCGGATTGAAATAGTGTTGGCCTTTTCCACGAGATGCATTGTGAAAGTAGCAGAGACGTGTGGGCCCAAGAAGTGCATCTTAATTCTTGGAAGAAGTGGCTGGTCGAGGTTTGAGGTCGCCTTAGTCAGGTATTGTACTCGTATTATCAGCGCCGGGCTTGGCCTTCTCGGTGGTTTGTTGTCTCGTATGCCTCCGGACTCGTTTCCCTTTGTTCTTTTTACGTCATGGTGTCCCAGCTTGTTATTTCTTGGGATTCCTCTTGTGCAGCAGCTGGAATATCACCTGCTGTATTTTTTGGAGGGGACAGTGGCGAAACTAGCTTTGAGCCAGCTTACCGGCACTCCGTTGCGTATGGTGCTGTATTTGGTGTAGTCGTAGTACCTACTGGATCCGGTGCCTCTGGTGATTGGTCAGTTGCTGGCGGCTTCATCAGAACTTTCGTGGAAGCAGATTTCTTCTTCTTTGTCTTGTTTGATACTATTTCGTGAGATTCTTCGTGAATGATCTTAAGTATGTCATTAAGGTTCTCCTTCAAGATATTCGAAATGAGTGTTCTTAAGGCCTGTTTGGCTGAAAACACCGTGCTTGGAATTCTGGCGGGCCACCGAGGCGAACCACGGTGTGGTCCTCCAGCGTTGTGGGTTTTTTTTTTTTTTTTTTTGTCAAAGCTGCATAGCTTGCTGGTCCCGTCGGGGTAGCGGCGGGTTCGACGTTTCTCGCAGGCGTCGTGTCTATGGCTTCGAGCTGACCGTTTGTATCGGTAGCCGGGATGTTGCTTGAAGTCATGGCCTTTAACTCTGATCCTCCCAATAGAAAAAAACTCCTCCAGGAAAGCTTCAGGGACCACAAGGAAAAGCGTCCGATATTGTGCTGTTACTGCAGTGGCGAAATTTGACTTACTCGGCCCCCATCGCAGCAGCAACGAACAATCTCATGCAGTTTTCCTTTCTTGCTTTTGTTAACCGCATCGCGCCATCAACAAACCGACTCGTGCAGCTTTATGTATTTTTGTTGGACGATTCCATCGAGATTTATGTTGTAACGCGCCTGTACGAAGCACCGTCTTTTACGGTGGTTGTGATGAAGATAAACGTTTGCTGCGAAAGGTCCCTTCTGGGACTCTTCGCAGATAAACCATGTTGTTGCAGTAGTGCGATTTCAGAACTGTTCAGCTCTGTTGGTCCTGACGCGACGACCGTTTTGAGGGTGTCACCAACAGAATTAAAAAGTTAGGATGTTATCCATTGGCACAACGACGAAAGAAAACATTTGCGCCTGAAGTTCTTATACATTATCAATTATAATACAACTGACATTAATAGCTCATCCTATTTATTACCTCCAAATTACATATTCAAAATAAATGATTACATGCTTACTGATTACATATATAAAATACGGGAACTTCGCACCAAAAACAGAATTGGGCAAAACATCGTGTTTTTTTTTTTTTTTTTGTAAAATTCATTAATTACTTGAATGCCTTGTTTTGTGAAATTGTTTGTGCCACAAATGCTGAACTGTTTTTCTCGTGTTTAATCGCCCGCTGCGATAATGCCTGATGGCGCTGCAGGACCACCAGAATAAAGAATAAAGTATTGTTTTCTATGACAACTATTCGTTCGCTATTTGAGGAGTGTCCGCTTGGAGACGAGCCATGGAATCAGACTAGACCTCGTTGACAGCTTCGTATTTCTCCTCGTACTGCTGTTCAACGATGATCGCCCAGATAACAGCCATTTTGATAGGCGCCATGTGGGCCCCCTAATGGTCGGGAGAGTTTCGAATTGAACAGGAGACCCAGCCGACCGCTGACGCGGCATTCGGTGTACGAGGTCCGAGTGCTGCGTCAAAACACAAAGCAAATCATCTATTGTCAGAAGTGAGAGTGCAGGCCAGCTGGTTAGGAAACGACATGTTTATAAACCCTAACGCGAAGAAGACAAAAAAAAAAATAAACGAACAAAACTACAGAAATTTTTAACCGCAGCTCGAAATTATTATTTCGAGCCCATTAATAAATCGACTCTTAAACACAGGGAAAAAAAAGAGGGACCCCAAATTTATAAACAGGAGCCCACCGACCTCTAGCAGAAAGTTCAGTTGCGTTCGGTATTGTGTTGTTTTATTTGTTTTCGTGGGCAACTTTCTGGGACATTTCATGGAATAAAAAAGGTTTTCAATGAAATATCAAAATTTTAATTTATTTGCGTTTTTTGATAACCAGGCAATTACAGTCCTTGGGAACCATACGAAGTTTCGCACAGAAAAGCAGTTCCTTTTGCGGATGTCGACCCTTAGGATTGAATGAAAATGAAATCTGTAGAGCCGTGGAATAAAAATTATGCGCGTCCAAAAGTTTAATTACCGCATATTGATATTTTATGACTGTCATCTAAAATATTCCAGGGGAACATTGCGATGTTTGTTGTGGTTCAGTTGAAATCCTCATTTTAGAGCTTGCTCCGAGGCGTTGATGTCCAAAAAAGTTGGGAATGCCTACCTTCCCCGTCTCTGGGTTTGTTTGTTTGTTTGTGTATTTGCATTTATTCGAGACACTTTTGTTTGCAAGCATTGTATCGGGCGACATGGCTAAAGGCAGGTTTAACGCCTCACGGGGCCATGCCATCCTTTCGGCCACAGCGACGGTACATGAGATGCATGCTGTCCACAAGTGTAAGAAAATACATGGACGCAATCACTCACAAAAAACAAAGCAACTTGATAAAAACATCAACAACAATAACAGAATTAGATAGGCTGTAAAAAATCTTAGATTTCAGAACAAAATGAATGGAAGACAAAGGTCATCAATAAAAAGGTTAAGTAAAAGTAATTCAGTTGAACTGGCAAAAATGCAACACAATAAACATAATTAGCTTACTTATAGATGATATGAACAATATCAGCCCGGAAGTCATTGGCACATATATCACGAGGCATAAAGTGCAAAATACCGAACAGTTGTCAATTTTCAGCATTAAACTACTGTTGACAAGCAAATCATCTACGTTTTTGGTGTCTCCATGGCCCTAGTTTTCAATTTATCCACTAGGGAAGCGACAGTTCAATCTCCTACCCAATAGTTTGGCTCTGCGCATATGTCGGTGTTGATACTGATTACTAAATGACAGCGGCGTTTTTTTTTTTTTTGTCTTAATAGCACATGTGCTTTTTGACTGTCAACAAACGGCAACCAAAAGTGAGAAGCGTCAGCACATTTTTTTGTTTTGTTTATCAAGGCAGTGCAGTTTATAGTAGAGTGTGAACTCTCATTCGTGGCTTATTCTGCTTCCGCCTCTTGCTTGGCGATTAGTTCTCAGTCTTTATCGGCTAATCGGCTAATGGATAATTTGAAGTTCGGGACTTGATAGCCCTGTGTCTCTCTAGCTGTCAATTATTTCATAAGCGATACTGCCTCAGGGCTTAAAAGGTGTTTGTTTCGATTATACTATCTAATTATTATCATACTAGAATACTGCCTGTGTTGGTAGTAACGAAGAAGAACTGTGTAGTGTGAATGTTTATACAGCCTGAAGGTATTCTGCCTCAACGGGTTACTTGTCTGTTAGCTGTAGATGAGCAATTTCGCCATTGCAGTACAACCGCTTGCTAGGGTTTTTTTAACGTGCACCGCGCAGTAGCGATACACGACCGCCCGTCAGTACCATGCTCATCCAGATGGAAACGGGCAGGGGTGGGGATTGAACCTAGGATCCTAGGGTCTGCAGCGCGAGGCTTTCGCTCCGAGTGCACCGAGCTGGTGTGCGCTACGTGCGCTAGCCCACTCAGCCACCGATCCCCCATAAATAGAGCCATGCATATCCGCCAATTACCCGCGGATCATCTGCGAATATCCGCAGTAAACTGGCGGAATCGGATGAAAATGATTCGGATTTGGCATCTTGCAGATCGGATGCGGATGCAAGGGGCTGCGGATGTGGATCGGAGGCGGATATCCGCGGGTCCGGATCGATGTTTTTGCCGGGGCGGCCCATAAACGTGTGCGACCGCTCAGGTGTAAAGCGAATAATTAAGTGATCCCATGAAGGGCATCATCGAATGGTATTGGGAGGCAAAGTACGCTCTTGGGTAAAATGCGCCAATAGTGGAGAAACCTTTTCTTGACGTCAAAAAAGTCTTGATTCTCACCAAAGATCACTTTAGAACGTTCTATCTCGCCAACAATTCTGTCCCTAGAAAAAGTAAAGAATGCAGGAGTACCAGTCGTCCCGGGAAAGCGTGTTCTTGTTTGGCAGGGAAAGAGCAGAAAATGTTATTTGGGCAAAGAAAACCCAAAACGTACAAGCCACAAGAAAGTAGAAGAAGAGTGCAAGTGGCATCTTCTCCTACAAGTAGATCGAGGAGACTGTATTTGATTCATTGGAGATGTGGAACTTGCGCCAGCACGAGTTTCCTCACCTCATTCTTGTAGCGCAGTTCGTGCATGCCATCCCAGCATCAAGTGCACCAACGGAAAGAGGCTTCTTATTAGCGGGTATTAATTTAAAGGAGGCGAACCAGTCTGAATCCGTCTATGCTGACAATATTCTGCTTCTTCTAAACAGCAACCTTGAACAATATTCTGTTTCTTCTAAACAGAAACCTCGACAATTAAACCGTGGCGTGTGTGTGCGTTTTCTTTTTCTCGACAGTTGGCACTGAGCTGTTTTTAAGTATATGGTTCCGAGCATGCAGTTAAGTGTCCCTGTTTAAAACTGGAATCGATAGGAGGTGTTGCCATTAGTGCAAATTGTGAGATTTTCCCAGTGGTGTACTCTCGCCTTACCACATATTCACGAGACCTTTGCTGCGGTGAGTGAGCGCCTTTCCTACTTTTTTTATTATTTGGTCTAAATAAAATGACACTCCCTCCTTTTGTTAATTTTCGTGTTTATAAAATATGCGTCTGCTTGAAGTGGGTTTTAAACGGCAAAAAGGAAAAAAAATATTAAAATTTTCTTCCTTTTGAGCGCATCTACTGGCCAAAGTGTCACGGACTCCCAAGATGATCTCATAACTGCGTTAATCTTTCCAGCGATGCTAGGTGTCTTTGGAAGGATGAATGCTTCTTTTATAAATGCGATAAAACATAATATGATAAAATGACATTCACCTTATTCCGACGCGAAGAGGTCTTCCAAGAACGGTAAGCAGACTGCTTGCAGAATACCATCCAGATTTTGTTATTTATATTTTTTTTAATTTATGCTTGGCTTTATGATGTAAAATGAATGCGCGGATTAATGTGGGATGCGTTTCCGAATTTTGCGGATGCGGTTCGGATGCGGATACAAAGTCTGCAGATGCGGATCGGATGCGGATGATCAAACTTTTATCCGCACAGGTTTCTACCCATAAGCCGGGGGTGCAAACTGCGTATACATCATAGAAAAGACAGTCTGCCAACAGATTCGAACGGAAGTCACACCGAGATCCGTGCTTACAGTGCCGCATGGCAATGAGTTCAAGAAGAAACTTGGCACACGGCATTCGAACCACGGATATTGCGGTGACTCGTGTTTGGAGGCTTTCTTTTCTATGATGTATGAGCAGTGTGACCCTGGCTTTTGCTTTGGTTGCGCCTTCCTATGGTTCACTCTTGTGACGTCGTTACCTTGCGAACAAGTTCCATGGTATTTTTAATGTGGATGGTGGAAGCTTGAAATCATTGCGCTCTGAAACTAACACTGCCAACACCGTCAAAATTGAAGTTCTTACATTAGTCTTATTTCCGTCGACGAGAAATCCTTTGCTGACATCATAGTGAGCATTCGACCTATCGTGGAAGGCAGACTACAACGACGCTTTCGATCGTGCACGTTGTCAATAGACCTCTTGAACGCCTTGCTTAGTACCGTAGCGGCCCATTCACAAACCGGCTCGCGACTTGCTCCCGCGAGCCGGTTCAAAGTTGAAAGTCGTCGCGTACGTCTCTCATGTGCGATAACTGGCGCTTCTGGTTTTCTTTTAATATTTATACTCCAATGATCGAGACAGGTATCTTTGGACTTTTGAGGAGCTTTGGCCCAATCCCTAATCGGCTGGTGAGATCAGGAAGCGAAAAGATTTTAGTCACGTGTTCACAGCAATTTACGAGTCACCACAGGTCGCACACTGATGCCCTTTCGGCGACGAAACTGTTTCCGCTCCTGGCGTGCTTTTTTCGAGTCAGTTTCGATTTCCGGCTGCCATGATTGGCCAAATTTGCCACAAAATAACTTGAAGCAGAATTTTTTTCTTACATCTCTCAACTGCTTTTGCTTCTGTAAACTACGGGCTGCAAATTTTTAATCAATACATGCTAGTTAAAACAAAACGTTAAAAGGTTAATTAGCTACATTTGTTTAATTAAGAATCTCATGGGTACTTTACACTTGCGTCCTCACGTCTGCTGCCGTGAACAGCGTAATCCCGAAGGAATCGTTTCCTCATAGCAAGCTCCCTTATTTTTGTATAGTCTCTCTCACCTGAAACACCCTGTATAAAGGCGACAAAGCGAGCCCAGTGACTACACTTTTTCTTTAAGATTCGACTACTGAAGCGATTCCTCCCGAGCCACGCATGCATGATGCACTCTTTTAAGCCTTACTAAAAAAAGAAGGAACCGATTACAAGTACTGCATTACTTCCTTTAGAAGTGTAACTGATTACAGTAATCAATTACTGCATCACAAAAGTAATTGAAAAATTACCAGAAAGTAATTGATTACTTTTCACGTTACTTTTTTAACTTTTTATTACGAAATCAAGAATGCCTACATACGTTCCAAGTGGTTAGATTTTTTTTTGTCATTCACACCTTTTAAGTATTAACAGAAGTTGTCGATTCGAAGTTCTAGTCAGATGTCTTCCCATGTTTCTGGTGAAGATATCTGCCGCGATGCTGAAGACCCTCTGGACAGATGCGCTTGAGGGGAAGAGCGTTGTTGTAGCGCACAAACACTTTGCGTGCCAGTTGGTGGTTGCGCAGTGCTTCGACGGAGTCTTCCGAGTCGTCACGGAAACGATCCAAGCACTCTCGACAGCTCGACCGTCAAACCTTCGCTGAGCGCGTTCACATTCTAATCCTTCTGGTATATTGCTATCTTCTTTGTAGTTGTTTATGGGTAAAACAAGGGTGTCTTATGGGTAAAAAAAAGGTGTCAAACTTTGGTGCAACATAGACGAGTGACGCACGGCCAGACAGCGATTTTTTACGTAAAAAATTGTCATTAATTATAGCTCTTTAGGAAATATATAATTTACTATCTGAAATTGATTACAGAAAAATTGCGATTGAATTACAGCGACCGTTACCGCAGAAAAAAGGTAATTGAAGCGTTAAAAAGTTGAAAAAGAAATGCAATTGATTACAAGCAGTCAGGTACTTGTAACTCAATACGTACAAGTCTGCATGGATGCGACCGTAGCGCGTTGAGTAGAGATATGACGAATGGGATTGGTTAGAAGAAAATGAAGCAGAGGGACTGGGCGCGTGTGATCGGTTCTCTCTCAATGCAATGCGCTAGTGTCGCATTAAAGTAAAAACAGTAATGGACTGGCAGATACAAAGCAAAGAGAGGATGCAAACGATAGACAATAAGGTTAATCTCGTCTGCCTGTCCGGGACACTTTTCTTGATGCGTCAGGAAGCATTCTTATCCACTTTGGATAGTCAATATAAATCACTTTGATAAGAATATATTTGCGTAAATCCTATGTAACAAGAACCGTGCTTATTTATCCTAAATTTCAGACTGCACAGTTATCTTACAAAACGAGCTTTACGACAAAGCAAAAATGCAGCGAATAGGTTATATAAATAAGGAAACCACTGTCTTATTTTATTTGTTTGGTATCAGAGTCGTTATCCTAGCTTCGAAGCGAGGCTTATGAAGTAGTGGTAATCTCTTTATATGTGTTTCTATGTTCTATATGAATGAGATCAAAATTAGTAAGCCATCTTCCGCGCATTGGTAATTTTGGAGATATTAATATCCCTGCACCGGGCTTACTCGAACCGCTCCTCAAGCACGTCCTTCTTACGAAAAATAAATAATTTTTAAATGATCTAGACACCTGCAAGAGAACCTCAGAACTTACTATTCTGTAAATGAGTACATATACCGTGTTTCAAAACCTGCTTTCCAATATATATATATATATATATATATATATATATATATATATATATATATATATATATATATATATATATAAAACGTCGACGAACTTTACTAATAATATGTTTTCAAAACTCCAACAACCGTCTCAAGTGCGTTTTCTGCCATTTGTTGCGCCAGCGCACTGCGTTTCATTATGAAGAATACGAGTTTCCACCGGTCAGCTTCACGGCAAGCTGCAAAAACTGACTGTCTAACGACACAAACGCAAAGAAATAAAAACAGACGTCCGTAATGAAACGTTTCATTAGTTACAAAACAATATTCCTCGTGGCTTTAAGCCAATGCTGAAGACATTTAAATATTCCGCCCCCGTCAGATTTTAGTACTCGCCCTCTCACGCACATTCTATTACCGTCTACATTGCCTCCATGACTTTCACAGGGCTACCTCACTTTTTCTTATTTTTTCAGCGGTCATGGTGACGAGCTTTCAAAAACACAGTATAATGGTCTCAGCATCTTTTTTATAGCTTTGTACCGCAGCATGCGGGAACATTGTAATACCGATTTTGGTGCTGCAAAGGTGAAGGTTTTTGCTCCTTTTTTTCAGGCACTTCACATCTGAAGTTGAATAATCAGGAAAATGTACACGGAAGATGCCAAGAAACTCTCAAACAAAAACAGATGAAACAGTTACCTCCTAATGCGCTATTAACGTTAAGAGTACGCCGTCACGTGACCTATGATGCGAAGCGAAACCTTCTTGGGCTATGCGGTGGATAGTACGTGACGTTGGCGCCACTTAAAGCCTCCGCTAAGTGCATAAAGTAGCCTCTTGAGCCCGCTCATATATATATATATATATATATATATATATACAAATGGCACAAAACGCACTTCAGACGGTTGTTGGAGTTTTTAAAACATATTATTCGTAAATTTCGTCGACGTTTCGGCCTGAGACAGAACTTTTTCGAGACTGGTTACATTTGACGAAATATTGACTGACACACCTTGGTTACATCACGTGGCCCATGACGTCAGGGATTATGCTAATTCTAAACACCTGGCTCCCTCAAAAGCCCCATGATAGACTCGACACAGTTATCGCCACAAAAGCCGATTATCTGGGTCCTAGCCCGAAGGATAAGCCCCCAGCGTAAACCTGTCCAAAAAGGAAAACAAATGTACAACACTGGAAAATTTGACTGAACGAAAACGGAGAGGCAGCCACAAAACTGCAGGCGCCAATTGCGCGAAAAAAATCGAAATCAATAAAAAAATAACAGCATTTGGGAAAACCCGTTATCACTGATCAGCTGCCTTTTCCGTTAAAAATTATTATTAGAACGACCTCTGTATACAAATAAATCGTGGATGGCTTATAGTCTGTGGAATGTGTACGCTCACGCAAATACAGGAGGAATCGTGTATGTTCACCGCGTGAATGGAAGACATAATGCCGGGATGTTTATTGATGCCGGCTTTGAACTTGTGAATAAGGTACGATTCTTTTTGTTCGCGATCTCGGTTGCTTTAGAAACCAGACTGTAAAAATGTAACTTGGAGCTTATCGAATGAATGTTTTGGATCGCTAACATGTTTCGAAACGGGGAATGGGGGGTTTGATTTTGCATGCGATCTGTGATTATTAAACCGCAATCGGAAAAGGTGTCTCTGTCTGGCCCTCGTACTGCGCGCCGCAAGTGCTGCACTGTAAAAGGTATACTACATTACTGGTGTCGCAAATTCAAGTTGCCATGCATTTTGTAGGTGAAGTTGGAGTTTGTACTTTCTATAAAGTTTCTCGGTGTTACGTATGGGCAGATCCCACATCCCTACTTTCCGCATGGCCGACTTCCCAGTGCTCTCAATGGCAGATATCTTGGACCTAACTAAGGAATCATTTATGTTGCCGTGAGCGTATATACACCGCACGGGGGACGGTAGTGATAACTTTTGCGAGGCGTTCACTTTGTTGTAAAATATTAAAATGTTTCCTTAATATAGGCGGTGACATTCGGAGACTTATTGCTGAGGATCAGCACGAGGCTGGCCTGTCAGCTTGTTTCCGCCTGGGGACCGCTGTCACCTAACAAGATGTAGCGATCGAGGGCGCGCGCCTTACTAATTGCGTCATTTATGATTTTTTCTGGGTACTTCTGTTCTTTTAGAACCTCGCGTAGTTCATTAACGTTGGAATCAAAATCATCGTTATTAGAACACACACGTTTAAACCTGCTGTGAGCCTGGCTGTACGGAATACTGGTTCGGCAAGGTCGAGGATGACAACTGTCGAAGTGCAAATATTTCTGGCTGTTCATAGGCTTTCGATACATTTGAGTGACCAGAGTTGTGTCCTTAAATATTACTCTAACGTCTAAGAAATTAATGTCAGTTTTAGAGTAACTGTGTGTGAAGCAAATGGAAGGGTGCGCGGAGCTAAAATCTGCGATAAACTTGAGAAGCTCATTTTCTGCGTGTGACCAGATAAAAAATACGTCATCAATATACCTTCTGTAGAAACTCGGTTGGAGCGGGCAGGATGCGAGAAAAGTTGATTCCACCCATAAATATATTGGCAAAGTTCGGGGCCATTTTCGTGCCCATTGCAGTACCTCTAGTTTAGCTCAAGAACCAGGCCCGAAAGGGCAGCCAAAACTTGGCCCCCCGGGAAGTCATCGCTCCTGTGGGGTTCATATGCCCTCAAAAGTGCCTCTATGCCGTCTTCATGGGGAATATTGGTGTACAGAGCAGTTACATCTATTGTCACTAAAAAGCATCCTTGGGTATTTTCATTTTAGAAATTTCTTTGAGAAAGTGAGTCGTGTCACGAATGTACGACGGGAAGGTAGGCGGGATGTGCCTGATGAGGTTATCAACGAAACTAGAAATTGGCTCGGTGAGCGTTCCTGAGCCCGATATAATGCGGCGGCCGTGATTCCCTTCTTTGTGGATTTTAGGTAACATATAGAAGCGCCCAGGTACGGCCTGTTTAGCAGTTAGCCCCCGCAAAGTTTTGTCGGTAATTTCACCTTGTTTCTCTAGCTGGATAAGTCGCTGGTGTATAAGTTTGGCATGCTGACTAGTTGGGTCGTTGTTTAGATGACGATAGAATTTGGTATAGTTTAGTTTTCTATAGCCTTCTTTTATGTAATCCGAGATGTTGAGTATAACTGTGGCACCCCCCTTGTCAGGTGGTTTGATTACCATATCTTTTCTGTTACCTGGATCCTTGAAGACATTGCGTTCGGGACGCGAGAGGTTATAGTAGTGCGGTTGCTGATTTCTATAAGCTAACACAATGTCCTTTGGACCAGCTAGATATAAAGGTCGAAATGCTTATCTCTGTTAGGATCGGGGGTCCAGCCGGATGATGTCGAAGGCAGAGGAGATGCGCTTTGGTGGGGCTTTTCAGAGTAGAATTCCTGAAGCCGAAGGGTTCGTGCGAAGTTATCGAGATCCTGGAGGAGCGTGAAATCGTCGTACTGGCCTGTGGTCGGGCAGAAGTTAAGACCCCTTGAGAGGAGCGACTCTTCGTCGTGGGTTAGCTCCTACACTGGATAAATTAACTATGTTGCTACGATCAAAAGAGTTATTCTGCATGCGCCGTCCACTCACGGTCGTTGGGGAATATTTAACATTATCCCTAGCTAGCTTACTATTCTTTACCTCCCCTGATGATCCCACGTTTCTTTTCTTCAAATGAATTGAGTGCTGCGGTTTTCTGCGGTGACAGATTCGTTGGCGCGAAGCAAATTACTTTCAACCCTTTCAACATTCGTCGAAGTTGTCTGACAGTGATTTTTAACTATTTTTACTAAATCAAGAGAAGCATTCGTAAGCACCGCATTTCATTTTTTTTTTAATTGCTTTTGGAGAGATTTGTCATACTAGGTGGAAAAAAGATTTGTAAATCCCTCGGAAGCAATGCGCGCGTTGAGGCAAGTCTCAAGGTATAGCCGCGTGTGACTCGTGGCTTATCTTTTTGTCCGCTAACTTCTTAATTTCTAGAAAATGTGGTGAAACGTTAACAGGTATCTCACTCAAAACAGGAGGAGCTTGTGATGTGCTAGGCGGAGACCGTCAATTCTGTTGCGAGCAGAGAGCCGCGCTGTAAGTGTTGCGCAGATTGTAGCGCGCTTGAGGGGCAGGCTGGACGATCTGGCTCCTCTGTCCGGCAGGGCGTCTGCCGGCGTCGTCTTCTAAGCAAGTAGGTGCCTCCGCCGAGGGCTGGGGCGTCACGGTGGCCGGGTGTCCGTCAGGAAACACGGGGTCCGGCTGCTGCGTAGGCCCAGCGTCATCTATATATAATATTATTACAATTTAGACTTTTATTGTGTTTGGTGGTGCGTTCTCGATACCGCATGTGCGTAAGTCAAGGGCTAATTCATTGTGAATTACGCGAAGAAGATTTGTAGTAACCTCGATTAAAGCATGAATATAAACAGTCATATTAATAATAGTAATAAAATACATTGTGTATTTTGCTAGACTAAAAATGTTCATGATGTTAGTTGCGCTAACAGGCTTCACTGGCAGGCTCTCCATCATGCTGTATAGTGAAGTGCATACTGGCCGAGGTGTTTAGTATGCCATATTAAGCAGGAACCTGTATATTGGTTTTAATGAAAGAGTTAGTGAGAACGTTTTACGCATACATCGCAACTTTTAGGAATCCCGCTAAAAAGGCAAACGCAGAAACACACCCAAACACATTAACTGTACCTGACAGAGGATGACTGAGTTGTTTACAACTAATCTTTAGAATGTGTCAGCGCAAAACTTACGCCCCCCCAGGAAAATGTCCCTGCTGGGTCTATATCGGTGCAACTTCGAAGCACCATGTCACACGGCGGAGTGCCGAATAAAGTTTTCACGCCTTTTATATTTTACGTTTTTTTTTTTTTTTGCCCAAAATGATACATAATACGGCGTACAAGCTCGTTTGCTCTTTTGCGCGCTTCGTGCGTTTTTTTACCCCCCCCCCCCCCCCCCCCCCCCCCCCAGATGAGGTGACGTGATTTTGGTTGCCCCCGACCTCGTCCAATGAGAACGCGCGCTCGGCTGCCTCGTCATTGCTTATTCCCTGCTCGTTCGCTGTGTTGTCTCTTTGATTGGCGTGGCCCTCCTCAGGTTCCCGCTACGCTAAAGACGCCTTTTCGAACACTTGCTCGCCCGCATAGTACCGAGCGAATATATTTCGTTCTACCGAAAAGTTTGATATTTTATGTGAGAAGTGGGAGTGACCGAATAACATGATAATTAAAAGCTGTATTGAGTAGTAACCAGATCCTCGGAGTCTACGCTTCGTAACAGGAGGATGTTGCATGCTACTGACAATTTTAGTCGATGTGCGGAACATTTCCAGTCGTACCATCTGCGAAATAGTTTTCTACGAAGCCACAACAAGTCAAAAACACCATATCAAACAAAAACATGACATTAAAGTAAGTTCAACAAGCGTATCGACGTGCCCAAATAAATGGAAGTTGAATACGAAAGGCAACGGCCACTGGCGTCCATAGCTGTGTGGGCGGCTGCTGAGCGAGTGCTGAGGGCGAGCTTCCGCAGTTTTTTTGCAACGTGCATTCCGCACCATCAAGGTTGCCAGTCTTAGCTGGCTACTAATCCGAGTTCGTTCTGAGCATGCGCTCTGAACATCGCCCTCAAATATGTCGTCCAGTGAATACCCGGCAAGGGATAAAAATTATATATAAATATGTTGGGAGCGAGGGAAATGAAGTATTGAAGTCGCACGTCGAAGCGTCGTTGGTGTTTTAAAGCATGTAGTGGGACGACGTTTCAGCCTGATCCAGGCATTCTTCGAGACTGGTTGCCAAAATTGCTTACTTAACTTTTTCGGTTTACAAACCTGGGTCACATCCCGAGCCACATGACGTGTCGAACTGCCTAACGCCTGATTCACATGGTGCGATTTTACTTGCGATTTCGCAGTTGCGACGTTGCTCGTGCGGCAAAAAGAGCGTGGTGGAGTCTGTGATGCTCAACGTCGCAGCTGCGAAATAGCAAGAATATTCGCACCATGTGAATAAGGCTTGAATCCTAAACAATGATAGTCGACAAAATGCTCCACGAGTGGTAACTTTAGCACATATACGCTTCCTACGCGTTCAAGGTCTTTCTGAAATTTACTGATTTCGTGGTTTTCGATGACGCTCAGCAAGTTTCCAATTGGAACGACATGTCTTTTCTCACTAATATAAAGGGTAATTTGTCGTTTTTAATTGATTAGCGAACAAATTAGTAAGTATCGCGCATTTTCTGACGTCAGCCACCACAAGTAATGCGGTCCCGAGAAAATGGTAGTTTTACCTAAAATACCGAATGTTAGCATAAGGTGGAATGGCGCCAGTTACCGAAAACCGGCTAAAACGGGTCCCGCTTTCTATTGACATTTTCAGAAAATCACGCAACTTTTTAATGAGATTACGGTTAGTTATAAGCACTGCATTTTGGAGGAGAATGATTGCTCGGCAATATTCAGTATATTTTTTGTGGTAAAACAAAACACGCAAATTTGTATTGTCCTTGTTTGTTTTGTTATTTCTGGGGGGGGGGGGGGGGCATGGTGTACATTATGTTGAAGATGTGTATACGTCGCGTGTTTTCGCGGGATCTCGAATGTCTCGGTTTACAAGACGATATTAGGGTAAAGCGACGTATACCTTGCTGAGCGATACGTTGAATTTATCTCCCTTGTATGTTACGCGTCTCGTTGTGAAGACCATCCATTATTTCAATATTCGCGGTTCGGTGATGTTGACAAGGCAGCCAGGTAATTACGCTGGTACTTGGAGCAGCGGCGCATCGTGTTTCATCATCCACGACTTGCGCCCGCGCATTCGCTGACGTGCCTAGGTCATTGATTTCTCAGACACGCGTCTATCGAGCGCCAAAACAAGAGCGCTCGCATTTATTCTCTAAAATAGAGCCTACTTACTCTCCGACCAGATGCAGCGAAGCTGAACTACGTAAACAAGAAGGCTGGAGCGAAGAAGTACGTATACACGCTTTCGAACCTCCTGGTGAACAACAAGTGGAAAGCAAAGAAATGATCTGGCTGCCCCACACCGCGGATTTTCGAGTGCTCAAAGCGCGCCTCGGTTTTCCAATATATCTGGCTCTTATACTGAGTTCTTTTTTGTGTTCCTTTACGCGTTGTGGCTGCAGCGCGTATGCATTCATGTCGATATTTTCTTTCGGAATCTTTTCATGTTTTTGGCCCTGTTTCTTTTCAGTGGGTTTTTCCGAATATTCCTGTTTTTCGTGTGTTCCTCCGAAAGTTTCTGCTCCTTTGTGTGTAGGTGTCTCTAGGTGCGTATGCGCCTAGAGGTATGCGTTTCTGTTTGTTATGCGTACGCGAGCGTGGCCGTAGATAGTAAACGAAACTTGAGAGTAGAGCCGCCTCGAAACGATCCCAATCTTGGGCGTGCTTCACCGGCGCTCTTCCGATTGCGGGACTGCTGATCCGCGCGCCTCTTATCCTTTTTTTCTTACCTATTTGCGACTCTCTACTCTATGTTTTTGTATATTATATTATTCTCTACGTACGCCCTTCTCGCGATTGGGGAACAACTTTCGCTATACTTAAGTAGGGCCGCGAGACTCACGCATGCACCCCGATATTATCCCTTCTCTGATCCTGAGAAACGGCTTAGCAAAACGTTGCAAGATCATCACACCCCTATGAGCCGAGATTTGGATGTACGAAAAACTTTGATATTCGCTTCGTGGGTGTGAAGGACCTATATGCGTTTCTCTGACGGATATGAAACCAAGGAACGAGGTATATCTACAAGACAAATAAAAAGAAAAACAACGGGAGTGTATATTGCGTGTCGCCCGAGAGTGCAGATTTAGTCCTCACAGTCAAATTGCGTTTCCTGAGATTACGAAACAGCAGGCTGAAGTTTTGTGAACGCTACGTATTCCGCAGCGTATTAGAGTGTTGCGCCTCTGTGTTGTATTGAAACCCGGTTCCGGATTTTTGGAGATCCGTAGAACTTTGTTCCTTGCACGGGCTTATAAGTTCAGGTTTGTTTTTCTGCCAAATATGGCATACCGCGGCGCTTGATGTGAACAAAACAAAACAACTGTCAGGGGGTTTTGTGTTTCGCTCTTACAAACTCTGCTACAAAAGAAATAAAACTTGAAAATGCTTGCGTTTCTGAGATTACAAAATAAAGGCTCGAATACGCGATCAAGGTATCTGTTCCATGGCGTCGTTCGGAGATTAACCTGGGCATTCTTTGAAGCCCGGCTTCGCATTAGGATTTTCTTTTTACTTTGTTCTTTACTTTGGATTTGTTCTTTTTGTTCTTTCTAAACGGTACGATGAAGGTGTCTTGATCATTGTACGAGACGCGAACGCCGATATGTGGATGGGTCAATGGGGACAGTCACTGACAGCAGGACGTGTCTTATCCTGATCACAATTTTGTCTCCGTGATACGTTCTTCGCCGTTCTTATCAGCTGATGTCTGAATCTTGGCCGCGGAACGATGATAAGACGTTGTGAATTCGCGACGTCTCGCGTTTCTTAAGCTGTCGGTAACTATTCGCTCTTTCTGGCGTGAGTTGAAACATGGTGGCGCCAGTGTGCAATTAGCCCCCAACGACTTCCGGCTCTGAACTAGACGGCGTGCTTCGCAGTATTTCCGAAGTCAGACATACACGCTATCTTCAAGAAATGGCCACTTATAGCACTATCAGACTTAGTTCACCTTATGATAAAAGAATGACGAGTAAATATATTAGGAAATATTAGTGAACCGGAAGTGTGCCTGGGCTACCCAATAGGTGGCACCGCTCAGTTGTTGCTAAACAAAAAAAGCGAATAGAGTAGAAAACGCTTTTCTCCCTCTCTCTCTCTCTCTCTCTGTCGTGTTCGCCTGCAAGTTCTTCGAACTTGTGAATTGCCTGTAAATACTATTCACTCTAGATGAGATGTTAGATTTCAACATATACGTCAGAATCAGGCATCTGGCTTCTGCCATCTGACTACTATGCAAACCAGATCCTATGTGATGCCATCAAAATCTGGCTGTTGTCCCGGAAGTCGCCCGTTTTGATTGCCCTGGTAGTTTTATGGTACACCTTTCGGGGTCTTGTGATCTCTCCTGTAGCTTTTTGCGGCGATATGCCTTCCCGTCACTTATATCAGTGTTTTATTTAAATTTTATATTCTGGTCATACAACACATTGGATGAGCTGGTTACTGGATCCCGAAAGTAAATATTCCTTTTTTCGGTTTGTTCCAGCCGTTGTGCTATTTTTTCTTAGATTTACATTTAATTTGAAGGTTGCTTTTTTATACTATTTCTTTAATCGTCTGTCACTGACCATTGCTACTACTTGCAACCAAAGCTTTTAGACAGCTCAGAAGGACGAAACTCTATTCTCAGCTTGAGGTTGCCCGAAACGAAAATATCGTCCTAGATCAACGAACTACATGCCTCGTTTAACGTATAAGTCGGTGTAAAAGGCATATTTTTATTTTTAAGGGCACCGGCGTACTAAATTGCATAGGGTGTTTTCACATGGCATCAATCCTCCGTGTCGTTGTCAGTTGTGACTTACTTTCAACCGAGAATTATAATACACATATACTTCGTCTCACCTTAGCACGGACTAACTACAAAGACTGTGCAAGTGCGAGCGACTAGACTTACTGCCTTGACCATAGCCTCCTCTATACTCACAAAGCCTGACAGTTCGACGAAGGAGCCATGGAGTGCCCAGTCGCAGATTTGGAGCGCGAGGATCTGGCAGCACAGAGCATTTCTCTGGGAGCCTGGACGTCAGCACACAGCTTTTGCAGCGGTGAGGACCCGAAACATGGTTTTCAAACCCGACAAGAAAAGGAGCGGTAGCGCGAGGAATCCGAGAAGCACGAGCGGACATTCCTTCGCTCGAGAAAAATGTGTTTCGGCGTCTCGCCGCAGCGGGGCGAACGTCACGTGGCTCTCCTCTCATTCGTTGTCTGCCACTCTACCTTTTCAATTTCGGCGGTCGCTTCTCGTGGTGTAGGCTTTGTCAGTATTAGCGACGTGAGCGATCGAAAGCGTCGCTGTGGTCGGCCCACCACAATTGGCCGAATGCTGACTATGACGTCAGCAAAGGAATTATTATCGACGCAAATAAGAGGAATGTAAGAACTTCAATTTTGACGGTGTTGGCAGTGTGGCTTTGAGAGCGCTATGATTTCAGGCTTTCACCATGCTCATTACAGACACCATCGAACTTGTTGTTCACAAGGTAATGACGTCACAAAAGGTAACCAAACGAGGGCGCCACCGAAACATCTCGCCGCTAATAGAGGAGGTTATGCCTTGTCTAAAGCACTCGCTGCATGCGCGCTCGTGCAGCCGCCGAGGCTTCATCCAAAGCAACTTGCTCGCGCTTTTAGCCTGCGCGGCTAACAATAGTGCATGCTAGGTGAGACGAAGTATAGTAACAACAAAATGCAGGAGAAGATTGCGGCAATAGAAAACACTTGAATGAATTTCCGCATCGTTCAGCGATAGTGCTTTGGCAGTTTGGAAATTGTGTTCCTTCGTAGATGATAACCTTCGCAGCAAATATTCTTGCTTACACCTCCCTGAGGTGAGAACAAATGGTGCAGGTTGAATATTACTTTTTGCCAACTTAGCTAGATTTCCTTACACCTCACAAACCTGTTGCTTCGCGTCGGTCATTCAGATCAATGTCATTGAAGCAAATTGCATGCTGAGAGAGAGAGAGAGAGAGGGTTCGCCAGATTGACCACCAGCTTCGGTTAAGCTTGTCGGAATTTTGATTTTTTTTTATTGTTAATAGCTTAAACATATATAACTTTTTAGGAAAAAAAAAAAAAAGAAGGTTCTGCGCTAGCGCGAAAAGATGGTACTGCCTCCTGTCTGGTTGTTAGGAAATAGGCGTGTCGCCGTTCCCATGGCGTACAGTGAGCCAGGCTGCTGCGGAACCAAAAACTGCGTCGCGTGTTGCTTTGTTCCTCATAATTACTGTGCGCTGTGTCGCGAGTGGCTGCATGAAATAATTCAGTGGAAAAGGAAACGCTGAGTTTTGTTTAGTTTTCCGTCGGCCAATCTGTGTCCCTCGAAGAGAGAAGCTTGTATTGCTGACATGAGGAGAGAAAATCCAAAGGAATCACCATGACAGGTCAATGAGCTCTTCTGCAACTGCCTCGATCGCGCATTTGTTGCGAGTACGTCGATTTTCTAAGCTTCTGACGAGACTGCCATGCACCGTGAAACCTCGTTTGACAATCCTCACTTCCAGTCTCGAATCTAGAATGCCCAAGCGTTTGGCGGGGCGTGGTACGATAGGTGGCGTGAACCACTTTTCAGATCGTCAATATGTATACGAATGCACAACAATAAGAAATGGGCGAACACATATCAGATATACATCTCACTGGTAGATCGGTGGCCGAATGTATTTGCAACTTTCAGCGATGGTCGTACCGCGGTGTGAGAATCGCGCTCCCTAGGTCCTGGATGATCGGCTTTCGAATAAAGACTTGTCTACCCCTTCATGGCGTGGAAGAATCAGGTACGGCTCTCATATCGCTCGTATTTTACAAAATTAAAATTACTTAAGCGTCGTAGAACCAACCTCGTGCATGCTGTTTCATGATGATCAACCAGATGACAGCCAGTTTTATAGGAACTAGCGCGCCTCGTATAGCCTGTGAAAGTTCCAAATTAACGCACCGCAGCTATGAGCTCGTAGAGAGGAAGCTCGCCCTGCAGAAACCGGACATTTTGTGCTCAGTCCCTTCCTGTCCGTTTCGATCATCGTACCTGTGTGTCGTGTGTAACTAGGAAAGGAGGAACGTCAAGCACCCCATGCTAGCAGTCGTACTGCCAGAGAAGATTTTCTCATCTACAGTGCGTGGCAATGTGGCCAAAAACTCCTACAGACTAACATCACGCTGTGTAAAATTCTAATGACAAATTTAATTTCGTCTTTTAACTTCGCATTAGTGAAGCTGCTCGCCTTGACATACTATACGTTCCTTTACCTTCCGATTGGTTTGAATAAAGCTTCGAATAAAAATTCACCCTGCTTTTTTTTCAATAGCTACACTTTGCGATGAGCTTTGAGATATTATAAATATATATATATATATATATATATAACTGGTAAGAAAAAACCCTTGGTGAAAACAGCAACAACAGACGATTTAATCTTCGACGTTTCGGCCGGAGACCGGCCGAAACGTCGAAGATTAAATCGTCCGTTGTTGCTGTTTTCACCAAGGGTTTTTTCTTACCAGTTATACCCACGCCTTCGGCCTCCCGCCACCATGCCCGTTGTATATATATATATATATATATATATATATATATATATATATATATATATATATATATATATATATATATATATATATATATATATATAGAGAGAGAGAGAGAGAGAGAGAGAGAGAGAGAGAGAGAGAGAGAGAGAAGTTATAAATATTATAGTTATAGATATTGCCACGCATGTCGCCGAGCGAGCGCGTCCGTGGCAGAATGGTTACCATGCTTGGCTTTCGCGCGGAGGATCCAGGTTCGATTCCAGTGTGTGGATGTTCTCTTTCAACTTGACGTTCTCGTAAGTTTGAGAACCTTCTCGTCTGATCGAGTTACGAATGTTCTACGCGCCGAACTTTCTAGGCCAAACGTTCCAGTAACCCACGCGTCTACAAAAGGTGCTCCGCGTGGCAAGCCGGAGTCTGTTACGCTCTTGCTCTCGATCCTGCTACTCCTCTGACCTTCGACGCCTGCGATGCTACCTCCTTGTATTTTTGTTTTGCGCGCACATTCGCCCCTATTAAACGTTTAGTTTCCTACAGCACTAACCGCCCCAGACAGCTCATTACGATAAAATGCGGTGAATATTATCCAGTGATTTGCACAACTAAGCTTCTCGTACAGAGGGATAGTTTCTTAACACCCTTGGAAATTATACGAATAAAAATTAGGAACTGTACAGCGAAATGCAATGTTAACTTCGTACGTCTGCAGTTGACGAATAGAGAAATGATTTTAACCGCCATTAGCATACAAAACGTTAGTCTGATACTGAAGCCACTCGTTGGCACTGAATTTCTGAAAGGGTGTGTGGGTGGTCAGAATAAAGTCACTCATAACGCACATGTATAGGACAACGACCTGCTCAGCTGTTCGTACCTTATGGACGATCCAGAGGGGACGAGCGTGTCAACAATAGGGACTGTCCTCTGTGTGAGAAAGACTAAACGCGTTACGTGAGCAACTACTATTTCATGCAACTGAAAGGGACGAAAAAGGGGGGGGGGGGGGGGGGGTTCAACGATGAATGAGGGAATGCCATTATCATTTGTTTGTAATCTCTGCGAAGGATGGGCTTTTTTGTGGCATCAGCTGGCACGTCTCCCATGAATTTAGTCTGGAAGGGCATGTGCGCTCTTTTCGATGTTGCATAAGGGAGGTGCGCTGCAACTGGAAGTAAGGTGTGTCGTTCGCCTACAGAATTTTAGCGGTATTCATCGTCCTGAACAAAGGACGGCGACGATGCACGGAAGGAAGACATGTATATTATAGTTAGAAACAACTTTCTGTGACCATGACGTCATATCTATATCGGTGCCTGTGCTCTCGCGCACCGTGAGGGCAGATCAAAGCTGCGCACACGCGTTCTTGATTCTCCTAAAGTTCCCTATAAAATGGCGTGGGAGGGGAAATATCTAGGAAGATAACTGTAAAGATTGTTCTACAGTCACTGACAGCCCGAGAACGACAGGGAGGACTTTGAGTTGTCCCATCTTTGGTCTTTCTAGCTTCGATGAAACGTTGTCGTCTTGTGGGCTTCGAACGTGCACTCGCAGCCCAAGTACGAGAAAAAGAGACGAGCGCTTGCTGGAGGCCAGGAATCCTGAAAAGACGCCCTGACGTTCTAATACTTTCAAATGGCGCTCATTGATAAGGAATTCTCTTAGTGGATTTGAAGCGATTCGAAAGCACTCGATGCTCGCTTCGGTGCTTTAAAGGAGGGGGAAGAGGTTCTTAAAAAAAAAAAAAGAGTTAGAGCTGGACTCTAAAGTATTTTTATCCCGTTAATCTGTCACAAAAGTGGAAAGTTGAGCCGGTGATCCACAATATTTAAAAAGGTCGACGAGACACGGCCAAGGAAGATAGACAGAGACACGGCGCTACCTTACAATTGAACTTTATTTAAGTAGTCCCCTAATCTATATAACCCGTGCCAACAAAATAAAAACAAAAAATCCCATGAACAAACGCAGCTACACACACTGAAAAGGATAAATATTGTTATGTCACTCATCGACAGCAACACAAGCGTACTAAACCAAAACAGAGACCAGATTACGCGGCAGATACTCGAGGCCCCAGAAATTGGTAGATTGGAACTGCTGTGTGTCAGCACTCCCTCTGTGTCATTGTCAGGTAAAGAACTACGGTTTCTCGGCCGAAGGAGAGTAATTTGTGTTGCCGATGATGAGTGATGTAACAATAATTTAGCCTTTTAATGGTGTGCATCTAGGTTTCTTCATTGGCTGGTTTCTTGTTCACACCTGTTATATATTCTAGGGGACTACGGAAACAAAGTTCTGTTGTAAGTTAGCGCTCTGTCTTTTTCTATCTTCCTTGTCCGTGTCTCGTTGCGCTACTTTAATATTATGAATTTATCACGTTCGTTTTCCCCGAAGATGTAACTTTAAGCGAGAATACACGAAAAACCTCCGACCAGTCGTTACGTCATACCCAGATCTTTCGGCCGCCAAGCGCGTGTCGCTGGTCTCGGCAGCGCGTCCAGTTGCAAGCTTGACAGGTGTTCGCTAGTGTTTGTTTGGCAACAAACTTAGTGGCGCCATCTATTGGGTAGCCCGGGCACACTTCCGATTCACGTGTATTTCCTCGTTTCTTTTACACATCATTATTTTATCATAGGAGTGAATTAAGTCTGATGGTGCTATAAGCGGAATTTTTCAGAAGATGGCATGTATATTTGATTTCGCATATACTGCAAAACCCGCCGTCTGGTTCAGAACCGAATGTGGTATTTGCGCACTGGCGCCACCACGTTTCAGCTCACGCGAGAACGAGCGAATATTCCTCCGCGTTGACACCAGTCGTGAAGTCTCTTTCTGACCTTTTTTGATAATAGCAAGAGTGCGCGTGCATAGCTTTGACAGGCTGTGAAGATGCGCGAGAGTGGAGATTCCGAAAACTCCTGATATGACGTCACGCTCCGGTAAGGAGGGGCTTAGGCTTTACTTTGAAAATGATTTTCTGCAACTTCCGTCCATTGAATTGAAAGAAAAAGAAAAAAATCTTGAGATTTTTTATTCTGGAGGCCAAATGAAGAGGATGTAAGTGGTTTCCCTAAAATACAGAACCGCTTCAGTTTCCTTTTAAATGCGAGCACCGCTTGAACGTCGAAAAAGGTACAAACAGAAAAAGGCTACTCCCATTTTTTTCCTCCGCGTCCTCGTTTGTCCTTCGCTCTATGTATATTCATTGTGCTTAAACATCTAGCCCACCTTAATATTTTAGTGCAACACAAAAAGCGCGCGAGAAGCGCCCTATATTCACCGAGAGAATTCCCCCACAAACGACCAACACGCGCGCTTACACGTTACGCCGCGTCATCCTCTACTCACCGACATCTTAAGCGACTTAGGGCGTGTCCTGAACATCTTACTATCGCTCCACAACCAATAGTATACCGGCATTTGCCGATAAGAACATCGAAGAACCAATCACAAAGCACGACGCGTGGTAATCGTAGGTGCCGTACTCTGCGTTTCTCAAGCTGTCCCGTAACAATAGCGCTCTGTCCCAAGTCCGGGTACCGATAAGAAAGAAGGCACATCGGCGTCGCCCTGTGCCCCGATTTCTCCGTCGACGACTACGCCCTAAGAGGCGGGTGGATGACCGCGCTAAGCTCAATCAATGAACTCGGCGTATATGACGCGTGCGCGTTCCGTGTTCGACGCTGCTCCGGCCTTTTATTAATTTGCGGTGGGCCGTGCGAGAATCATTAACGCTGCTAATAGCGCCGACCTCCGCACAGCGGCCGAAGCCCATTAGGCAAATGGAACGAGAGGGAGAATGCTGAGCGAGTGTCGCGTGGTCGAGTCGCCTCGGTTGGATCGCGGGAGGAGACGGTGCGAGGACGCGCGAAATCATCGGAGCCTGGCCATGTGTTCTCTCAATGCAAAAGCGCGGATCGAAGGACTAGAAAACTGACCTAATCTAGGAGCGCGAGTGACGCACGGCGCTGCGTTTCAGTGTGCGGGTTGCAGCACGTCATGCGAAGGAGCATGGTGGAGAATTCTATTTTAGAGACTCTTTTTGTTTTCATCTTCGCTACTATAGCCGCGCAGTTCACATATCGAGTGTTTAGATCGAATACCTTCGGGTTTGACCTGATAAACACCGATAAATATCCGTCGGTGTAAAAATATGGTTAAACCGGAAATCACCCATTTCTTGAGTTTCTTGGTCCAGCTAAAACTGTGGTATTGTCAAAATACTACCATCTTGGACCCCAAATCTTAGTTTTTCGAACGATTTTTTTAACCGATTATTACTGTTTTTAGCGTCCGTTCGAAAGAAATAACAGAAATACACCGATATCTTAAAATTAAATAAAAAGCGAAAAACCTCCCCAGATTTCTCTAATAAATAAACGGCGGAAAATTTGCGGTCTACCAATATGTGGGGGGAAAAATCAAGAAAGCTAGACGTTACAAACTGGAACAAAGGAAATTATACAGAGCACATAAGACAGGACACATGAGACATATCGCCCAAATACGAAGTACCAGACCAGCATCATTGGCAAGGTTGAGCTCTTCGCTTTTCCTTTTCCACCACTAGCTATCTAATGCTTGAGAGTCGTTCTTTAAACGTGATCACCTTCTTCTAGCGATGTGGCTAGAGCAGAACGATGTTTGTCCGCATACCTGAAGTTGCGAGAATCAAGATGGTGGCGCCCGCGTGGCAAATGTCTGTTTGCAGAGAAAGAGAGAGAGAGACGGAGAGGAAGAGGAGGATAAGAAACGGAGAGAGAGAGAAAGATAGTGGGAGGGAAATGGAAAGAGACAGAGATAAAGAGAGTAAGTTAAAAGAGAGAATGGAACAGCGAGAGGAAAGTACAGCGTCCGATGGAGAAAATGAAACCCCGATTTTGGGCCTGGATAAATAAGCTACGCATTGCAGAGAGCTGAAACACCGGATAAATTCTGACACTAGTGTTGGCGATTAAATTCGCAAGTTTGAGAGCATGACGTTATCTGGACACACGGATATAACAGACAAAACAGGCAATTCTTTACGAGCCGACGTTCACCTAGAACCGATGGGCCCATTCGTCAAACCAAGAAATGGCAGTGTGAGGGCCTGTGGCACTTGTTCAGTGAAAACAACTGGCCAACAGAAAAGAAAAAAAAAAGGTTGTCTTTCTTACTGACAAGTGGTTTTAACTGAAATGAATGCCACAGAATCCCACAATGCCATACTTTTGTTTGACGAATGTCAGAACTACTTCGACTCACAGAGAAACTGCGTTCCTTTCCTTTTTATCTCTATCCACGTAAGCTCATGTTTTCAAACATTTCTTCAATAAAGTCTATTATCTCTCTCTCTCTCTCTTTCACCCCCGCTGCGTTACATAGACAGAGAGTTGCCATTTTCTGCGATGCGCAGTTTATTTATGTGTACCGAAAAGCAAGGTTTTATTTTTTAGATCGAACCCTGTAATTTAATTTGTATGTTGTCGATGCGTCGAGGAAAAACGAAGTAAGACGAGAAGGTGAGCGAACGAAAACGCAGGCGACACCTGAAATTTAAAGTAGATACGAGAATCCTTGGAAAACATAGCGGAACCAAAAAGCACGTAACTAAAAAGAGCTTAGAGTTTTCAATGATACCATACCACAAAACACAACCCATTAATATGCAACTCTCTAACATAAATTGACCTTTGGAGGTGAAGCCGTCAGTGTAATTTTGGAAAGCAATATTGAAACACTACTAAGTGCTCCACGTGGTCACGGACGTTACTACGAACTCTTTCCGCAGCAAGTTATTTACTCTCCCATCTTATGTCCCAATTTTAGTGGAGCATGCGTCATGCGTCGCATTTGGACATAAAAGCGCATGCACGTCTGCAATAAAATTTTTTTTCCCGCGTTGTTGCAGTTTACGCAGATACAGTAATGAACTTAGAGTGAAAAAATTAGAGATTCAAATCTGTTTTGCAAACTGGGTAAGGTGCGCTGAAGAAACCTGTACAAAACTTAGAGAAACAGATAACAGGCAAAACATGATCAGAACCTGTTTGTTGGAGTTCCTAATTTCATTTTTTTTTATTTTACTTGTTAGCTATTGTTTAGTTTTGCAGAAAAGCGCTGCACAACGCGAGGCTCTTTTTTCGGTTTCAAAAATAAGTGCATCGAATACATGTTTTTTTTTTATAGTTAAAGTTTCAGGCGAGCTAGAATTGCGCGCAACGTTTTGTGTAGATAACATTTTCGTCGATTCGGGAATGCTCAGAATTTTCCGCTCATGGGCTTCATGGATGATGGAAATATCCCTTTGTGTATGCGGTATCGAATACTGTGTTGACTATGTTACGATCCAGTACTTGACGTCACATCTGAGAAAGATAAGATAGCGGGTGTAATCTGTGTTTCGCAAAGCGAGCTCACCGATACGTGGGGTGGCGGAACAGAAAGAAAATCCGCAGTTCTGTCGAAAAACTGTTCGTACCGGAAAATCTAACAAAAATTACGTGTGCTTTATTGTCTGAAAAAACAAAAATCACCAAAGACAAATAATTTAAAGGAATGCTGAACCAAGCATTTTAGTGTCCATAATAAGTGGCGCACAATCGTTCCACGAGCCAGCAGCCGCCGGAGTGCGCGAGCGTACGAAACTGAATTGACGTCATAGTCCACCATCCCAACTTAAGTTGACAGTGAAATGTGTGGGCTCCAGGGAAAGGGAGAATGAAGACAGACCTTTCCTCTCCATAGTGGTGTCTGGTGTAAAAGGTGGGCGATTAATTGGTCTAACAAGTACGTAGCTTTTACTTCTGGAGATGAAAACGTAGTATTTATTATCCTTTTTCCCGGAGCCCATACATTTCACCGTCATCTTAAGTGTGAATGGAGGATTATGATGTCATTTTCATTGCGTATGCTTGCGCGTACCGGCGGCTGTTGGCTCGTGGAAAGATCGTGCGCCACTTATTATGGAGACTGAAATGCTTGGTTCAACGGAGAGTTTTAGAATAGGGGTCCCAAGAGCTTTGGGTGCTCCAAGCTGCTTGCGGCACCCAAAGCTCTGGGGCTCCCTATTCTAAAACTCGCTAATATCCCTTTAAGGCCGGTTCTCACATGCAGCGAAGTGCTGATGTAGCGCTGCTCACGTGTCGTCAGCTACTTATCGCCTGCCATGACCAACAGTTTTGACGGTGCGATACAAAGCTGGTGAACGCTCCCGACAGCACGCGCTTAGCTCGAGGACAGCGCTATGATTGTAGCGCTCCGCTGCATGTGTGAACAGGCCTTTAAAGTACGCGTGGGACACCAACTCAGGTTCCCCACTAAATTTAGCGGAAATTGACCTAACGTGACCCATGCTCCAATTCGGTTTCCCCGCTAAATTGTGCTAACAAATTGATGTCACGTGCTTTGACGCCACGGGACCTATGTACCAGTTCAGGTTTCCCGCTGAATATAGCGGAAAAATTGACGTCACGTGAACTGTGCTCCGATTCAATTTCCCCGCTAAATTTTGCAGAAAAATGTATGTCACGTGATCTGACATCCCTGGACCTAAAGACAAATTCAGGCTCCCCGCTAAATTTAACGAAAAATGTACGCCTCGTTACCAAAGCATCAATTCAAGTTCCCCGCTAAACTGAGCGGAAAATTTACGTCACGTGACCTGACGTCATGGGACCTACAAACCAATTCAGATTCCCCTCTAAATTTCGCGAAAAAATTGATGTCACATGACCTATGCACCAATTCAGGTTTCCCTCTACATTTAGCGGGAAAGTCCGATGTCACGTGGCCTGAAATCACGGGCTACAGACCAATCCAGTTCCCCCAATTAACTTGGCGGAATATATATATATATATATATATATATATATAGGGTGTTTCACGAACGGTGGACAAATTCGATATTTCGAAAACTACGCGTCACAACAACAAAAGGCTTGTGTGGTTTTGATCCTGGGCCAGGGGCCTATTTAGGATAATTATGAAAGTCCGGGATTATAGGTTGTCAATTATTTTTGCGTAATTAACTTTTTTAATATTGTGTTTAAGGGCATGGTTTCAATTTAAAAAAATTGATCAGCATGATCAAACAACACTAAATCAACAAATTGCTGAACGATAGAAGGCACGCAAAGCATTTTACGGCTTTCTGAAAAACCGCACAAATTCAACGGGTTTTTAACTTTCGGTTTGCTATCGGAGCGGATCTCAGCCCCGGCGGCACCGCGCCCTGTGGAGAGATAGTGCAACCAGCCTCTGCTGCGTCGCGCGATAACAGCGCAGCAGTGGTTGGTTGCACTATTTCATCTACTCAGTGCGGATTCATTACTGGGAAAGGCACGCAACCGGCCCTTGATGATTTTTTATATTACATATATTCAACATTCGAAAGTAATATGTTTGCATATGCTCTTTTTCTTGATGTGTTCAAGGCTTTCGACACTGTCAGCAATCAGTTGCTCCTAGCAAAATTATATCGGCTTGGTTTTCGCGGCCCATTTTGTTCTTTACTGGAAAACTTTCTATCGAAAAGGTCCCAGTTTGTCCTAATTGGTAACTGTAAAAGTTCTCGGCTTTCTTTACTGGCGGGAGTGCCTCAGGGTTCTGTTCTTTCTCCTCTACTTTCCAATGTTTTTGTGAACGACATGGCCCAGGTTATCAACGGGTGTAAAATTTACCAATATGTCGATGGCACTCTCCTCGTGTCACGTCACATTAATTTTTCTGACTCACTCCCCACACTCAAAATAAACGCCTCTCATAGAATGGATTGGTTCGGCGATAACCTCTTAGACATAAACCGCTCTAAAACAAAAGCTGGTCTGTTTTCACAACCCTCTTAAAAGACGCCAGGCTCAAGTAAAGTGTTTGCTCCACCCTTCCAGTTGTGCTCAATGCAACTGTGTATCAATCGAGTCTGTCGATCACGTAAAATACTTAGGTGTACATTTAGATTTTGATACGTCTTGGAACACACATATGTCGTATATTTGCAGGAAATTACGAATTGTCTCTTGTATGCGTTATAAAACTAAATTTTTTACGCCAATCGGTATCAGAATAATAATCGTCCATGCGCTTGCTTACAGTATCCTTCGATACGGTGTTACGGTGTTTGGCAACTGTTCGGGTCGTTGGCAGTTCAAAGTTAATTCTTTATTGAAAGGAATCCTGACAAGTGTTGCATATAATTCTAATTTTTTCCAGCAACAGTGATATTTTTCGAAGTCTTCAATTGCCCAATCTGCGTTCTCTTTTTATACAAACGGTAGTGCTCCGTAGCTTTTGGAAAAATGAGTTTAAAACACCATTTCAGTATCCCCGAATACTTCGTCGCGTCCTCGTTTTGTAGTGCCAATTTGTTCGACCAGATACGGTAAACTCACTCGGGATTACTACGTTCCGTGTTTGTTCAGCGCCCTCCCTGACACATTCATTGACATTACATCACTGAAACAACTGAAGAAAGAACTCAAGTGCACCAACTTTGATTTTATCTAGCATTTCTTTGCTGTGTCTGCATGCTTCGAGCTTGAACTGTAATTATTGATATAAATAGCGCGAAGGTCAATTACAAACTGACAGAACAAGCGCTGACTCACAACTGTCGTTTTAATAATCACACAGAAAACAATTACTCCAATATGAGTCCTCCCATTCCAAACTCATTAAAATGGCTATAATCAAAAACTCTCTTAGCGCATCCCTAAAGAAGTCATGTGACCACACGGCAAGACAGAGCTTTGAGACACAGATACACCGACTCAAGACCTCTGGTTATCCAAGTGCCACCTTGTACGATGTAGTAGAAAGAATGATCAACACCCACAGACAGAAAGAAAAAGCCAAGAACAAAGGACAACGCCCGGCTGTAATACCCTACATTCACCGGGTATCCCACAACATGAAAAAGGTGGCTGCCAGGTATGACATCCCTGTCGTCTTCTCAGCACCAGACAAGCTAAAGAAGCTTTGTCCTACGATAAATTCCCAACAAGAACGTCGCAAAGAATGCGACCAGAGACACAAGCAAACATAAATACCTTGCCAAAGCCAGGTCATATATGAAATACCTTTCACCTGTGGCAGAGTATATGTCGGCCAGTCTGGCCGGTGCGTGAACACCAGATTACGTGAACACGCTGCGTCACTCACTTCAACACCATCGGGACATCTCGCAGTGCACGTAAGGGACTGTAACTGCAAGCCGATACTCACAGAGACAAAGGTCCTTCGAAAGTACCGTGAGAGGACATCAAGGGAAATATACGAGGCAAAGACCATAAAAGAAAAGGAGAACTCGTGTGTCAGTGCACCATCAGTGGCTTTAACTGACAAAGAACTTCATTACCTTAACGTTCCTACTTGAGGTGGTTTCATTAGGCTACTGTGGACAACTTCTTCATCCTTTTCTCTGCTAATTCTCAGTTTTTTATCGTAACGCCCTCTTCCTTTTTGTTATTTCTCAGTTCTTTTAACGTAACTTCCTCTTCTCATCATGACAATTTTATTTTGGGAATTTATCATACCGAAAAGAAAGACGAGAGAGAAACGCTACCTCTTCCTCGTCTTCTGTGTGATTATTAAAACGACAGTTGTGAGTCAGCGCTTGTCCTGTCAGTTTGTAATTGACCTTCGCGCTATTTATATCAATAATGCATATCCAACTAGCCCACCTTAATATTTTGGAACTGTAATTAGCTAAGTTAACTTTAACTTAGTCTTGCCTTCTTTAATTTTTTTTTTCCCTCTTCTTTTTCGCTTAACGCTTTTCGTGTGTTTTTTCCCTTTGTGCTTTTTTTTTTTCTTTCGTGTTTTTTTTAACGCTTTTCGTGCTTTTTTGTGTTTTTTTGTGTTTTAAGCTCGACTTTCTGTCTTACATTGTGGAATCACGATAACGGTATTTTTAATTTTTTATGGGCGTCATCATACAAGCCCTCTGCAGGCTTTGATACGCCCGTATCTAATACTTGAATTCCATTGTGTGTGAAATTTTTAATTCCCTACCTCCCAGCTTATGTGACTTTACCTCAAGAAAAAAGCTCAGAAGAGCGCTTCGACAAATTGATATGACCGACGAACCCTGGTGAATATTTCATAATTAGTTTTTCTTCCCAACATTTTTTTTACCAACTGCGTTTTTTTACCGTTTTATGAGTTATTTTTTTATTATTATTATATGACAACAAAGAAAGTTATCAAGATCTTCAGAGTCACAAGAACTGGACAAGAATTTCTACTACTTTCATTGACGAACAATGGCGAAAAGTGACGCCAGTACGTTGTGTGTGTGTGTGTGTTGTGCGTGCTTGTTTTTATTTTGTTTTTTTTATATATTTTTGACTTGAAGATTTTTTTTTGAGGGGGGGGGGTGCGTTAGTATTCAGTTGTAACTGCTGCAAAAACTTAGTGATAATTCTGCTTTTTTTTTTTCTAGAACTGATTCTTTTATTTCAGTTCAATTACACAGCTGGTTTTGCCGCACAAGCCCATGATGGCTTTGGCGAACCTGCACTGTGCCTTGATTATGCTCATCCTTCACAAATAAATTTATTATTATTATTATCATTATTATTATTATTATTATTATTATTATTATTATTATTATTATTATTATTATTATTATTATTATTATTATTATGTACATATACAATTTCCCTGTCTTCGAACACTTTTTATTCAAACTGTTGTCTTACGTTACTTTTGGACAGATCAATTCAAAAGAAAAAAACGTTGCTCTTCGTTCGCTTCGTTTTCAAGAGACTCTCGAGATACCTTTTGCCTGAACAAGATATGGACGGTATACAGGCGAATTTTACGTGCTTGAACTCTTTAATAATCTGCCTTCTGAAATTCTACAAGCGAATTCACTGCGTCAACTGGAGAGAATGCTGAGACTTCACCTACTGGGATGAGATGTCGCCTAGCGTGTACCTATCTGTTAGTTTGTGTGTGTATGTGCATAATTACTAATCCAGTTTTGTACATCATAAACTTTTCAGTTTGTTCTACTGATGTGTGTGTGACGATTTTTACATTGCTTTGTTCGTGGACATATTAATTTGTTTTTCTGTAATTTTTTGGTCGGCATCATACGAGCCATTTGTTGGCTTTGATTTCCCCCGCATTCTTGTATGCTTTCATGAATGTGTCCTGAATACAAATTTATTATTATTATTATTATTTTTATTATTATTATTATTATTATTATTATTATTATTATTATTATTATTATTATTATTATTACTATTATTATTATTTTTTATTATTATTTATTATTATTATTTATTATTATTATTATTTAGTCAATGATAGTCTTTTACGATCTAAGATCCCAGTTTGCCCAACTAGGCACTCTGTCGATTTGACTCTCAAAGGGGGGCCGACGCTTTCTAGTCGGCGCTGTGAAGCATACAAA
The DNA here is from genome assembly GCA_013358835.2 of Ixodes persulcatus. Lineage (NCBI taxonomy): Eukaryota > Metazoa > Arthropoda > Arachnida > Ixodida > Ixodidae > Ixodes > Ixodes persulcatus. The sequence goes on from JABSTQ010009990.1 coordinate 380,646, forward strand.
TAAATTCACGTTTTCACACACTCGTTCCACCCACTTCGGTTGAAAACAGCATCAGAGAGTTTGAGTCTGAGACGAAGTACGAAGCCCGCTTGCTTCCGGAGCTCATTACGCCGCGTAGAACGAAGCTCCAACGCGGCATGTTGGCACACCGGACTAAGCTGACAGCGCCGTGGAAGCTATTCGCTTGCCGGGTCAATCAACCGCCTTCCTCTCATCACCTAACCCCGCTCTCTGCGCGTGGGTGTGGGCGGGAGGAGAGTAATCACGCGGCGAATGATAGAACTACGACTGGTCCAACGAGTACTCAGCTTCCACCGCACTGTCAGCTTTGTGGTGAAAGCCGGCCTCCCTTTGAAAGCTCCGCAGAATGGTGGACACGAAAAACTCTCTCAGACGTGAAATGCGTCAAATGCATTAGCGTTTGCATCGACGTCATAATATACGGCTCTAGATTGGCTAGTTTCATGACCTCGTATGCTCTGCCATTCTGCAGTTTCTCCAGTCTTTCCAATATTCGGCTCGTCACGCCCGAAATGAATGAAGTGCACTGATAAGTGTCACGTGTCGACTGTCAGAAGTATTAAGATTGTGATCATATCGGGAGAGCCGACATAGTGAATACTGCCGCTCTGCACCGTAATGCGACTATACGATGTAGCTGATCTTCTAATATTTTTGAACTGTTCAAACGATGATGATGTCTTTTGTACTGATCGTTGTACATTATGAATGCCTCAAAATGAACAACGATGAAACACGTTTTTTTTTTTGCTTTTTGCTTTTTTAGTAGATTTAGGGGATTCATTTGCATTCCTAGAGCAGGGGGGAGATTGTTCATCCACCCGTTTGCCTCCTGGTTTAGATTTTTGGGACGATGTCAGTTTTCATAGCGTGGTGACAGTGCGAGATCTAAAAAAATAACGAAAAAAAAGTTTAAATCCAGGTAACGGCAAAGCCGGGAGACGTCTCACGTGCTCCAGAGTAAAGAAAAAAACGTTTTGAGTCACAGAAACACGTACTGTCACCACCTACACTAAGTACTCTACCTAACTGTAACATACGCCTTGGCTCAAATGATTTAGATTGCATGAAAGACAGGAAGCACCGACCCCTCCTTTTTACGATCCATCGAAAGACTGTATCCGGCTGGTCGAGTTATGCACAAGCGAACTGATCCAAGTTTTGGAAAACAACGGATCTGGCCGTCCAGCGGATCTGTTGGACAGCCAAATCCACATATTTAGCGTGAAGTAAGAAACATGACTTTGTGCAAAGCTGCGGATGAACCAGCTCATTCTTTAGCTTTTGACTTCACGCTCGCATCGTTTGCTGTCTACCAAGCCTGCGAGGAACTGGTTAGGGCGTGTGAAGGCCCAATCTTGTGGCCGTTGCAACGTTTGTGAATCGACACACCAGCGTGCAATCTTTACAACTGAGCACACGCGCTTGTCGCTTCTGAAAGTAAGCGAAACACGCGCCGCCGGGCACATGCACTAAAGACGGCGCCGGTCTGTAAACCCGCCGACTTTGGTATACACATTTTCCACAAAGGCGCACCCATCTTGAATGTCGTCACTTCTGGTATGCGTTAACACTACGTTTTGATTTCTTCACGCCGCTGTTTTGCCTTACCTATACACTCTTAGAAAAAAGGGGACGAAAAGGAGGTAACAGACCGCCTTTACCACCCTCCTCCCGGCCAGGGGGGAAGCGCTCCGCTAGTTACCTCCTCAGGCGCAGCAGACACTAAGAATGCGGTGCTGCAAGGTGAAGTTCGCCGCGAAGGAGCACCAACGAGGTAAGTATTACCCCTCACCTGTTTGGGCGCTGCCAAAGCCTGGGCGGTGCGATTGGCTGTGGAAAGGCGCAAACGAGTTCGCTAATTGGTCTCCTCGTATGACACGTCATTCTTCGTGCATGCGTGGGAGAGTGCCTGCCCGGGGCCGAGCGCATTCCCCGCCGATGCCACCGACGCCACCGACGCTTCCCTCCGGTCATAACGGTCTTTCTTGAACGTTCGACGGAGGCGTCCCAGCGCAGGAACGTTCTTTATGGGCCTCCTGCGTTCCCCAGGGGGTGCCGCGAAAAGGGACTTGTTAGGCCTTGTTTTGGGTAGTACAAACTTTAGCGTCTCAAACTACCACGCATGCAGAAGCGTGCCAGCTCTGGTGCGGAGCGCGAGATCACGATGAAAGTACAAAGAAACAACAAAAATTTGAACACCGTCAAAGCTAAGACGCTAAGCGCGTGAGCCAAGAACTGCCGTTCCACGCATTCCAAAGTAGACATGACAAAGAAAAAGAAAAATTAAAGCGTCGCTTCACAGGTGTTTTGACGTCACCACCCAGAGATAAGACACGCGTACCCTAGCGGTGGTGTCATGAATTTCGCACTTTTGATTGTCTTGCGGCGTTGAGTCTGGCCGATTTCTGGCGTCCAAAAGTGTTTTTTCGTTCTTCAGCACCAGACATAATTAAAAAAGCTCAACCAACGTGCCATAAGTAGTGCGAGGCTCAATCAGGTGAGCTTGTACTACCCAAAAGGAGGGCGCTACAGTTTGTTCAAAGCTTCAGCGCAGGAGGCCTATTGCTCTGTTCGGCTCAGTTTCTTCTTACGAAGTCACCGAGAGCGCTGCATTGACTTCAGGCGAAAATCCAGTCGTGTGCACCGTATGCAGGTAAGGAAATGTTCTGCGTGAGCGGCAGTTGGCGTCGGTTATGACCACCCCGGGAAGGCGACCCCCGTCTTAGTTAGACAAAGGGTTGGCGGACATGTTGGTACGTTTGAAGGCGTCGAGCGTTCGATAAAATTAGTGTGGGGCGCGAACGAAGACACGGTTTAGACCATCGAAGTTCGTAAAGAGCAAGAACAAGAATGACTGTCACTTGCACTAGCACATATTTAGAAGGTTGACATACGCTAACCAGTGGCGTAGCCAGCCAGGAGCTTTCCCGGTGTATCTGTGTGTGGGTGGAGGAAGGCGGAGAGCGGCGGCTTGGCGAGCCTGGAGCCGGGCGACAAGACGCCTTTTGAACCGGGGGTCGCCTACGTTTAAGGCGTGAGGGGGTAGGAGGTTTTCTCTTTTTGGGGCCGTTGGTGTTCGCGTCGGACGTTAAATTGAGGATCTAATCAAATATTTGAAAATCTCGTAAGGTGGTTGTTGTCTTTTTTTTCGCAGAGCAGGAGTCGATCAGGAATTCATTGGCGGAACTGGCCAACCGACGCGATTAATGCACAACGTCGTTGATATTTGTAAAAGTCAGTGTTATACACTGATTTTTAATATCAACGTTTTTTGTTTGTTTGTTTGTTTTAAATTTAACGAGGTTTAATAAATAGTTCGGTAAAATGTCACGTTACCTTGAAATGCCGAACATAAATGTCTGAGCTAATTATTCGTGATAATGCAGTGAGTGCGCAGGCGAGCTGGTGGATGTTAACCATTTTGTTCTTAGTCCTCGACTGTTCATTTTTCTTCTACTTTGAAACTTTCCTCTTTTCCTGCCTCAGTCTCGGGCTAAGAACAATATGGTTAATTATTCGTGCGCTTCACAAACATTAATAGTAGTATATTACGGAATAAGGTCATGAAGTTGTAACCGGCAGCGAGACTAGCAATTATATTGTCTTGGCATTTTCTTTGCGTGTGATCAGGCATTTCTAAAAGTCTGATCATTCAGTAGACGAGTTAGACATGGCTCAAGTTTGCATTATTTGAAGTTGATTGAATATATTTCTTTCGTCCTGCGGCAACGTTGTAGGGTGATTTCGTTGAGGGGACTGGATGCCTGCTACCTTTGACTCATCTCGTGACAGTTCTTAACACTGTTTACTGCCGGTAAGCGTAGTCCGATATTTTATTTTGATTTTTTTTGTTCCCATTTGTGCACTTGAAATGGGGCTCTTGATTTTTATGTTTATTTTGTGTGTGTGCTGTTTGTTCATTTCCGAGAGAAAATTGAGGGTATACTTCGAGTAAATAAATTAGAGTAAGACACACAAAGCGCTTGAGTGTGTCGTTTTCGGTGTTCTTTTTTGTGTTTTCGCCCTTGTGCGCTGTTCTTCTCATGTCTAAATAAAACACATTCAATTTTAATCTGGTAAATTACTTCGGAAAAAAAATGTACATATTTGCCGAAGTTCAACATTCGGCAGTTAGAAATTATTCGTGCGCTTCGCAAATATTAATAGTAGTATATTACTGAATAAGGTCATTAAGTTATTGCCGGCAGAGAGACTAGCAAGTATAATGTTGTCATGGCATTTTTCTGCGTGTGATCAGGCATTCTTAAAAGTCATCATTCAATAGGCGAGTCAGATGGCTCGCGTTTGCATTATTTGAAGTTGATTGAATATATTTCTTTCCTACTGCGTCAACGTTGTAGGGTAATTTCGTCGAGGGTACTGGATGCCCGCTACCTTGGACGCAACTGCAGGTAAGCGTAGTCAGATATATTATTTTGATCTTCTTGTTCGCATTTGGGCACTTGAAATGAGGTTCTTGATTTTTATATTTTCTTTGTGTGTGTGGTGTTCGTTCATTTTCCAGAGAAAATTGAGGGTATACTTCGAGTAAATAAATTAGAGTAATACACACAAGGCACTTCAGTGTGTCTTTTCCGGTGTGTTGTTTTTCTGTGTTTTAGTCCTTGTGTGCTGTTCTTCTCATGTCTAAATAAAACATACATTCAATTTTAATCTGGCAGAGCACTTCGGCAAAAATATTTGCATATTTGCCTAAGTTCGGCAGTTAGGGTTGGCGGTCATAGGAGTCTGCTGTGGTGCTGAGTAGCAAATGTGGGGTAGCGCTCTGTGGTGTTGTCTTAAAGCGCAATCATGTAATTGTTTCACGTACAATACCAACTCGCCCAACAATCAGCACTTGTATATACTAACCTGCTACAGTGGTTGTACCCCTTTGACTAAGATTTGTTAGTCACCTAAGTAAATTGGGGTGACAAATTTAAACATGACCGGTGAATACAAAGTGCTTACTAATCTACGATTACCACCCGCTATGTGATAATTTTAGTCAGTGGTGGTTAGTCAACAGTTAAGCTGGTCACGTCTGGTAAGTATGGTTGATGCTGTATAATGCTGGAATCAGTGGCCCATCCAATGCTCCAAATGCGTCTTAGAAAAATCTAATATTTCTTCACAGTTTCTTGAAATTGGGGATGATATGTTTCAACTTCATATCACATGATTTCCTAATTTTTTCGGTTCCAGGCAGGCAGTGAAACCTACCCGGTGGTTGTCAGCTCAAGCCTAATTAATCCTGAGGCGCCCAGTTATGTGGCAGTGGAGGGAGACCTCGAAGCCGCCTCGCCTGCTGAGGCAGTCCTGGTTGCATTCTGCCTCTACTTCATCTTTAACTACGAGTACCATCAACAGTTCAGGCGCAGATTCATTGCACTAGAGTACTTAATTGATCCGAAACACTGAAATGTGGAGTCGTGTGCAACAGATTGCTTTCAAACCTAAAAGAAATGCCAAAAAGTATTTTCTTTTTTTAATGGCTTTTTATGCAGGTTTAGGATTTTTTTATGTCATTTGTTTAATGCTTTTTTTTTTTTTGTCTGACATAAGGCAGCATGGTTGATTCCGAGAGTTACAGAAGGTCAACGATATTGCCTTATAGTCACATTTTTGTAATTTCCAGAATCACAGCTTTTTTCTTTGTGCAGCATTGGCATACTTAATTTATTTCAGTCTACTTCATACTCGGCGCCTGAAAGCATTCGAGGGTTGTGGTTCTATGTTCACAGTGATTTCTGCTTGCAAGGTTTAAATACAAGATGGTTTTTGATGGCTTGCAGGGTTTAAATACAAGATGATCAAAACCGATTTTCGCGATTCATTTGAAGTGGGTTAGATCCCTTTGGCCCGTGCGGTAGTTTGTCGCGGAGTCCCGGAGTCTGCTTTCCTCTACTCCAGCGTTCATTCCACTACAGTGTATAGGACGGGCATAGTGTACTGCTGTCCTTGAGTTGCAACGCACTAGTCATTGCTAGTCGTGTCTTGGTTTGCATTGCTGTTTGTAATGTGTGTGATACAGAATCTATGTTATATCACAGTGCGTTCATTTTGATTCCGGTTTGTACAACACTCAGTTATTTGAGTTCACCCCGGTGAAGCTTTCTGTACTTTTTTGTGATACTTTTATTGACTGTCGCGAACTAGTGCCCCGAAAGTGTTGTTCCAGATGCCTTTATTGCGCTTAGTGGTTTCATCTTAGAACTTTTATAAGATGTCTAGTCATGCCCTTGATTTTTATGACATTTTGTTTGTGACAGCCCCAATAATACATTGTCATTTACTTTCAGAACTAGGCCGTCTTCATCTATTATAAGGCCCACCCTTGAAGCATGTACTATCACACCCACAAAGGGCCATAGTACCTTTCTTTAGGGGGTAAAAGTGATTCCATCAAGTGTACATTTAACCTGTAATAAGGTGGTGAACTGGGCCAGTTGGTTGCTGTTATACATGATGGGGAAAACAGCTTGGAAAGCGCGGACTACGAAGAACAAACACGACAGGACAGCACTGTGCTGTCGTGTTTGTTCTTCGTAGTCCGCGTTTTTTTAGCTGTTTTCCTCATCGTGTACATTTAACCCCTTAGTGGATTATAGTTCCCTCCAAAACGAGGTAAAAGCAGCGCCCTCAATTATGTCGTCTTACCTCTCAAAAGGCATAAAGTTCCCCCTAAAGGAGGTAAAGGCTGACCCTGAAAGGATGCACTTTTAACACCAAAAGGAACTAAGATTACCTCCAAAAGGAGGCAATGTTGCACCCTAACCCAGGGGGTAAATTTTCACCCTCGTTGCAGGGGGTAACGTTACCTCCAAAAGGGGTTGCCCTGTGTACAAGTCGGTTACCCCCTTAAGGCCACGGTCCCACTGAATGTGGCAGTTTAGGTACTTTTTGGCACGTCATTACTCATCTTCTTTTGAACACTGTTTTGTGGGATTGATGTCGTTCGAAAGGCAAAGTAATCCTCTTTCATTTGATATTATGTATGTATTGATTTATACTGCTCATGCGCATTTGTAGCGTTAGGATTATGATGGCGCGGACCCTCACTTGCTCCGCTGGTTCATGTTTCATGAAGAATCTATTAAAGATAACACGGTTCCAATAGAGCAGTTTTGTTAAGATGATGGTGGAGCAGAATGTAACGGTGTACTTTTTTATATTTTCACTACTTTGTTTTGTTCATCCCTCCAAATATTGCCCTAAAATTGTAATTTTTCAGCACAAATACGTTTTTAATGACATGCGCTAGGGCAATGAAATTAGCCACAGATGTAGTGCTTATAATTGGTAATATGCAGAAAAAAATTTAATGTTGTGTACATTTGTTTTGTTTAGATATTTTATATCAAACGTAGCACTTTTGTGTGCTTCGAGTCACGGTGCTTCAAATGCCGCTGAGGAAATAATTAAACTATGATCAAATCTTTTATGACATTTAGAACTACTAAAAAGCCACCGCCCAAAAGGTGGACGGTGGCTTTTTTTCATTTTCAAAGTCATAACGCTCCAGGAGCACTTCAAACTTACCTGTTTTTGACGCATATCTCTTTTGGACATCAAACAGATTTATTGGCATCTAATAACATTTATTGCATGAAATAAATATACATTGCGATGTGTTCGATTTTCACAATGATCTTGCTTTGGTTTCTTGATAGGTGTAGAGCTTAGCTCATTTAAAAAAAAAAATTAAAAACTGTTTGGGTGTTTTGTTGCGCTACCAGCCGGATGGCAGACAAAACTGCTGATTTCTAATGTTCAAGAAATTCTCGAAGGCGGCGTTGGCGTCTGTATCATCATCAATGTCCATGCCTTTTTACCTTCACATTTAGAAAATATGTTAGAAGATTTACTATCGACAAATGAATGGTTTAAGTACTGGGTCAGGTTAATAAATCTAAGATAAATAATTACACAAGCGTAGTGTGATATAATGTGTTCATTATTCGATATGTTTGAAATCGATAAACAATAAAGACGAAAAGGAAAAGAATACACCCGAGTTCACTTCGTGCCCAGAGCCACCAAATGGGCTGCACTATAGGGTATCGACACTCCGTTCCCCAACATTGTTGGGGGCGCCGCCATTTTGGGTCTTGTGCAGAGCAAACGCAACTGCCGTTCGTCATGATTCAAAAGCGCGACTTCCTCAGCCTTAGATTCGGTGTCAGGAAGCTGATGCAATATTGCTTTGCCTCTGTCGCGGACTGTTTAAACATTTGTGGAGGACGGAAAAGTGTTTCCTATGATTTTAGATAAAGCTTCAGATAACTGGCGACCATGATTTTAAAGTCACAATATGCCCAAGTGTCATTACTCTGAAGCGTAGCTTATTTAATGACACTATTCATGCCCTTGTTCAAGGAGCTTGTAATACCTGAAGGGGCCATGACGTAAGCCCCGTTAGTTTCACAAGCCACTACCCTTTGACGCCTGCCTCTTCCTCATTGTTCCGCTAGTGCCACTAAATCGACACTTGGCCATATTGTGGCTTGAAATCGTGGTTGCCAGTTATCTGAAGCTTTATCTGAAATCACAGGAAACGCTTTTTCGTCCTCCACAAATGTTTAAACAGTTCGCGACAAAGCAAAGCAATATTACATGAGCATCCTAACACCGAATCTAATGCTGAGGAAGTCGCACTTTTGAATCATGACGATCGGCAGTTGCGTCTGCTCTGCACAAGCACCAAAATGGCGCCGCCCACAACAATGTAGGGGAACGAAGTGCCGACACTCTAAGCGCAGCTCATTTAGCGGCTCTAGTTCCCGCAAACCTCCTTTCCCCTGACTGAAACTGAAAATAAATATGAATAATACACCATTATTATAGCTCATTTAGTTATAACCAACTACACATGATGAGAGGAGGAAGCGGCCGGGTAGGAGAAACACGGGTTTTATGAGTGACCGTTCTAACCGTCTCAGAAGAGAGAACGCCAGCTTGCGCTGGTTTCAAAAAGATCCAAAGAAAAGAGGCGGCACGTTGTGTTCTTTGTGATTGTGCGTCTAATTTATATACAGGTATATTTGAAGATCGACGATGGACATCGATCGTCTCGAGGTAATGTAACGTAATAACATTATATAAATAATAAACATAATGAAGGACTGAACGACTCAATTTTTCAATTCATGAATTGTAATTTGGCGGTAGCCTATTGTACTGTTGATGAAGAGCAATATGAGGTGACGAGGTAATGATTAAATGATGAGGCTCTATAAGGACGACGACATTAGTGGGTATCGATCCACAACGTACAGTGCCAGACTTGTTTCAAGTACCGTGTACCCAAAGACTTTTCTTCACCCGCAACAGAATATGGTGGAATCAATGAGGATGCTGCATCCCCTGATCGACTGCTTGGAACAAATGGCCTCGTTGAGGTAAAGTGTCCCCGTTCCAAAAGATTCTTATAGCCTACCGAAACCGCAAAGGAGTATGAGGCGAAAAATAAAAAAAGGAGCCGTGTGTGAAAGGTCCAAATCACCATCATAGCTTCTGCTACCAAATACAAGGGCAGTTACACAATACACAAAGAGTGTTTTGTGATTTCTTTATATTTACACTCAATGGCATTGATATATTGAACGTATTCAAAGGGATGACACCTTCTGATCAAAGAACATGGAGCCTTTTCTACTCAAGTTTTACATGAAAGGCCGGACTTCCGCTGGAATTCCTCACGTAGACGAGTTGTCCGATCGAATAAACTGCCATTACTCCCGATCTGGGAATTTCTCGATCTTCATTCGTAGCCCATAGTTTCATGAGATCGAGGGGTGCGGCTTTTCGTCCGCCGAACATTGCTTCGGCGGGTGTTTTTCTCGTGGAAGATGAGACCGTCGCGTGCTGCCAGAAGAAGAACCTAGCGATTCTTCACTGAACTGCTTCTTCCGTAAGCTTTAAAGGTCTGTTCACACGATGCACCTTATAGGCGCGCAACAGTTTCGCGACACTCAAGTTTCGCGAAATGTGCTCGTTCACACGTACCGCTTCACGTGCAACAACGATGACGTTTAGACTCGCGAAAATAGTTTCGGTGTTGACAATGATGTGGCGCTCCAAATCAGATCGCTATTTATCTGGGGACCTGCTTTGCACATTTTATGCAGTCAATTCACTTTAATTTTTTTTTCTCACATACTGCACTACTTGGAGCGATCTCGCATGTGCGCAAAGCCGATTGAGGCGGACACCTTTACGTTCAGGACATGTGCCGGCGCCGAGCCCGTACGCAGCCAATTCATTGCCAAAGCTCCTATCAATGCACATGGTATTCATAGAAACGCTACGTGCCCAATCTGGTTACTTCTCGGCGCCCATGTCTGCCCCGATTTTACTGTGCACTATTTCAGAGGGCGCAAATGGTTTCACGTTCGCTTGTAAACAAACCAAACTTGGTTTCAGTTTACTCGATGGTCTCTTTTATACCCTTGTTACACGGGCGCACTTAACTGCAGTTACGCTAAGCCACAGTAAGCGCACAATACTTGCGGACAACTTTCTGCGGCTTTTTGAGCACCCATCAAAGCAGTGCACACGCGCTCTTCACTTCTTCTGAAATAGCTGTCTGAGAGTATAGTGTGGTAACTGTGGTGCCACGTAACAGCAGTTAAAGCTGAGTTAACCACGGTTGAGGGTGCCCGTGTAACAGGGGTATTATCCAGCGGTATCGTCACGACAACAACGCTATGAGCTCTATTCTAATCTCGCCAACTCCCGCTAATTGTCTTCGTCCATCGCTGGATTTTTTTTCCGATATGCTACTCACTTTTTCTTCAGTGGTGCTTGACGTGCTTGCGGAAGCGCCGGCAGTATCCACCGTTCGTGGTTTCGGTTTTTTCGGATTTGGCTCGGCTACAACACCGGCAGTGAAGTGGTCTTCTCAAACAGCTCGCTCCCCCCTCAAAGGCCACGTGAGAGCGTTTCTCAGCGGCCATTGGCGGCGCCCTCAGAGTGATTGACAGGACTCGGCAAAGTTTCAGCAAAAGCTCGCTCCAGAAGCGAGGTGTGCGCGCAACTTTTTTTAGATGCGCGCGTCCTTTTCGGACTCGTTCAGACGGCGCAACCATTTCGCGAAACTACATTTCGCGACACTAGATGCGCGAGAAAAATGCATCGTGTGAACAGGCCTTAAGAGGGCATTTTTCGTTTCACACACCATCTGTTCTGCGAGCCCGCTAGTTGCACGATGGTATGGTGCACTAATGTGGTGCCTGATGCTTCTCAAAAACTTGTATATTTTATTTGAAAGAATATTCGGCGCGTTATCAGAGAAAAGTATTTTCGGTAGGCCAAAAGTAGCGAAACGAGAGCGTAGAACGTCGATGACGCGTTTGGACGTCAAGGCATGCATCGTGTAAACTTCCAATCACTTACAGTACGCATCGGCCATGACTCCGCAGATGCGGATACGTTTCGCCACCCACCGACTGAATAGTCGAAAACGTCGACAACGTCGGTAGCGATGTGCTGTGCTTGACACTTGACGCTTACCATTCGCTGAGAAGAAACTTGCTTGTTCGTCTGCCACGAGTCGTCCGATATCAGGTCATCACCGCAACTCCATCTCCCGACAAAACAGGTCTTCATTGTCCGCATGTCCATAGTTAGCAATCATGTGAACTAATAAATTCCCGAACGTTCATCACTTGCCGTCGCTAAACGCCGCTCAATCATAGCGTCTTCATCGAAAATAAACGTCTTCCTATTTATACTGATGCTATTCATCATATTCCTCCTGAACTGTACTTACAACATAATGTGTGTCGGTACTTCCGAAAGTATTGCAACGGCCGTTTGTTTTCTGGGAACTACAATGTAACAACCTTTACAACATATTTCGCATCCCGTAAAACACAATAGAGAGTTTTAGTAGACCGTTTTCGCTTTCTCGCTCCGCTCTATGGAAAGCGGAGTCACCATCGCGCATGCGCGACCCGCTCTGGGACTTGAGCGTGAAGCGTCAGCTCCGCTAGCTCCGCTTTCCTTGCCATTTCAGGAAGCGCGTTCCACTCTCAGTAAAGCTTCAGTAGATGGTGTTTTTTTTTTTTTTTTTTGGAAAGGAATTCAAAATGGGTGCTCGCCACTTGAAAGCATGCTTGGGAGCGCGTTTGACCGTTATGAACCTCGCTGCTGAGGCAGACTTTGTTTGAAACGGCGTCCTTAAGAAAACGGTTCCACGGTGGTCGAGAACCTCTGGCTGCTTCGGGAAATCGTTGGCTGCAATCTTTTCACGGCCGCTGAACGGCAGGGACAGGTGCTGCCTTGTCTAAGCCAGCGGGCTCGATTTTTCTATGCGAGATGACGACGACGACGTTGAGAGGATGACACACAGGGCGACGGCGGTGCCTGAATCTGAGCCCCTGGGCCTCGGTTCCTTGGAGGCGGCAGCTTCTACTTTGGCTGGGCTACCTCCTTGAAGCCTGATGCTTTGACCCCAGTGGACCCCAGTGAGCAACGGCGCCATCATGTTCTTGGGGCTCCTTCATGCACCGATTGAACGGCGTGCCAGATCCCCATGGCTCGCTGCTCACCTGCCCAACCCGCCTCTACGAAATCTCGACTTCTGTGAATCGGACTGCCATCTTCCCCAATTGCAACAACCCATGTCGTCATCATCTTGCATGTTCATACTCATCACATTATCATGTTTCCTAGACGCGGCACCGCGGGCCTCCATGGTACGGGCTGCTGCCTTTCCGCAGTGCCGCGTCTCTCCAGAGCCAAAAAATGAAGACTAAAGACTAAAGCAGTCGGCAAACGGACAGGTATTTTGTTAGGTTGATTTAGGCAGCAAGACAGTGCAAATTAGCGAAAGTGAGTGCTCCATTTATATCTCTAACTTTTTTGTTTTCCCAATGAAATGAGTTTTTTCTTCTTCGTAGGCTTCGGTTTGTGATAGGGTACCTTGGTGTTTCTGTACACTGCGCCACATTGTTACCGGGAACAATCAATATCCTGTTTCTATTTTTCACCTCAAATACGAGGGGCTGACATCAACCTATTGGTGTGGAATAAAGCGCTCGTTTGGGGCACTAATCTGAGCGACAAACTTTCAGCTCTCTCAACAGCTGTCAAAGAAATAAACTGCAAATAAAAGCGATTTTATCGTGTTCGTATCAACAGTGGAGCTCAGTGTATGTATCTGCCTTGGGGGATGAGATGAAACCATTTTGCTTGGCTACACTTCTTTTCATTTCTTTTTTGTGTTTTTGAAATTACGGTTTTCGGCTTAAGCTCCTGCCTAGTTTCAGCCTCACCTGTGCTACGGTGTTTTCTTGCAATAGAAGGCCACGCAACACAGGCTACTTTTACAATGCTGAAGTCAACAGAAACACTGTAATTTGATTATGTGCAATATTCACACGCACATCTGAGAAGTAAAATGGGAGTCGTTAGTAAATGTATTTTTATTAAAATATTTCTAGACGCTTTTCAGCCTAGTTGGACGAGTATTTCGCTCAGTACAACAGCTTGGATATGATTCACTGTGATCAGTTTACGCAATCTAATATTAAAAAAAAAAAGAAACATGCTCATGGTCTTCGTAGGGTTCGTCCAGCTGACAAATTCTACCGTCTGCGCACATCACTGCCTGTCGCTTCACGACGAGCACCCTCTTGTGACCAGAAAAGTATGGCTTCTGATTCTTTGATGGACGGCATGGAGGTGCTGTGCGGTCAACAAAACCTCAACAGTTGTCCAGGGGTGCTCCCTTGTCTTTGATAACCTAATAAAAAGAAGGAAAAGGCACTCTTACAACACGTCAGTATTTAAACACTACCAAAACATGTGATATGGGACTTGTTAACCATATAAGATAAAGAGTATTTTCGTGGTAGGGTTGCAAAAAAATGTGTATCGTAAATTTAAAAAAAAATAGTTGTTTCTTAATTTCGCTAAGCTTTGAGGCCGTCAAACTGCGCATTCAAAACGAAACTTCTGAAAAGCGTTCTAGTCTGCCGCTATTGCTTAAAAGTCCAGTGTTGTGTTTGATAAATTTTGAATTGTGTATGCCTGTCTGGTTTTCACCAGACAAAAACTTGACATGAAATATTCTTTCGACCGTTTTTGGTAACTCTTTTCAAAACACCGCCGGGTAACATATTCGGCCGCCATATTTTGGGCATCGCTTTAGGTGCGAGACTTGTGACTAGAACCGAGTTCATATTCAGCATTGACGCAGCATTCGTGTTTAATACATTTAGACTCGCATCCGCGACAAACAATGACGCAGCTCTCTTGCTCCCTAGACGCTTGGCCAAAAAAAGACGGCCTTGAAGAATAGGGGCAGCATGGCATGCACTTTTAAAAAAGGCTGCATTCAAGTCTCTATTATTTTCTAAATCTACGAAGGAAATCCAAGGCGAACAGTTCCGGAGGAAAGTTAAACAATTCAGAAATTGCGAGCGAATATGAATAAATAAAGTTGAGAGGAATGGTTTTTTTGGTGCGGCTTGCGAGCGCTATGCTTGTGGTCAACTTTCAGTGTCATTTTTGACAGGAGAACGCGTGTTCAAGCACGCGCTCCCGTACATCTGATTACACAGCCATAGAAGGCCCATAAAAACGCGACGACTACCGACATCGTGTTGGTTGCAAAGTGATACTCGTTCACTTCGTTTGATTATGCTCTTTTGTGTTACATAAAACTCAAATGGAATGGTTTACTTTTCACGCGTGGGACGTACGCTTTACTTCTTGATTCGGCCTCTTTCAAGCTGAGGTCAAGGCGACAAACATCTACGCGTATTGAGCAAGTGCAGCCATCTTGAGATCTAAGCGATCACGCTAAGAACGCTGAGGGAAGTCCGCTCTGCAACTTGTGAAGCGGAGCGCACGCTCACTCCGCTAACTATACGCTCCAACTCAGAGCGGGCTACGCATGCGCGGTGGGGGCGATGCTTCTTCCAGAGCGTAAAGTAGAGCATAGAGGGCTCATAAATGTGGCCTACTAAAATTCAGATTAAAACCGCGCTCGTCGTGACTTGTCCTGACACTGCCCATGTACACCTTGTTTTTTTGTGCCGAAACAAAAGTAAAGACGTAAATTATTGGCGTATCAAAAAGAGTAACTTTTTACTAGACAGAGCAGCTGTGCTAAAAACAATGGAAACACGAAATTTACACAAACCATGCAGGGTCTCACCTGTGAGCGCAGCTCCAGTTTCGCTAGGGTCAGCGCCCTATGTTTGTTCATGTCAGCGAGCAGGTGGCCTAACCTCTCGTTGACGTGAACCACGATTAGGTTCTCAATAGGGAGTATTCACTGGCGGCCATATATGTGTGCGCGGCTGCTGAGCGCGTGCTGACGGCGAGCTTCCGCAGTCCTTTTGGAGCGTGCATTTAGCACCATCAAGGTTGCCGGTCTTAGCAGGCTATTAATGTGAGCTCGTTCTGGGCATGCGCTCTAAACAGTGACCTCAAATATGGCGTCCAGTGAATACCTCCTATACTGAAGAACACCGACAAGTTCCGTCCAAGCGCTCATCCAAGTTCGAACAGACGGTTGCGATAGGCCAGTCGACAAAGATCCATGCAAAGCGTCTGGCCAGATTGGCAACACCCTGCGCCGATCTGTCGGGTGCTGGGATTTGGAGGTCCACTTGCAGAGCAGCCAGGTTCTTCTTTAAGCGGGATTGCCTCCTAAAGGGTTTCTCTTCTACGTTGGCAATATCCAGCAAACCGCGTTCGGAAAGGAAGCTTCGGCGCTTCATGGCATGAGGGATGCAAATCATTGATTCGATGTCTCGTCAGCTTAATCTCGTTAGTAGAAGTCTCCTCCATTGAGAACCGCGGGGATTCATCGTGCAGGTGCTTTGCTAGCCTTGAGCAACATTGTACTCGTACTTCACAAAAGGGTGTACTCGGAATGCGCAAACGTCGTCCTTTTCTTTTATTTTTCTACTTCAAATACGTTAATCCGTTTCATTTTTAATTCGAGTGGAGCAGAAGCTACAAGAGCGAGTGCCGCCCTTTCAGCGTCATTGACCAGCACGCGCGCTCGTGTAGTGCAAGTGCCGTTTAGAGCAACATGCTCATTGTTATACCTTCGGCTTCATTTGCACACAGGGTGGAAGGATTATATTTATATTTTATAGCGTAATATGCTTCGGGTGTGTGCCTACTCTTTAGTGTTCATTATTCTCGCCGTCGTTTTACCACATTTACAAACACGCTCCCTTTCACTTTCTTGGTGTTAACGTTTAGTTTTTCTATCTTACTAGTACTTTAAACGTCCACTTGCGGGGCTACACAAGCGAATTTTTCGAACGCCCTCAAAACGCTCTTACGCTAAAGGAAAACGGTCTACTAAAAGGCGTTTTTGGACCTCCGCTTTACATTCCGCTAAAGCAGGCCGCGCATGCGCAGTTTGGCACCCTCAGAGCGGAGCGGAAAATGGAAACGGTCTACTAAAACTCTCTAATATTTCGTGACGCCACTTTTCAGTTGTCCTTATAAGGGCGAGGTAAATACCGTAAATCGCGAAGCAGTTTACTAGACGTCCACTTCCACTGGTGTCTTGGAAGATTGAGTCTATTGAGCGTGCATTCCTGCAGAAAAAGTTTTCATTGACAGAATATTGACACGTCAATCAACAGTTGATTCCTTCTTGGTAAAATTTATTGCGAAAGCCCGTGGCAACCGCCGAACCGCATGTCCCTATTAGCCCCGTGCGCGACCGAAAGCGTCGCTGTGGTAGGCCTTCCACGATTGGCCGAACGCTGACTATGACGTCGGAAAGGGGATTTATCATCGACGGAAATAAGAGGAATGAAAGAACTTTAATTTTGACGGTGTTGGCAGTGTTCCTTTGAGAGCGCAATGATTTCAAGCTTCCACCATGCTATTTACAAACACCATCGAACTTGTTGTTTGCAAGGTAATGACGTCACAAGGGGGAACCACAGGAGGGCGCCACCAAAACATCTCGCCGCTATACGTTCTCGCATACATGAGTTTGCTGGGCCACGCTATTGAGCCAGCTGAGCACAGCTGGCAGCGGCGCGAGCAAGGCCACGATGGGAACGTGATGGTGCTCGAGCCATCCCATTGTGAACCAGTATTAGCGGCGAGAAGTTTTGGTGGCGCCCTCCTGTGGTTCCCCTTTGTGACGTCATTACCTTGCAAACAACAAGTTCGATGGTGTTTGTTATTAGCATGGTGGAAGCTTGAAATCATTGCGCTCTCAAAGGAACACTGCCAACACCGTCAAAATTAAAGTTCTTTCATTCCTCTTATTTCCGTCGATGAAAATCCCCTTTCCGACGTCATAGTCAGCGTTCGGCCAATCGTGGAAGGCCGACCACAGCGACGCTTTCGGTCGCGCACGGGGCTAATTTCGGCCACCCCACGGGTGCGTGTCGCCATCTATTGGTTGAACTAACGCCTTGTTCAAGATGGCGGCCGTGGGACCGCAGCCTTAAGGAGTTACTATACAGTACCCTTTTTTTTTAAGAGTCTATTCTCTCGCATATCCCAGGTTGAAATGTTTTACTATTTTTTCGTCCCGCATACCAGATACGGAACCCACGTGACTGAGAACGACAGGAAACAGAAAACGTCTAGAGTCACGCACAAGATAAGAACAGCAGGACGCCTTTCACTTTCCCCACCTTCAGCACCGAGCTTCGAGAACACATCCGCGCATCGTAAGCTGCGAACTTGCAGGCGCATGGAAAGCACAACGGAAGGCAAATATTGCGTGCTGGGGGCTACACATCCGAAAAAGGCGCGGTGCGCGTCTTTCCCTCTGCTATCACCTACTTTATGCGACACCACGCAGAATTTCATCGACACCAGGGCCCGTTTGCTCGAAGCTGGTTAACTAACCGCGGTTAAACGGATTTCCCTGCGAGGGGGAATGTTAGGTCATGTGACCGGCAGAGTAAGGACGGCGGGGAAACATGGCGGTGCCCCGGTGAGTGAGCGCCGCTCGCTTTGGAACTAATATGTCGTTGTAGCTGCAATATCGGGCGCGTTTGTCAGCAATGAATGGTGCAGGAGGCTTTCGATTTGCCTTACCTTACTTAAAACGCAAAGCATGAGCAATGACCTCGCCGCATTTTTTAGATAGTCTTTCGATTCTGGCAATTCCTAAGCCTAGATGGACGCGATAGTTGTCGGCATGGCAACGTCTTTGAGAAGTGGATTGCCTTGACTCAATCGGCCGTGTACTGATAGCACACAAAAGCAGACAGCGTCCCCATAGACCTCTTGTTAAATTTCCCAAGCACCGAGGTGCATGCTACGAGTGTAATTACACGCGCTGCGCGTGCTGGCGTCTGCAGTAGTCAGTATTCTAAAGCAAAAAGCCTACAACAAATTTTGCCGTGCACGCGCGTTCGTCAAAGATTTATTATGATTATTTACTTCGAATATTTCATAAGTGGAAGGCCAGCGCGCACCGATCGTTGAATTACACTTCCAGTGTTCTCCTCGATGTTAGGGTAATTTACTAATAGGTCAATTTTCACTGGAGCCGAATTACAAATTTTTCAATTTATGACGGTGTTATATACAGTTCTTACATGCTGGCCAACCATGCTGCCGGGGTAACGCCCGCCTTTTACTGCTCACTTCTTTCTCATCGTTTCTAGGACTGAACTTCGTCGTCCTCTTTCGAACTTGGAAAGAAATTTAACGAGGCTTGTCTTCACTTCAGAGAGCCAAATATTTAGAAATTTTCCAAACAAGGGTTAATTTAGTTTGACCTTACCGATTATCTCTACCACGAGCAATAAAAATTGTTTCTTGAGCTTAAAGGTATGCCGCGCTGCGTCGCGAAAACACGGTAGCGCGCATTTTTGGGTCCCCCCATTGCGGGGACCTTTCCACGGAAGCCAATTATATTCGCTACAGCCAGGAGGTGACACCAGCTACCACCCCATAATAAAACACGGAGCTATCGCTCATCCAGCCTTCATCAAACTTGGCTAGGTACTTTTAGGTACCTAGTAGGGAAGGGTGGTTAACTTTTAACCGCGGTTAAAGTTAACCGGCTTCGAGCAAACGGGCCCAGAAGACACGCACCCAGAAACAGGCATCAGGGTACCTCAATGAATCTCCTCTCGTCTTTGACCCCTTGGTCGGGAAAATCGGCGGACGAGTGTGTTTGCGCGCTGCAGCTCGGAGCACGCGGGGCGAAAGCTCGCGCTGCATTACCCGAGGATTCTGGGTCCAATCCCTTCCCCTGACCGTTTCGATCTGGATGAGCGTCGTACCGGCTAGAGGTCGAGCGCAAACCAGTGTCGCCGCGCCTAAAAGGCCGACCGACCTTGCGCTGTATATACACGAACGTCGAATTTGGTTTGGTTTCTACCTCTCAGTCTGTTTCTCCCGTATGGCGCATGCCACAATGTCAACGAACAATATTTTTTTTCTTTTTTTGCTGTTTAATTTATTGTTTGAGGAAGTGTTCACGAAGCTCGTGCCTGAGTCGGAGGAGGAGGAAACTTTATTAGTCTTCCGGGATCAGGTATTGGGGTGCCTGAGTCGAGCGTGCGCTCGAGCAGCCCGAGGCACTTTTCGCTTTCGGTGTCTCGAAGATGCAGTTCACTCATTAAAACTTCCCGCTAACTTCACCCTTTTGAACAATCGTAGTCGCTGATCTCGGCTGCCAGTGAGGGAATGTGTCAAGAGACGGAAGACTGCGCTCAACGTAGCAGCGCTCGGCGCACGACGGGGTCGGAGCGCAGTGGATATACCACACTCCGTTGCACCTTACGATGGACCGCGGGGCACGCAACGAGCCATCAACGTCAACGGAATGCCGTGTGAGTGTCATGTGACCTCCAAGAGGCGCGCTGCGACGCTCCGTAGTCACGTGACGCGTTAACAGCACCGGATTGGCTCGGATGGCTCGCAGCGTCCGCTGCAGTACGTCGTGAGGTGAAGCGGAGCATGGCTGCACGCTCCGGAGCGTGCCCTCTGGCCCGATCTCGCTCGTCTGCGTGCGTCGAGCGACCTGGGGCTATTGATTGGAGCCCGTCTGGCGCTTTCGTTGTTCGCCGTCGGCGAGCTTCGCTTACAGCTTCATAACTTTTGCTCGGTTTCGTGGTCTTCACTTTGCGAGAAACTCTGCAGCCCCTAGAAACGCCTGTCGATTTTTAAGTTTACTTAACGTAAAATATGTTGTTTTTAGGCTGCCGCCCTTCTTCCGATTACGTATAACAAAAAAAAGTATGTTCATCATATTAAGCGGATTTCCCCGGCTCTAACCTCAAAGCGCGAGTGGTATTCGACCTTTCATCCTAACGTAGAGGTGGTTAACCTCTAATGACGTGATCATGTTTCGTCGATCTATTACTTTTTTCATAGACTGACGGAGTTACGCGTTTGTCCGTCCCTTTTTGTGCCCTCGCTCTCGGGTTACCATGTCTATGACTTCTAATCGTCTAGAAATGGCTCTTCAAAGTTTTCTTCTATGCCTAAAGCCGGGGTCACACCACTCATACATCGTACAAAAAACAGTCTACAAACACGAGTCACTGCAATATCCCTGGTTCGAATGCCGCCTGCCAAGTTTTCTCCTAGAACTCCTCATTGCCTTGCGGCATTCGAAGAAGCACGGATTTCGCGGTGGCTCGCGTTCGAATCTGTATGCAGACTGTCTTTTGCATGATGCATAAGTAGTGTGACCGTGGCTTATTAAGAGTTGTTTTTTGTTACTATCTAAGTTAACCTAGCTCTTCGCCATCGGCCGGTAGGTCGCCCACGCAGGCAACAGTGGCGACGTAGACGCGTACTTCTGGATTTATCGGTTGGGCCGAGCTGCGAAGATATTTTGCCGTGTTACTTTTGCGTGGGGATTACACTTGCTATTGTTAAGTCGATTGGGAGAAACCTCTGGCCATTTTTGTGTGAGAATGCACTGACCATTGTTATGTATATAATTCACAAAAATCTTGACAACTGTACACTCCACAACATAGCTATACTCAGACACGAAATATACGCCAACACGAATCTGTATTTGGGCCTTAAGGTGCAACCCCACCCTTGGTTAGTGTGATTCTGAACCAACAGATGGCGGTGGGATCGCCTTCCAGGCCTGTACATCAATGCGAGAAATCGTATGTGGTGGCGCTTCGATACAGTGGGGTATTTTTCTATATCCTGGATTTGACATCCCTGGTCCCTTGCTTGTTTTTCTCTGCACGAGCTTTCTTTGGAACGCGCATGGCTGCGCCAGTTCTCGGGCAAGGGGGCCAGTTGCCTACGCTCCGAGCTCACGTCTCCAACAAATGTGGGCAGAACAAAACGCGAAAATCGTCCTGAGCCAAATGGGGAGGCACATGCACAACAAAATTACCGACGCGTTGAAAAATATAAGATTGCCTGTGCGCCGTTATCGGAGATTTCAGAGGCCAATTACACATATTTCAATGTGATCAGATTCATATTGTCACGAATGAAGGTGACGAGAGGACGAACAGTGAACTGAAAAATAAAGGGTTTAATCGGCGAACTTGTGCCAAACAGAATAAGTAAAGAGAAAGAGCGTCGAGGCAGCAGAAAAGCAAGCGGCGATTCGGCAGCGTAACAGAGAGCGAGAGCGAGACTGACTCGACAAGGTCGCAAGCAGCTGCTTATCTACAGTGCGTCACTATCTCGAAAGTTCGGCAAAGAAGGTTGGAGCGTCGCGCGCTCGGGGCGAGGATGAATTGGCACTTTCGAGAACAAGAAAGCAGGGCAAAAGTTACGTCTGGTGCAAGAATGAACGCGAATCTTCTAGAAGTCCATGACCGAGCGTTGCTTTCTTGGCTGTGCGGGTGGCGATATGATGGACCGGTCCTTTTGTCGTGCATGTGTTTGGCTCTTTGTGAATTTCCAGGAAAACGTGATGACATGATAGACTTGGATTTCCGAAATTCTAGCTTGAGGAATTAACTACTTAAAAAATCAAAACAAACGCACTATTTTTTGGGTGGTCCGGCGTCTCATTTAGGTAGCTGGGTGTTTATTTTGACCAAAACCACGAGACTGGAAAACACAAAAAAATGACACACGGGTTTAGATGTTGAGTTTGGTAAACCCAAATTAGGACAGGTGCGGGAGTTATAATAAAAAAACCAAAAACAAATGCCGAGGTTAACAATTAACTCACAGCAATAAATGATAAGAATTAATTTTAATACGAATCCAGTGATAACTGCAATGAATGGCCAGGCAAAGATTCTGGGTTTCTGGATACCTTTTGCACAGAATTTAAACAATGTACAGAGTGTCGCAAAAAAAAAATACACGTTCTTTTTGTTTTTTTTTACCGCAAGAATAAACTAGGCATCGCCGGACGCTCATTCTCCGCCCAAAGGTAGCGCTAGAGGTCACAACCAGATGCCAAAGTTTCAGCCCGATTCGATACCTTATTCGAAATTTATAAGTCATTTTCTGAAAAGTTCAATGGGAAAATGGCGGCCGACGGAGTTTTCGAATACATGGGGCTCTATGGCACCAGAAACCGAAAACGGCCAAAAATGGGCTCCATTTTCACATTGAAATTTTCAGGAAACCACTTATAACTTTTGTATAAGGTGTCCGTTCGGGATGAAACTTTGGCATCTGGTTGTGACCTGGCGCTACCTTAGGCGAAGAATGAGCGTTAGGCGATGCGTAGTTTATTTTTGCGTTAAAAAAAGAACCCTGTAAATTTGTTTTGTGACACGGCGGAGCACCCGCCATGAGCGGGTGCTCCGCCACCATTCGCTTTCAAGGGCCAGACATTTTAGTGCTGGGCCGCCATCTGCCCCCAAGGGCCGCTCGAGAGGCGCGCCTCGTGCACTGGCACATTTGAGGTTACTTGAAAGACCAACGCAAATTCATCGAAGGGATTTAGTCCCTACTAGAGTGCCTTCATGTCCTTCTGTTTAGGGTGATGCCATTGTTTGTAGTACCCGATGCCGAAAGCACGCGCTTACAAGGAAAATACAAAGAAATCGCAGGAAACAAAATGTCGCCGTAGCATATAGTCAGCGCCACGAGCGCGTGCAGGGACACGCTCTTTCACGCGCTTCAGAACAAAAAATAAAAATAACTGTTCGAAACAAAATGGCCAGATGTCACCACCCCAAGCAAAGCGCGCATGAAGGCACCTTAGTCCCTACAGGTTCTGCAGCGTGAGCTCTGTGCTTTGACCGGAGCTCGCGCTCCAGCTTTTCTCCACGTGCTCTGATCTGCGGTGCCACTACACACTCGGCCAACGATCCCCCACCACACTTGGTTTAGCCTGTGAGCTAAATGAGCTACGCTTAGACAAGGCTTAGAGTATCGGCACTCCCCCCCCCCCCCCCCAATATTGTTCTGGGCGCCGCCATCTTGGTGGTTAGAAACAAATCAAATGCAACTGCCGATCGTCATGATTCAAAAGTGCTGTGTCAGGAAGCTCACGTAATATTGCTTTGCTTTGTCGCGAACTGTTTAAACATTTGTGGAGGACGGAAAAGCGTTTCCTGTGATTTCAAATAAAGCTTCAGATAACTGACAACCATCATTTTAAACACCAAGATGTGAATGAAGCGTAGCCTATTTACTGCCTCTAGTTTAGCCCGACCGCATAGGCACAGAAAGAGAACGAACAGCTTAACCGCGCGCGCTTTTGGCGCTGCTTCAGAGGCTTCATCAGCCCGTAGCGTTGGCTGCGCTTCGAACTAAGGTAAAGCAAAGCAAATATTCAGATCTTAGGGTTTCACAAGTCAAACCAACAAAAATCACTTAACACGCCACAATAAAAATAAAAAGAAGCATTGCGGCTTTATTTTGACTAACGTAGATCATTTGACGTGCAACCGAAATATCAGATTGGCCTCCGTCGGATTGCGGGCACCTCGGTCGATATTTAAACCCGACAAATATGGATTCATGGGCCAGCGCGTTGGCTGAGAGACACTGAGATGATTTAATTTTTTGTGTTTTGTTTTAATATCATTGCCACTTAAGAGTCAGCGAGGTGGTTTTTGAAACAAAATATAGTCAAACCATTCCGACAAGCATAGTTTGATTGCGAAAATGATTTTTGCAAGTCATAAAAACATTAAAATGTTTTCGCATACGTGGCGGAATCTAAAATGGAAGAATGCATTTCATGGCGCCCATTTCATTTGGATCGCGTCGGGCATGTGTACCAACGCTCAGTAGAACGCGCGCAAAAGTAGCTGTGGTCCACCCGCAGCCTCGCGCTTGTTGTTCTGACATCTCTGGCTCGCTCACCCCCCATTCACACTGGAAGCGGATCCGCGTTCGCGAAGCGGTTGCAAACGCGGTTGTATAAAGATCTAGTGCAATTGCACGCGCATTTGATGTCATCAAATGCGCGTGCAATTGTACCGAATCCTTATACAACCGCGTTCGCAACCGGTTTGCGAACGCGGATCCGCTTCCAGTGTGAATGAGCCCTCACTGCGGGCATCCAGGCATCTGGCACCCTGACATCTGACGCTTTTTTTGTCTTTCACGTGGCGTTCCAAATGGCACACGACGGAAGATGCACATCAAGCTGTTCTTGAACACGTGTCGTTATCTGTATTTTATATTAAGAAACTACAACTGGCCGTAACTGAATGGGAACATTTTGAGGTCTTATAACATTCTTTACGCGTAATATATTAATATGGAAGTATCGGAAAATGTAATATCGAAGTATGCTTCATAATTTAATGTCTCGTTATTTTGATTAGTTGACGTGATTCCGTTTTTATAGCGCCACAAAACAATACCATTTTAAACTTAATTTTTTATTTTAAAATATACATTATTTGTACAGTTTCTTGCTTACTTTTTTTATTTATTACATCCAACTGAACGCTCACGTAAAATATCGAGGACGATGGGACGTTACAACTCGAGAAATAATTTCTTCAATATTAGAGACTGTGGTCTATTAAAAGCTGAATAATTAACTAACAACTAGAAATAACCGTAATATCGAGACATTAAAGTATTGTTGAAAAGCAGCTTTTTATTTTGACATTTACTTTATAATTGTAAGATACATAGAAAGAAAGTTATAAGCCGTCAAAAAAACACCAAAACGTCATGCACGGTGGGGTTGCACCTTAAAAGACATGTATTTCAGTACTTGTATTCCCGAATACTTTTTAGGGTCTGTCTGCCCAGCCCTGACGGGTTAGTATAGACACAAACTTTTTGCCAATGTATGGGGTCTACATAGCTGCGACAATTACTGCCATCCGGCTGTAGGTAGAAAATGGCAGTTGATCACTTGATCGGGCTAGCTGTGTCGCGCTTTGCGTGTTTTGCAACCGTTTTCAGAGCACGCTAGCAGCACGCGCACAGCAGGAAGGGGAGGGATGAAGAAAGTTACAGCGATCTGTGGAGAGAGTTCGACGAATGACAAAGCAAAAACGCATTTGCTCGCGTCTGCCCGAAAACCAGTCTGTCGCACTCATTGCACACCGCACCGAATGGATTGCTCGTGAACTGGTCGAAGAACCGCCGGTTGTCCTCTGTGCAATGGTTGCTGGCGTCCTCCCGCTCCTGGGCCCTGCGCTGTCGTTTTGCAGCCGCGAGCCTTGATTCTCCTTGAATTCTCTTCGCTGTGCCCGCCGTGGTAGCTCCTGTGTCGCTTTGGTGATACGCAAAGCCTAGAAGTAAGGGCTTTCATCGTACGGGTAGTCCTCTTTGCTCCTGCAGTGCGCAAACTGAGGAAAGTCCCCGCTCCGAGAGCGTTAAGAGCAGTCGCTGATTGCATGTGGAGCGGGCAATCGGTGACTGAGTGCTCCGCGCTGCAAGCTCTATCGAGGCTGCATTTCAGACTCGGACACAAAAGTGTCAACAGCTGGCCCTATGCGGAGAACAAGTCGTTTGCTTTTTGCGCAGGAGTTGCGGTGACGTCAGAATGACGCCGAGCTGTGATTGGCTTTGATTGAAAGGATAGTGGGTAGACTTCAATGCTAAATGCCTTGAGGTCTACCCATAATTTTTTTTTTTCAATCAGCCAATAGGAGCTCGGCGCTCTAACATCATCGCAACGCCTTTGCAAGAAGCGGACGAAATTGTGCTCCGCATAAACACTATGCTTTTAAAAGTTTGTTTTCATCGTAGCACTGATATTACTGAGCATGACGTGAGTATGTGAGGCGTTTCCCTCAGTGTCACGTCGCAGACTCTCCGGTGAGAACGTCCTCTCGTGTATGCTCCTCTTCAGCTTTTCAGCTTGTTTTGTCATAAGTTAGAGAACCAGCATATAAAGAACATTTTCTCCTCGCAACGTGACGAAATCTAAGCGTGGATATATTTAAACCTCACGCTTGTTTTTTTTAGCTTCCTCGTGGAGGTTGATGCTGAAAGACACTATCTCATTTCCGTTTATTTCTTTTTTTGCAGGTTTGGAAGGATCGCCAACGTCGCTTGAACCTGTCGGACGCGCGGAACTGTGAGTATAGTCTCTATTTTGTCCTTTTCTTTTCACCTTCAACCGGGACTGACAGTCTGTCTCCCCCGGCCGTAAAGTAAATCCGGCGATAAGCTGTTTACTGCGCCATCCGGGCACCTTTAACATCATGAAGAAAAGACCGAAGACTCTACAGAAATATAAAAAAGCTCAAACATCGTTCTAAACAACAAAAAAAAAAAAGAAGCTCAGCATTTGATGAGTTACGGGGCACGTAACGATGCAACGTCGATAATTTCCCGGTCGTAGCTGGACCCATTAAAATCCCAGCTCTTATGTCTACTAGCAGCCAAAAAATAGTGACGCCGATCAGTGTCTTTAGGAAGGTTGGGAAGCAACTCATGAGGCATTAGAACCTTGGCGCTTAAAGGGGTACTCCGGCGATTTTTTGAGCTTCCTCAACTAACTATATTTTCTGACTCCCCGGCCTTTACCCTTTCCGGTATGCTATTTAGTATCGTGAAATTCATAATAGTTATTGTGAAATTGGCAAATGAAAATGATGCAAAAACCAACATTCAAATATACCCGCACTTTTCAGTGCCGTGACGTCAGTGGCGGGCAGGCTTGCCAGTCGAGCAAGCAGTCTAAAAAAAAGAATGCGCCAATCATTTGTCCCATGCTGAAGCACGGGTACTCGAGCGAGCTTCCAAAGCATTCATTTGACACCATGAAACTGCTTGCGATCAGTTGGGAACACATTCTACGGTCCAAAGAGTAAACCCCTGCCTTCCACTGACGTCACTTTTTCGTTGTTGCCAGTAGAGACTTTCAGTTTGAAAAACACGGTGAGGACCAAAATTGTAAATTCAATAACTTTGTGAAAAAAAAAATTATTTTGACCTAATATTTGGGATACTATTTTAGCGATGTTGTTTGGCGAGTTTAGCAAAATTTCAAGCAAATCGGGGACCATGAAGAAATCGCCGGAGTACCCCTTTAAGAATGGGATTCAGTATACTAATATTGTCAGCATGTGAACGTCGAACCTATTATCCCAGTGCAGGCCATATGTTGATGTTTTCAGAGTGCAGCTCTTAGGCACCCGTTTCCGGCTTGAGCGGCATCGCCGTCGCCGTCGGCGTAACTGCGCGTTGCATTATGGACGTTTCCCATATTGACGTCACACGTGTGACGTCACGAGGGTGACTCGTGAAGGTCACGACCTTTACAGTGACCTTCACAAGGCCTTCACGAGTGACGTCACGAGGGAGGAGAGAGGTAGGGATAGAAAGAGGAGGGAGGAGGGAAAGAGGGCGTTGGAGGAGGGGGAGGAGGAGGAGAGGATACCCTCCTCTCCGTATCCTCCCCTCCTTCTCCTTAAAGCATGGTCGTTCGCTACTCTGCTTCTGTAATTGACGATAATTGCCTTCCACGTTGTTTCAGGGTAAATAAACTCAAAATACATGTTTATCGAAATAAACCTTGAGTGTAAAGTATCCCTATACCTGGGTTGAATACTGCAAGTACGAACGTCTCTGTCGCTACTCTGTTGCTGTTGACCGCAGAACAAGAAGGGCTGATGGGAGAGTGATATATATGAACGGGCTCAAAAGGCTACTTTATGCACTTAGCGGGGGCTTTAAGTGGCGCCAACGTCACGTACTATCCACCGCATAGCCCAAGAAGGTTTCGCTTCGCATCATAGGTCACGTGACGGCGTACTCTTAACGTTAATAGCGCACTAGGAGGTAACTGTTTCATCTGTTTTTGTTTGAGAGTTTCTTAGAGTCTTCCGTGTACATTTTCCTGATTATTCAACTTCAGATATGAAGTGCCTGAAAAAAAGGAGCAAAAACCTTCACCTTTGCAGCACCAAAATCGGTATTACAATATTCCCGCTTGCTGCGGTACAAAGCTATAAAAAAGATGCTGAGACCAGTATACTGTGTTTTTGAAAGCTCGTCACCATGTCCGCTGAAAAAATAAGAAAAAGTGATGTAGCCCTGTGAAAGTCATGGAGGCAATGTAGACGGTAATAGAATGTGCGTGAGAGGGCGAGTACTAAAATCTGACGGGGCGGAATATTTAAATGTTTTCAGCATTGGCTTAAAGCCACAAGGGATATTGTTTTGTAACTAATGAAACGTTTCATTACGGACGTCTGTTCTTATTTGTTTGCCTTTGTGTCATTAGACAGTCAGTTTGTGCAGCTTGCAGTGAAGCTGACCGGTGGAAACTCGTATTCTTCATTATGAAACGCAGTGCGCTGGCGCATCGCTTCAAGAAATACGAAAAAAAAAAAGTGCCAAAATTAGCGAGCAATCGCTACCCCCCGTGCGAATCGCACGCATTCGAAAATCAGTCTGCCGTTGGTCTGCCTCTTTTTCAGCGCGGGAAGCGATCACTCGCGATTTGGCTGCCGCACGTCCGACGGCACCGTCTGGTTTCTGCGCCGAATCGCAGAAGAACGGGCGGTGTCGCGATCCGAATTCCCTTTTTAGTAGGAAAATCGGACGTGAACGAATCAGATCTTGTTTCTGTTCGCTGTTTTTCTCCGATTTCAATTAATCATCACGAGTCGCGCAGAGGAAAGTTTGGTTTTCACCCTAGTTCACGTGTCAATCACGTCTTGTGGAGCAAAAAACAAAGTTGACAAATAACGTTTTTTTTTTGTTCCCACGTAAACACACGTAAATGGTTCTAGAATATAGAGGCTGTTTTATCGAATACCTACCAAACGTTGGGTTCAGACTGAAAAATGCTAATTTTTTGGGCGATTTGGTAGTGGGCATAAAAACCACGCATCACACAAGAAAAAGAAAACGTTCCGTGTTAGTGACCTTCAAGCCGCTGTCACACTGCTACCACATCGTACAAATGACACTCTGCAGGCACGTTGGAAGCACTCGTATGTATAACGCAAACCTATAACCTGCTTGAAGCGTGTACTGAGTTACTTCTTTCGTCATGTCCGCAGCGAACAAAGTGTCTTTTGTGTGATGCGTGGGAACAGTCTAACTGCGGCTTGAAGGAACACATTTATTGGGGACGTAACGTCTAGGTTAATTAAAGATTTAATTAATTTTGCAAAATTACGTTTTTTTTGTTTTTTTTTTCAAATAATACTAAACGTATAGTTATAGTTTCTCAGCTTGCTGAACGTAATCGAAAACCACCACATCGATCAATTTTACAAAGCTTTGTATCGCGTGCTCTTTCTTTTTTCTGGATCTCAAAAATAAATCGAACTTCGACGCTCGCGCTGGGTTTGTCTTTTTCTTTTTATCCGTGTTTTCGCTCCGCCAGCCCCGCGGCTGTTGCGCAAGCTATAACTTTGGCAAACCGCTCCGTCTTTTTTTTTATTTATTGTTTTTGTATTTTGGTATACCGCTCAATAAGTTACGAACTAGAAACGTACGTTCATAATTTGTTTTTTCTAAGCGAAACTTTTAATTATGCAAGAACTAATTAAGAACTCGGGCTATCCGGAACGCTACGTATCTCGCTGAGTTGTTCTCTCGACGGGACTATACTTCTGCACCAATCGTGTTTCGGTGCGATGCGTAGTTTCTGCCACAACGATTTGACCGGCGTTCCGTGAAACACGTTGTGTACTTGTAATTAAGTCGAATCGGTGTATCCTATCAGACCGCGAGTGTTTGAATCCAGTCAAGGCCATCCCAGTCGAAGCTTTTTGGCGTGTTCAAATAAGGGCACTCGACCGTTTATGCATTAATGGCCTTTCAAGAAAAACACACACAAAAAAAACGAATTTGCGCATTTTTTTTTGTCTGGTCTGTTGCAGGTTAAGGAAATCGGTACAGGCCCCTCCTACAAAGCCGTCCACTCTCTACACTCCAGCAGAGCGAACGCTGGAGAGAAGTCGAATGAAAAATATCAAACAATCAATTATCTTGTGCGTGAGAGTTTTCTGGGAGGAGCTCGTCCCTCTTTTTCTGCACCTGCAAGAGAGTATAAACCAACTGGATTCTCTGACGTCACTGCCGCTTTGGCGGCGCCGCTGTCGGTACTGCGCATGCGCAGACGCTTTACTCCTCCCGAATTTGGTTTCTGCACACGCGTAGTGCCCACACCAGGTGTGGGCAAACTGGGCTTGTTTGGAAACACGGTGTCGGTGTATACTCGCACCGATTGTCGTTGCCAAGGGAACGGCTCTGCATTGTTTACTCCATTTCACCTTAGGTCCGATCGCAGCCGATGTGCATATGCGAACCGATGGAGCCAGTCGCGCCTAATGCCCCTGAATACGAAAGGTAGCGACATCTTCTCCCTCCTCCTCTGACGCGCACACCTTTTACCTTTATGTTGTGCTTTTTTACGCCCGCGCGTCGACTGTAGCGCCGCCTGGATTGGCCCAAGATAGCAGGCGGCATTCTTCAAAGAATGTCAATACTTTTCCGTATCAAGGGCCTTTAGTCGAGCCGCGTCAAAAGTGCACCATCACGGCGCCGCAGCGTCTTCGAGAGTTAGCTGTTACCGACTAAACCGATCAGACGTGGTGATTGCGCCGCGATCCTGTGCTTTTTGTCTCTGTGTGATTGGTTGAACCGGTGATACCGAGTCCACGAAGATGACGATCACCGTGACGCTGCACTCGTGGCGCCGTCAGATTGTCCGACTTGGGACGAAACGCAGTGTAAAGGCCCGTTCACACTCTTGCAACCGAGTACGACCGAGAGAGACGAGACCTGTTGAAACCTCTTAAAATTTCTTAGGACGAGAGAACACACTGGCACTTTGGCACCATCTATGCGGTGACCCTGGAACTGCATTTCATAAGAGCGAAGGTTTTGCGGGATTTCCGAGGTCAAATGTGCGTAGTACCTATAAGCAAGGCGCGTTTATAACGTTGACAAAAGTTTTTCGAGCCAAGAAATAAAGGATAACGCGCGAGAGAAATAGAAAATATGCCGGACCGCCAAGTTTACACTGCTACCCAATAGATGGCGCCAGTTTGTCCTCTCGTTTAGAGTTCCTGTATAGGCTCCCTACGGGAGCCAGAGTTGCGCGTTTGATTCCACATGCCGCGTGCCGCCCTCGCCGCTATTCGCCGAGATCTGATCACCTGAGGAGCCGTATCAAGTGTCGTGCAGCAAAGTAGACGTTGCACGCGCTCCGGCGTACGTTCCCAGGCTTTTGAGCCCGCCGCGCGCCTCGAACGCGCGGCGCTGCTATTCGCCGAATTCAGTCACGTGAGGAGCTGTATCCACATGCCATGCGTGAACGCGCAACTCTGGCTCCCGTAGGGAGCCTATACAGGAACTCTACTCTCGTTTAGAGTAGGGTGCCTTCATGTGCGCTTTGCTTGGCGTGATGACGTCTGGCCATTTTGTTTCGAACGCTTATTTTTATTTTTTGTTCTCAAGCGCGTGTAAAAGCGTGTCCCTGCACGCGCTCGTGGCGCTGACTGTGCTACAGCGACATATTGTTTCCTGCGATTTCTTTGTATTTTCTGTGTGAGCGTGTGCTGTCGACATCGGGTACTACAAACGATGGCATCGCCATAAACAGAAGGACATTGATGCACCCTAGTTTAGAGTTTCTGTATAGGCTCCCTACGGGAGCCAGAGTTGCGCGTTCATCTCTGTAGCGTCGTCTTTCCTGCACGGCATGTTGATCCCCCTCGTCACGTGACTGAATTCGGCAAATAGCGGCGCCGCGCGTCCGAGGCGCGCGGCGCGCTCAAAAGCAGGGGAACGTACGCCGGGGCGCGTGCAACGTCTACTTTCCTGCACGGCACTTGATCCGGCAACCCTCACGTGATCGCGCAACTCTGGCTCCCGTAGGGAGCCTATACAGGAACTCTATTCTCGTTGTGAGAGGTTTTAAAGGGGCACTGACACACCAAAATCATATTTTTTTTTATTATCCGAAACGATTGAAAACGATGCCGGGACATTACCCTCAGAATTTGAAACTTTAAAAATCAGTATTAGGGAATTAAAAAAACAATTTCCAAATGCCGAATTTGAAGTTCCCGCGCGATCCGCGCCAGTGCAGTGAGTCAGATTTTGCGGTCTCCTGCGACTTGACTTTCTTTCGGACATCCGCCGTTGTCACGGCGACCCCAACCGAGGAGGAGGTGAGGGATAGAAAGGCGCCGGCGGGAAAAAAACCGGTCTTTCTCCGACTCGCCAACGGGCGCTGCCAAGTTTTCCGAGGGAGGATACAAATCTAGGAAGCAACATCACACCGAACTCTGATTTCTGGTATTTCAAAAAGAGGGGCCGTAGTGCGTTCGCAATTGCGTTAAAAAACATGTTTTACTATTGCCGTTATTAAATGTTATAGAAATGTCACCTACAAAGCTTCTAAATTTCCTGATTTTTGACGTCACCGATCAAAAGAAGCGAGGAGGTGAACGCGGGAAATACAAATGCCAAAACTAAAAAGGCTCGCGCGCGCACGGGAAAATTTTTTTTCGCGATGCGTTTTTTTTTGCGTGTCTATGATTACAAGTTGCATCGTTTTAGACAATAAAAAAAAATACGACCTTTGGGTTGTCAGTGCCCCTTTAAAGCACCCAGTTCGAAGAGGTCACAAGAGTGTGAACGGGCCTTAACGGGCAAGGGCTGACTTGCTTCCGGAGGTCACTGAATCTTCGAGTCCCGCTTTTTACACTCACTCACCAAACATGCTGCCCACCGTACGATGGACCGCAATGGACGCTATGACGAGCCGTTCTAGCCAATCTACCGCTGCGAACATTTCACGTGACCACGCACCCCGCAGGTCCCTGCGCACTCCTCTTCGGAGGGTCACGTGATGCTCTCACGTCGCATTGGATTGGTTTCGATGGCTTGCAAAGCGTCATCTGCGGTCCATCGCGAGGTTTAACGGAGATGTACCGCGCCGCGATCTCGGAGCTCGACGACAATGAAGATGCCACGGGAAGTGCGAGAGAGACAGATAGAGCACGGCGCAGCAAACTGTGCCGTAGGGGCCTCTCGAGGTTGGTCTGACACAAGAAGATTGATGAAGTGAAATAACCAAAATGAACTAGAACGGCCATTTGTCACGACATTTGGCGTTTAAGTGGCGGTCGGAGTTTTCTTTTCTTTTTTCCTTTTTTTTGTTTCGTTACTTAAAAGTTCTTTTGTGGCGGTGATCGAAGTAAGGATAGGTCGTCTTTATTATCATGAATGGCGTTCTCAGTCGGTTTGAAGGTGAAAAATGTGTTGCCACACCGGAGAGACGACTTAGTTTGATCGATACGATGACAGTGTTTAGTTGTCACTTCAAATCAAACTCGTCGAATCACTAGGTTATTGTGTTGGACATATTTATATTTGGCATTCAGCGCGTTCTATTTATGTCACGACAACGTTCAGAATGTGAAGGCAATGTTCGGGAAACTTTATAGTGGTCATTTTCTGCGAAACATTCCTGTTCATTCGCATCATATTCGAAATAGAGTATTGAACGGTTATTTTTTTACAACAAGGGTGACAGTATTTAATAATATTTTGAGCCTGTGCATTGATTTACAATAAATAATGTTTTTTTGAAACATTTCTTGACAAAAAAAAAGAAAAAAACAAACCTGAGAGAGTTTTTCGTCTTGACGTTTGGTGTCTCGGCACTCAGTATAAACGTTTTGTTAAGATCCATTTCAAACGATAGGCCTCCCGAATTCGTACAATGATAGCTGGCAAAAGGTTATAGTCAATTGATTGCTAAACGAAGAAAAAAAGTATCAACGGTCCTAACAAAGTCCTAAGGCCGAAGACACAAACGAGACAACTGTCACAAATAATGAGCAAAACACAAACACCTTGTTTATTTTGTCTTGCCTATGTCCTCACATCCGGAGTTCTGTTCATTATTGGGGTTGACCATGAACACCTAGATCCTTACATTGTGTTTGTTAGCTTTACGGTCCTTTGTAAAAGGAAAAATGCGATGATACTTGTTTAAATTAAGAGAACACTCAAAGACCGGGAGATCTTTTGATTTTGTTTGTTGACCTGTTTTCCGGGTGGACATATTTTTAATTCAGGTTAATTACTTTCCCGAGAAAGAACCCGTTTTACGTCCAGGTGTCGATGTTGTTACAGCGACGACAATTTTAGGCTTTGAAGTAACCATAAACAATTAATCACGCTCTCTGTCTCACGACAAATAAAAGAAAATAGTTGCTAATTAGATCCTGACAAAATGCAGTAGGCGAACAGTGCCAATTATTGAGTTTCGGGAAAGCCAACATTCTTAACCTATTTTAACGCGGTAATAACTTAGAGGTAATTCGTTTCTAACTGCCAGCGAGATTTTCTAAGAGCGTTTCAGAACTTCTAGATTTAATTATCAACTATGGAGATATATGATTACCAGAAAATGAAAGAAACAACTAATTTCTTTTGGATAAAAAAAGAAAATAAATAACTCATTCTACGCAACGCGTCGGGAACCCGCGAAGAGTTATTTTAGATGATCCTGCGTATTTCTCTAACGATACGCAGCCAGAGTTTCGGGATCACCCGACCGAAAGCGTCTTCCGCCGTCCTAATTAAAGGATTATCAAGATCGAAAGACCATCAACGGATTTTAGGATTATGCCGGGAACGATGTTCCGGCGGCCTCCCTCGCTATCACTCAAATTTGTTTCTGCCGCGAGCTCACCAATCGATGATATTTAGAAATTATTACCGTGCGGTGTTTACGAGGGGCGTTCATAAAGTTCGTAATATTGCCACGAAGGAATAGAGATTCAGCAATCAAGCTCGAATAGGAGTTGAGACTTACTTTACATATTCGCCACCAAAAGTTACCCACTTTTTCTAGCGATGCACCACATGCCGGAGGCCATTGTTATAGAATTCCTGGTTTTGAGGGTTCAGGAATCGCTCCACTTCAGCAATCACTTGGTCGCCGTCCTTGAAATGCTTTTCTCTTATTTGGCCACACTGGAAGCGTCTGCGCCATTTAACCAAAATGTCATAAGCTGAAGTGTTGTCCCCGAACAACGCTCCCAGATTGGAATGAATATCCTTGGAATTTCTTCCC
Organism: Ixodes persulcatus; assembly: GCA_013358835.2. Lineage (NCBI taxonomy): Eukaryota > Metazoa > Arthropoda > Arachnida > Ixodida > Ixodidae > Ixodes > Ixodes persulcatus. The sequence continues at coordinate 416,068 of JABSTQ010009990.1, forward strand.
TTCAAATGAAAAAAAAACGGATCACTGAATGTGCTTGGCACCGACGAGCGGTGCCATTTTTGTTTCGACTCCCTATCGGCGTTCCGAGCTACTATAGCATGCGATGTTTATACTGTGCGGAAACTAGAGGGACGCGCGCTCATATTGATGCCTGTTTTGTTCCGTTTTTTTTTTTTCAATTTTTTGTGCCTTTAATACGAACTTTATGAACGCCCCTCGTATATATATAAAAAAAACATTAGTTTTAGGAAATAATTAGAAATTTTGCCGCTTGCTGTCTTTTTTTTTTTTTAGTGTTTGACGTAGTTTAGGCGTATTTGGTGTGGGGTATGTCCATAGTCGGTTGCAACTCAAGAAGGTAGGGCGAGAGAAAAGAAGGCCGGGGAGGAGGAAGCAGACGGAACGCTGGAGAGGAGTGGGCCGGCGAAACCTCCTCCTCTCTCCAACGTCTCGTCTGGTTCCTCTTCCCCGGCCTTTCTTTCCCTCGCCCTACCTTCTTTAGTTGCAACCGACTGACTATACACGTTTGCAAGAAAGGCTCCTGTGCGCTGTCATTTTGAGCGATGCTGGCGCCGCCTAACGTTTCCGCCATGCTGGGGTGCGCCAAGGGCACCTCAATGGGGTGCGCCAAGGGCACCTCAATGGGGTGCGCGATGACAAGATGGCGCCGTCGTGTATCGCCAAAGACCAGCGTTAGCGACACACTTACTGTTTCGGAACGCACGAGGAGGTAATCCACACAGAATCGTAGCATCAAATATTGTAGGACGGGGTATGTTCAAGGGTTGGAGCTGACTTTATAACGATCGCAGCCTCTGTTCCAGCACGTCGTGGTACGCAGAACTGCCGCGAGCGCAGCCATCGTGGATGCAATGGCCATGCGGCTTCTGGCGCATTCTGATGAGCGCTTCGACACTCTAGATATTTTTCTAAATTTTCAATTTGTTACTGTTTTAGGTATGTTATTTAACTGTTTGCGCTCTTTCGCGGTCGAAGAAAACACCCGTACGTTTTATAATTATTTTTTTTTCTTTCTGCGCTCAGTGGTGGAGGCTTCAGCAAGAGGCGCTTGGCAACACTGTACGAAAAGCAGCGAACGTCCTGGCTGGAGAGTATGTCCGCCTCACCTTGGCGCGCGGTTCGAGGTTAAGCCGGTCTCCCCTTGCAAAGGTGTATAGATTATAAAGCGTGCAAATTCGTGAGCTCCCCGCGCACCTCGTGCGTTTGTTTATCCATAGCGTCCTATATACTCACAAAGCCTGGCAGATCGCCACGAGAAGCGGCCGCCGAAATGGAAAAGGTGGAGCGGCAGACAACAGATGAAAGGACAGCCACGTCACTGGCGCCCCGTTGCGGCGAGACGCCGAAACACACTTCTCCCGAGCGAACAAGTGTGTTTCGGGAACTCGCCGCTGCAAAACTGTGCGCTGACCTCCAGGTTCTTTGAGAAATAGCTCTTTGATGATCTGTGCCACCAGAACCTCGCGCTCCAAATCTGCGACCGGGCAGTCTATGGCTCCGTCGTCGAACTGCCAGGCTTTGTGAGTATAGAAGAGGCTACGGTTTACCCTTCAGATGTTCCCACTGTTTAGTAATGCTTTGTGAAACGGAATCACATGTAAGCCTAAATTTTTTCAGAATTGAGCGGAGTTCCCCTTTAAGGGGTATTCACACGAGGGAGAAATCCCGGGGATTTCTCCCCGGCACGCGCGCCTCACGAGATGAAAACGCGAGGCTTTTGCACATCGCAAAGCCTGACGTTTTCATCGTGGGATGCGCGTGTCGGGGAGAAATCCCCGGGATTTCTCTCTCGTGTGAATACCCCTTAAAGGGCCGTTTCCCCAGGATCGTGTCCCCCGCAAAAAAAATGCAGACACCGAACTTTGGCCACCTACCGCCATCTATGATCGACGGCGGCAAGCCACGTATCTGGTTGTTGCCGTCGCTCGTAGATGGCGGCAGCTTTCCACTCTGGCTTGCCGACTTGCGGCCGGCCATTACTTTCCATTGTACAGCTCCGCTGGTCTTCCTTCTTCACCAAAGTGGAAAGGCTGAAAGTTTTTTCTTTTTTTTTACAACTTTTCTTTTTACTGAAATAGATGTTACAGGCGCCCACATTGTCATTTCTTGTTTTGGCGATATTAGGCTTAGATAGACGTCGGCTTACTGAGAAATTTCGTCTTTCTTTATTATACCTTTATCCAGGTCACGTTATGTTCTCAAACGTTTTCATTCTATTCCAACCGCTAGCGTCATACTCTAACGGAGTTTCAGCTTTCCGCTATACTTAGTTTATTTACCCGGGGCGAAAAACACGGTTCTCTTGTCTCGGGAAAACCCTGAACTATTAAACGCACAGGGTTGCCAGCTTGGTTGTGCAAATTGCTTTGCTTACGCTAAAACCTGCGTAAATAAGTTAGACTGTAAACCTACGCGTTTGAGCCCGCGTCCTCATTTCTAGCCTCTTGATCTCGGCCCCATAGCCTCATGGATCCTAGAAAAGACAGGAAGAAGAGCTAGGAAGTCAGCTGGGCGTAAGACGTGTTTTTCCATCGTCAGTAAGCCAACCGGGCCAGTGGCGCCCACCATGTCTTCGGTCAACAGGGTGCTCAAGCTGCTCGGTTACAAGCTCGACAGTGAGCTGAGAAACATTGAAGCCCGCTTTCGCGAAGACCGCCGCCCGGCCAGCACTGGCGCCAACCTCCGGAGCTCCACCGCTGGGGTGCTGGACTCCCTGCGTCATCGGAAATTCGTCCGGTCCCGTCTGCATGCTCGGCAAGCAGGGAACCCTCACTGGGCGCTCGAGTCTGGCCTGCTAGAAGTCAGCAGCCCATGACATCCCTGAGAAGACAAACCGTCGCGAGACCGCTTCTAGGCCTGAAGCTTTTCTTCATCCTTTCCATCGCCCCATCATCATCGTCATCATTCACGCGATTCATCATTATTGATTACCATTCACACAATTCGTCATCAGAGATCACCATCAGTTACCATCATCTCCTTCACTCATGTCTGTGCTTTCTCCTTGTTTACTTAACGTACTCGGCGGTGGGCAAGCAGACGCATTCGCGTAAAGGGCGATTCACACACTTGCGTTGAGTTCGACCGAGTGCGAGGGTCGCTATGGCAACAGCTGCGGCGGCTTCAACGCAGCTGTTGCCGTAGCAACCCTCGCACTCGGTCGAACTGGCACATGCCGTGTACGCACTCGTGACTGTGCAAATAAATCACTTCTCTATTATCACTTGTGTAATGCTGTCGCCTGTCGCAATCCTGGCGGTGGTACTGCAGAAGTGGCAGAAAGTTGTTCTACTACAAGTCGCTCTCTAGCGGGTATTTTAAGCAGCCACCAGATCGGACGCTGCGAGGACAGCGATTTATGCCGAGCGCAAGTTCATATGCTTCGTTTGCGGGAGTTGCGATGATGCCAGAGCGCCGAGCTCTTATTGACTGATTGAAAAAAATAAAAAAATAATAGTGGGTATAGACCTCGAGGCATTTGGCGTTGAGGTCTACCCACTGTACTTTCAATGAAAGCCAATCAGAGCTCGATGTCGTTATGACATCACGGTAACTCCCGCGCAAGAAGCAGACGACTTGTGGTTCGAAGGATTATCCGATTAACTCTGACGACATGGACCATAAACTACCGGAGCAGATAGCATTAGGGAGTTTTCGTAGATCGCTTTCGCCGTCCCGCAAAGCTCTCCGCAACACGCTACGCTACCCGGAACTCTACACTCAAGGCCATCGGCGCGCAGGCGCATTAGCGGCTTCTTCGTTGCGTAGGACTTAGCGGAGTGGGAAACGCGGTTTACGAAAACACCCTATTGACTGGTTCACAGCGTGTGCCATAAATAAGTACCGAGACGTCTGTGTTGTATAATTTCCCGTTATCGTAATTCAATTTCACGCTTTAATTAAAAACAAAACAAAAACGTTTTCAGGAGTTGTGGACGCTTTGGTTATTGCTTCCGCAAGAGGTCGCAGTTTGTGAGTGTTGAAGAGTTTTCTCACAGTTTGAAGAATATTTCTTGGAACATTTAAGTTCGACATTTTATATTTTGTTCATTGCTGATGTCATTTTGTACTTACTATCTTGAGTGCCAGTACGTCCTTCGTTGTGCTGTTCTAAATTTATATTATGTTCATGTTTCTGCACTTCTACTGCACGACATCTTTCTAATATTATATCCCAAGTTGTTTTTGTGTCTCCTACGACTTGAGTATCACACACATGCCTGCCTCAGCTTTCAATCGAGAGTTAGCAGCTATTCCAAAGTAAATATACATATATATATATATATTTTTTTGTTTAATTGTTGTTTCCTTAAATCGCCCGCCGGGGGCTTCACGCGAGGTAAGGACGAAACAGAATTCCAAGAAAAACACAGTAAACAGTGGTTAAGTTGTAGCACATCAAAAACGGAAGTGAGCGCGTATCGAAACTTTATGGGGACTTATGAGGTTACGATATCATTTGAGAGCAAAATCTAGTCGGAACCTGGTGACTACGGTGCAGAGAATTTGAAGATGTTAATTATAGAATAGTGCGATGACGTTTTCAGCTTTGCACGATTCTTTTGTCCACAAGGAAATATGGCTGGGAGCTCGACATTATACATATATATATATATTTTCATCTAAATTCAGGCATGATTTTGGGGTCGAATTTTTCATTTTGAGCATCAAACATTTTGAGGACATTTTTGAAATGAAAGTGAGCGCAAACAGCAAGTTTGGAAGATTTCGTGTTTGAAGTATATATTGACTATTGAAGTGGCCAAGACGAAAAATACCGTGTGTCTTGTTTGTCGGAGGTCACATGTTTGACCGCTCGCTATTTTCTCGCCTCTCATGCTACTGCGCTAGAACGCTTCTTTCACACTCTCAGTATGTGCTTCATTACATTTAATAAATTGAGAGAAGTGTTGTATTTTAGAATAATTAAACAAAAAAGTCGAACTATCTTCCTTTGATGCATTTTGGCTCAGTTTGCCAAGTTCCTACGTGGGACGCATTTAAGGGTGTGTTCAGATAAGGACGGTCAGAGCGGTGTCATGCCTATTTTTCACCTTCATATAAAGTTTATTTGAGGTAGCGAAACATGTCTACACAACGAAATGAAACTTACTTTTGCAAGGAACTTCCTTGTTTTCGTAAAAGAACAAATCTCATCTCAAGGGGGATGGAACAATTTTCCGAATGGCGCTTATGCGCAACTTTGAGGGCCATAGGAATAAAACGTAAAACTTTACACAACGTAAATATTTGGTTTTATAAAGCATGCTAACTGGTCTAAATGAAGTAGTTATTTTTTGTCGATATTTCAAATAAAATAAAATGACAAAGCTGGACTCTTGCGCAACCCTTTAGTTTTTAGGCATTCTAGGCGACTTTTAACACATCTTAAAACACACCAGCTCGGGGCACGTGCAGCGAAAGCTCGCGCTGCAGAAACCAGGGATCCTGGGTTCGATCCAGACCCCTGTCAATTTCGATCTGGACAAGCATCGTACCGGCGTGCGTTCGTGTATCGCTACTGCGTGGTGCACGTTAAAGACCCCAGGCTAGCGGTTGCACCGCACTGGCTAAATTGCTCATCTACAGCTGAGAGACAAGTCGCCCCTTGAGGCAGACTAACTTCAGGCGGTATAAGCATACACACATACCAGTTTGTTTTTATCAGCCCCAAAACACATTAATCAAATAAAAAAATGTACCGAATTTGTTAGATTTTCGAAACATTCGCTTATTCAAATGTGTATATCGGGTTTTAGGTTGAACATAAAATATTGAACTTTGATGCGATACAAGGAGCTATTTAGAGCTTTCTGGTGGCATTAAGGTCATTCACATCTCTTTGATATGTCACACGTAACAACTTCCCAAACTTCGCTCAAAATCGCCCAAGTGATAGTTTGACATTTCATTCAAACGTATTATAGAATACGGGATTTTTTTTTTTTTTCAATTCATTAAGCGCAATGAAATCTATTTCAAGAGTGTCACAGAAGAATGCTAGAGCAGTGGTTTAAGAAAGGAGACAGCGAACGGTCCAACATGGGATTCTCAAAAGTTGGCAGAAAACATGTTTTCAGGTGAATCGAAGTTTTTTTAATCTAGCATTAATTTTAAAATAATGTTAAAACATTTTTAAAAATTAAGTGACAATCTTGGCGAATTTGTTTTACGGTATTAATTATGGAAGTGGCCAAGGCAACAAGCCTACGTCATCCTCACCTGTCAGGAATCGTATGTTTGTCTGCTCGCCATTCTGTTCATTCTCAAAACACTGCGCTTAGACTCGTCTGTGAGACTCTAAATATATATCATTACACTTATGGAACTGAAAAAAAAAAAATTCTTGTGTTTCGCAATAGTATTGAAAGGAAGGTTTAGTACTATCTCATTTTGATGATTATTTGCGAAGTTTGGCAAGTTCTTACGTGTAACGTATTCAATATATTTTAATAGCCTCAATGTCACTGCAAAGTTAACAGTTAGTCATTTTTATTGCATTTAACTCCATAATTTATGTAGAAATTTAAATTCGTTATCTACATTACAATGATCGAATGTTTCGAAAATCTAGCAATTATGTCATTAATTATATCTCAAAAACATATCTTTTATTGACTTCATGAGTTCTTAGTAGCAAGGTATGATTGCTGTTTAACAGAAAATATAAACCAAAAACGATAGTCTGTTGTTTTTGTGACCGCAATTGAAGCTTGTCAGCGGTGCGTTAAGACTGCCTCGATCCTCGCATTAATGCTATTCTGGCCACTATTGTGGCACGAATATGGTTGATTGACCAACGTTAATGCTTAAATTAACACACAAGCTTAATAAATATTTTAAATTGTGCGTAATGCGGAGCAAACGTTATTTTACTCCTAAGCAAAACTTGCCGTTTTACCACGCACATTTATCAAGATTCAAGCTTTATTTTTGTAGTCCATAACCGAAATAATATGTTTATATATTACGATAGATCACTATCATAACTAACTACAAATAAAAAAAAGATATTGTTTAAAAATGATTCCGAGTTTGTTAGGTTGTCGAAACATTCGCTCATTCAATTTTATATAACATACTTTATTTTACTCATAAAAATAGAATTTGTATGCAACAAAAAGAGCTAAGTTCAAGCTTTGTGGTGACGTTAATTTCATTAAAATATCTTAAATAAGTCACGTACGTACGCACTTTGCAAAACTTTGGCAAAACTCGTCAATGGAAGATATTTGGACATATTTTTTTCAAATTATTTGAATATACGTACAAGAAATCTTTCAATTCATTAAGCGTAATAAAATCTATTTCGAGAGTTTCACAGACGATATCTAGCGCAGTATAGTGTGAGAAGTTACAAAATAGCGAGCGGTCAAACATGCGATCCCCGACAGCTGGGAGAATAGATTTCTCTTTAGCCGCTTCAATATTCAATAACATAAAAAAGCCAAGCTCGTTGTTTTGCGTTTTTTTCATTGCAAGAATGCTTCCAGAACATTCGCTCTGTCAAAATTAAACATTTGACCCCAAACGCGGGTCTGAGTTGAGATGAAAGCACCCATATACCTCTTCTTTCGGAAGTGAATAGTTGGGGAGGTTGCTCTAAACAAGGAAACGCCGTCGCGTGTTATAAAGACACGTGCTACTCTACGAATATGAGCAGGCGTCGGAACGAAATGACGGAAACGGGAGTGTCATTTAACTTACGCTTCCGAAAGGGTTTTTGTTTCCCCGTGCCAGACGTATTGTCGTTTTGCCAGGTCCAATAATTCGTCTCGTCGAATGGTCCCCTCTTAGTCTCGAAAAATATAATAAGCAAAACGAAAGCACGGCGCGGCATGGCTGTTTAATGTTATAGATAAAAACAGACGTACAAAAAAAGTATAGTGGCAAAAAGAAAAGTACTTGTCACCTCGAAAGGTGGACTGGACAAATGGGCTCACTGAACAAGGAAAAATCCCATTCTCACCTTTTTGTTTTTTTTTTTTTTTTTTTGGCCGGGGCTTTTGTTTTATTGGGATAGAGTTCATTCGGCTTTTTTTTTTTTTCTTTTCTTGAGACGGCGGACGCTAATAAAGAAGGGCTTCCTTTTATAAATCGCTAACCCGGAGAGCTCTTTGGTATTGCGTTAAGATGAGTTTCTTTTGCTGCCCGCTCGCCGCCTGTCACGTGATGGGGGCGTCGAGGCGAAGTCTTTTCGACGAAAGTGGTTCTTTCAGAGAGCAGACTCAAACTAAGATCCTTTGTCTTTTTTTTTTTTGTATTTCTGTTATCAATGTCCGCTCCGGGTTTGTGCAGACGGTCGTGCGAGTTTTCAACGAACCAAGTTTGAAGTGGAGTACAGTACACGCCACTTGAAGGAAATACTCCCAATGCTCCGAAGAACTGAATGCAGAAAGAAATACACCGCAGTTTGCTCGATAATATTTTTCCCGATTTGTATTTGCTTTTGTATCATCTTCTTTAAATCTTTTCGCATCTTTTCTTTCATTTTTTTCTCATCCTTTTTTATGTTTTAGCATCCCTTTTTTCATCTTTTTCTCCTATTTTCTCATATTTTTATTATGTTTTGTTTATCTTTATAGTGCGCATTCGTTACGGGTCGAATGGACGCCCCTATTCTTTTCAGGTGTGTTTTTATAGATATTATACGTATTTCATGTAAAAAGAACAGTGAGGCCATATGGCGCCACCTTATCAAAAGTAAGTTAATCACCATCATCATCATCATGTATTTGATAAGTGTTTTTTGTTGTTGTTTGCAGAAACGTCAATGGTGAGGTTAAAGGTGCCCTGAGGAAGTTTCTGAGATCGCCTAAATATGGCGATAACTCCCTCTGCTGGCTCTAAGCATCCTAGAAATGCCTATATCATGATAATAAGTGACCGATTTTCCTATTAAGCAATCAAAGATCGCAACATCGATTTCATCTCCGGCGATGGGAGGAACGTGTTCTGAAATCAGGACCACTGTCAGCCAGTAGCAAGCGAAGGGTCCTCACGCCTCTGACCTGTGGAACCGCGGAGTGATATCTGAAATGTGCGCGGCTCGCTGCCTGTACTACGATTCAACCCAGCGAGCGGAAACATCACACACACACACACACGCACACACATACAAACACACACACACACAAACACACACACACAAACACACACACACACAAACACAAACACACACACACACACACACACACACACACACACACACACACACACACACACACACCACACGCACGCACGCACACACGCACGCACGCACGCACGCACGCACACAAACACACGCACACACACACACACACACACACACACACACACACACACACACACACACACACACACGCACGCACGCACGCACGCACGCACGCACGCACGCACGCACGCACAAAAAATAGTTTGCTGGGTATTTTTTGTTTTTTGTTTTACAGTTATAGCAATATTATGTTTCGTCCCCGCAAAAAAAAATCTCTTCACTACTTTTACTTGTTTTTATCATCTGCAAAAGCGTACATATTTTGTAATAACAGCGTTTGCAATCTCCACGAAATGTCGCGTTTTTATTGGTCATATGCCTTCATGGCTGCCGGCACAATGCTCCTCCCATCGCCGGAAATAATTTTGATCTTAGATTGATTTCTTAATCGGAAAATCGGCCGCGCATCGTTCTGATTTATGGACTTCTTGGATGCTTAGAGCCCGCAGAGTGAGTCATCGGAATATTTAGGCGAACTCAGAAACCTCCTTAGGGCACCTTTCATGAGTCTAAACATGGGCTTGTCTTTTCGACTGGCAAAGGGGAAATTGACAAATTTGTACTTCAAAATTATAAATCTTGTTGAGAGCAGGCTGTAACGTTTGGCATGTCATAGGTTGTATTCGGTGGCATCGCCAGCTGTGTGTTTATATTTACGGATATTTAGGCTAGCTTGCACGATGCAACAAATCCTACCAGACTTACTCCACTCGAGTATTCCACTATTCGAAGAGAACGGGTTGGCTACCATTGTAACATATTCGAAGGTTTTATATTTTCCTATTTTGCTTGCATTTGCTCATACAAAAGTGTATGTACGTCAGTTTGAAATTGAAAGCGGCCCTGAAAGTTACTTGAATCAAGAGAGAGCGAAAACATTTCTCTTGAAGCCGGATGTCACTCGGCAAGGTCTGGGAATGATATTTCACTTGGTTTCTGATTAGAAACGGAACTACCGTATTTATCGTGAAGTTACTACAGCATAAATTTAGTGAATATTTTTATTTCTTTATTTCATCTTCTGCCATAATTGTCCTCTATATTAGGCTGTCGTCAATCGTGGCCCCGTGTGAAAACCGCGAATTAATTGTTTTTCATAAGTAAAAATGAATAATTTATGAAATAATAGAATATATCAAGTTTCAGCTATAGCACCGTATTGCCCGGCATAGCCTGACCATTTAGGACTGCGCACATCACCCTGCATCCAACAGCATTGCTTATACGACGGTATAACAAGTGTTGCGACCTCTTTCGGCCTACATTATGTACGCACTCTTTATAAAAAAAAGTCACGTGCACTGTTTTCTGTACAAAACGAGCGTGTTGGTAACAGTGATTAAACATGAGGAAGATACACGTTGTCCGTCCCCCCCTTTCTGTGTATCTTCCTCGTGTTTAATCACTGTTTTATGTTGAGCGGCAGTGGTCGCCTCAGAAAAAAGACGGCGTACTACGGGCATGCGATCTGTATTTTGTTTTAGAGCTCAGCATAAGTTTCGACAATCACCCTTCCCGTTTGACGCCCTAAAACACGCGTATCAAAGCTTAAAATTCAAAAGTGAAAATAAACGTCTGCATGAATATCTTTACTTCGTTGCACCTAGAGCCGCTAAATGAGCTATGCTTAGAGTATCGTCACTCCGTTCCTCAATCTCTGGTGGGCGCCGTCGTATTGGTATTTAGAGCAGAGCAGATGCAACTGTCGATCTTCAAAATTCAAAAGACCGACTTCCTCAGCTTTGGACACGGTGGTAGAAAGCTCAGGTGATATCGTTTTGCTCTCTCGCGGAGTGTTCTCACATTTCTGAAGGACGAAAAAACATTTCTCACGATTTCAGATAAAGCTTCAGATAACTGACAACCACAATTTTAAGCACCGAGGTGGCTCAAGTTTAGTTACTCCGAAGCCTAGCTTATTTAGTGGCTCTGGTTGCTTTAGAGCCACTAAATACGCTACGCTTCAGAGTAACGACAATTGAGTCAATCAAGTCCAGATGCAGCTGACGCTGCGAGCTGATGAGACCAATCAGACAGCGTCAAAAGGTCAGCATCATGGTGTTCCTCATGTTTCCGTGCGTGATCCATCATCACTGAGCAAATGATAAACAAAGAAGAGCCCTGTGACTCGACCTTTTGACGCTGCTTGATTAACCTCATTAGCTTGTTGCGTGGGCTGCGTCTGGACATAAGCTGCACAGGGAGCGAGAAGGCGGTCTGCCGTGAAACGTGGCAACGAATCCGACCGCTGTATCGAGGGTATTTGTTGTAACCGTGTATTCGCTGCAGACGTGAATTTGTGCAATCAACATAGGCTAATTAATGCTACGCTTGGGAACAGGGCCGCGTTTGTCCACACCAATTTTGAGCACAGCGCGTACTCCGGAAACCAGACTGGAGGGAAGTAAAGCGTCTGCGTATGTTTCGTTTCACCGTGACGTCAGAGCCGGGTGTCAGTATACTCTATACTACCGTGCCTCTTAACTCGTCTCCGACTTGTGTCTCTACCGCGTCCCAAAATGTGCTCTTCAAGTTTTCGCCTGATGACGTTATATAAGTGACGTGTTGTCACCGGCCTCAATCCTGGCAGTGTCGCAGTAGTGGCGTTTGATGTAACAGCCGAATGTTCTGCAGAAGGTTGCTCTCCAGCTTGACAGTCCACGGAAATTTCGGCAGCCAAGAGTTAGCTTGCCGCGACTACAGCGACACTTAGGTTCGCTCGCACGTTTTGCCGGGTCTCCTAGCACCAATCACCAGGACCGTAACATCCGACGACACATGACACGCCGAGACAATATTTGTTCCCATTTCAGGATCACTTTTTATGTGTGGGCGATATAGGACGCTAAACGCATCAGGTCGAAGACGCGTCCCACGCACCATAAAGTCAATAGACTAGTGATTGCCAAATTTCACACCGGAACAGCTCGCATCCGTACCGACACCCACACGAGCATGATTTGAACAGTTTGACGTCGGACACTACAACAAGGGAGCTTCCGCTCCGCAGGCTACAGAGCTGTGGTGCGTTAACAACACACTCAACAACCGAACACTCGCTTGTAGGCGCAGGTTAAATTTGGAAAGTCTGTCAGCTAGCCGACAACTATTTCGGGCATCGTGACTTTTACTTTTCTATGTTTTTTTTTCTGTTTTTGTTTTGTCTAAGCGGTTTTAACGAGCGCATTTTCCCGACGGCAGGACCCGCGGTCGTTCAGGCTTCCTTGCGGTCGTCCGGGCAACTGCGATATGTGATCGAAACAGCGGCACGGTGCTTGAACGTTGAAGGAGCGTGGGACGACACGCTTCCCGCTCTGCGGGGCTTTGGTCTTGGTGTGTCTGCGTGATGATGTACGAACTGGGGAAGCCACTCAGAGGTGCCCAAAGACCTGCTCGCAGCTAACTGCACTACTTTCGTAGAATCTTTTCGGAACTTATTTTTTTTTTTATCTTCGTGCGTGCCTGCGTGTGTGCAAGCGTGCGTGTGCGTGCGGGCGTGTGTGTGTGCACGCCTGCCCTTGCATGTGCCGTGTGATGTAGGTATGTGTGTGTGTTTGTTGTATGTGTATGCGTGCGTGTGTGGGTGTATTCTCGTATGTGTGTGTGTTCATGTAGCCTGTTTAAAGGGGCGGTCCAACGATATTCACTTGGAGTATTTTTCAGTTTACACGAGCTTAACTAGCACTATAGACGCTTTAACCGCGCGGCGGATTACAGCCGCCATTGCTGAACTTCTCCGGTCTTACAGAGATACCGGGCCACTGAAACGGGCATTGACGAGCCTCCACAAAGGCCAATGCTGGAAAGAACGACAGATTAGAGTCTGAAATGGCAATAACCTTATCTGCTGGGATAACGATGAAGGGAAGTAAGCGGAATAAGGGGAAAGAAAAACTGAAGGCCCGTTATGGCGGCGCCCCTGCAGAGCTGCTCAAAATCGTCTAAACACGGGGACAACTTTTTCTGGCATTTGCAAAGAAATGAAGACCACGCGAGCAGCACAGCTGTGATAGGCACTCAACGTGCGCGATCGCACGGGTGCCCATAGCGTTGGCCTCATCGGCAGGAAACGTTTTCCCCAAGTATTCGCAACTCCAGCACGCTGCTCGCCCTCATGCAAACGAACCAAGACCCAGAAAACCGGAATACGCAGTTGTAGTAGATCGTTTTTCTCCTCCGCTACGGTATCCGTACAAAACCGCCGCACCTGCGCATCCGCGCCGCCAGCCTTGTCTGCATGGTTCAAGGCCTTGTGGCAGATTACGGGACGCTATGTGGGTGCTTAGCGGGCTGCGGAAGCGGTCTACTAAAACTTCTTAATTTCGGCCTTGGTGCTGCCTTTACCGCGTGGTTCTGGTCGGCGTGTGCGTGTGCGTGAATCATGCAGTTTTAACGGGAAAAGCGAGTGCGTTAAAAAGAGAACTGTTGGGTTCCGCTTCCGAAATTTAAAATAATCAACATGCTAATTTTTTTCTTTAACGCGCGTTAACATTTCTGTTATCTGTGTCGTGTTCTTGCCCTGACCGCTTGGTATTAGTAGCCAAATTAATTAATTTTAGCACGCAGACCAACGTCAACTAGCAAGCGCGGGGGAAATCCTGGAGAACCTATCCTCCGGTCTTCCGCCATGTTGAAGCTACCGCTCCGCCATAAATAGTGCGTTGGAGTTGCGAATAGTGGGACCCAGGTATTCGCAACTCCAACGCCCTATAGATGCCGGGGTGATAGTGCCAGGATGGTGGAAGATACCGTGATAGATTCTCCAGTATTTCCCGTGCGCCTGCTCACTGACGGTTGTCAATGTGCTAAAATTATTATTATTTTTTTTTTTTTTTTGGGGGGGGGGGGGGGGGGGCGGGTTACAAATATGAAGCAGTCGGGGCAGGAGCATGACACAAATAACGGAGAGGGTGACGTGGGTTAAAAATGAGCATGTTGATTTTTTCAAATTTGCGGAGCGGAACACAATTCGTATTTTAACACAGTCGCTTTTTTCGTTAGAACTGTATGATGCACAAACACGCCTACCAGAACCACGCGCTAACGGTAGCACCAAGGCCGCTAGTTCATGCCGTCCTCTACTTCACAGTCCCCGCCCCTCTAATTCTTCGTTCGTCCGCGAGAGGGCGAGCGGCGGGCTGGAGTTCTGAATCTATAGCTCGCACGCAACGCCATTGACCTAGAAACCTCTTTGTTTCGGTGTAATCGCAATAATAAAACGAGGGTTTCCTTTCAATTTTTCCTTTACAAAAATTGATGATGTGGTTTGGATTTCGCAGTGTTATCGCAGTCCCCCAGTGGTGTTATTTGAATGCGGCTCATAGATTGGACCTAAGCATTGCGTGAGCACTCGACTTGGGCTCGCGATATTCAATATCTCACGTAATTCCAGCTGAACAAAGATTACACTACACAAACAAAAAACACCATTCACGGTGCTGGACTTGCAACTGTCTAATGCTCCTCTTTTTTTTTCCTCTCTTTTCGAGTAATTAATATTTTCTCGTGTGTGATGTAATCTTTTTTCAGCTGGCATATCGTCAGCAATGAACCGACTATGCCGTTCACCCTTAAAGGGATACTACAACGAAATTTTGGGCGCTCATTTTTTGGTCTATATCTATTCAAAAGAGCAGTATCACATGGAACATACCGATATCTTGTTAAAAAAGTCTCGAAAAGGAATTTTAAAACGAATTAAACGATTAGCAAAGAGCACCTGGTGGATGTCGCTATCGCCTCGTTTGTAATGCTCGTCTAGGAACCTTGACAGCTAGTGACGGAGGTTGTCTCGCCTCCGGCCACGACGAGAGAAGGGGGGAAGGAGGAACTCCCCTCTTCCCGAGAATCCCTTTTGTGTGTCGCAGAAGTCGCTATTGTCCCCCTACAAGATTATAGAAGATTAACCTGTCACTCAAAATTCGTACAAAAGCAGCCGCTTCGGTGGCTGGAACGACTAGGCCATCCTCTCGGCGTCAGCCTCGCCGTAGCTTTGCTCGTCTCGAGACGACCTACATCACGATTGCGTTGGATGTCACGTGCTCTAAGCTGGGCCTTCTCCGAGCGCTTGCCAGAGTGGGCCGTTTATAACGAAAAATACAGCCACCAGGATCAAAATACAAACGTGCGATTGTCATTTACGGATATTGTGGATCATATTCAACCTATTTTTGAACACGACGGGAATATTTCAAATTTCGTTGAAGTATCCCTTTAAAGGTGCCCTGAGGAAGTTTCTGAGATCGCCTATAGATATGGCGATAACTCACTCTGCTGGCTCTAAGCATCCTAGAAAGCCCTAAATCGTGACGATACGCGGCAGATTTTCCTATTAGAAAAGCAATCAAAGATCGCAACACACCGAGGTTATCTCCGCCGATGGGAGTGGTGGTGGTGGTGGTGAAAAACTTTTATTTAATAAAGGGAGAGTTTGCAGGCCAAAATGGCCCTTTACATAGGTGGAGTCCTTAGTCCGGGACCCCGCTGGACAAAGCCGCTACCCGCGCCCGTTGGACTAGAGCCCTTTGAGACTCCAGCCCCGAGCAGTTGAGTAGGGCTGCCTCCCATGCCTCTCTAGTGGTGGAAGGGTTAGGGGGAAGGGAAGGATTCATCTGACATGCCCACACCATGTGAAAGTTATCGGAGACTTCCCCACAGTGAGAGCATCGCCCATTCCCTTTCGGGTCAAAATGTTGAGCTATTGCAGGACACAACAGGGTGTTGGTCTGCAGGCGCCTCAAGGTTCGTTCATCGGCCCCACTCAGGCCCTTAGCGGGGACCGGGAAGAGCCGATGGCGTTCGCAATAATCTGCCAGGATTTCCCTGAACCGCAGAAGCGGTTGCCTAATCTCTGAGCCGGAAGAGCCTGGGTGAGGTGCCCGGTGGGTAAGCGCTCGGGCGGCGGCGTCCGCAGCCTCGTTACCTCGAAGGCCCTGGTGGCCCGGAGTCCAAACGATCCGTTTAGGTGAGGGGTCCAAATCCGTCTCGGCTCGCTTTAAAATACGGTGGGCTAGAAGTGAGACCTCGCCCGCCAGGTAGTGCTCACAGGCTCTGCGCGAATCTGTGATGATTACCTTCGAATTTGGTGCCGAGGCGGCAAGCGCTATAGCTACCTCCTCGGCCTGCGCGGAGTTGATCGCTCTATAGGAGAGCCCGTTAACGCGTTGGTCCTGGTGAACTACGGCGGCCGTGTAGAAACCAGTGGGCGACGGCCCTGCCACATCAACGTAGTACACGCCCTGCTTAGATCCGTATTGGTGTTCGAGGGCCCGAGCGCGCGCCTCTCGCCTGCCTTCGTGTGTCTGCGCGTCCATGTTGCGCGGGAGTGGAGAAACCCAGAGCTTGTGACGCCACAGTTCCGGGAGCCTGCATGTCTCCTCTGGAATGCACTCGTGTTGGATGTGCAAGCGGTCTAGCAAGCGGCGCCCAGCGACCGTCTGCGAGAGTCGCGTGTATTGGTTCACGAGGTGGGCCTCCTTCAACTCCTGGTAGGAGTTGAGCACCCCCAGCGCCGACAACTTTGCGTTGGAGGTAGCCACCGGGAGGTCCAGGGATCGCTTCGTAGCCTTTCTAATAATGGCGTCGATGCGCTCGTCGTGTTGCTTCGTAGTGCGAAGGTAGGGTACGGAGTAGAGGATCCTGCTGGTTACGAAGGCATGGACGAGCCGAAGCGCGTCCCTGCCCCGCAACCCGCCGCGTTTGTTGGAGACGCGGTGGATCATACGTCCGACCTGTTCGCCTACACGTTTGAGTTTGGCAATAGTGGAGTTCGGGCTGAGTCTGTTATGGATAAACAGGCCCAGGATCCGGATCTCCTCGACCTCTCTAATAGGACCTCCTGTCAGGGAGATATGCAGACTCGTGTTGTCTTTGGGATTGGCTCTGACGTGCAAAAGTTCGGATTTCGCAGGAGCGCATTGAAGACCACAGCCGATAGCATAGCTATCGACGATAGAGGCGGCCCGCTGAAGGCGCTCCTCTATTTCCCCAAGGCTCCCTTCGGTAGTCCAAATTGTTATATCATCCGCGTAAAGTGAGTGTTGGATGCCTTCCACCCGGGCCAATAGGTGTGGAAGCTGCATCATGGCAATGTTAAAAAGGAGCGGCGACAAGACCGCTCCTTGAGGAGTGCCCCGAGTACCATGGTGTATGGGCCGTATTCATCGTCCTTGATCCTGAGGAGGGCCTGACGCTTTAAGAGAAAGTCTCTTACCTAGGCGAATGCCTTGTGCCCACAATCCGTGGTGCTCAGGTTTGCTAGGATGCTGTCATGACGAATGTTGTCAAAGGCCCCCCTAAGATCGAGGGCAAGGATGGCCTTGTCGTTGTGGCGCATGGCAGTGGGTCGTATTATGTCACGGTGTAATTGGAGGAGGACGTCCTGTGCCGACATATGCGGGCGGAACCCAAACATAGTGTCTGCAAAGAGGCCCTTAGCCTCCATGTATGGGGAGAGGCGATCCCGGACCATCGTCTCCATAAGTTTTCCAGCACACGAGGTCAGTGAGATGGGCCTCAGGTTGTTGGCATTCACCTTCTTGCCTGGCTTGGGAATGAAGGTGACCAAGGAGGTCTTCCATTCGGGAGGGAGTGGACGCCCGTCCCAAATCTGATTTATGTACTCTAGCAAGTGGAGGCAGGCCAAGTCCGGAAGGTTCGTCAACAGTTTGACTGTTATGCGATCGCGTCCTGGAGCCGTACCTCTGCGCATCTGAGCTAAAGCCGCCCTAAGGTCATGCAACGTGAAAGGGGCATCAATGTCTGAATTAGGCCTGCCCGCGTACTCGTATTCGGGCACCATCGGGTCTTCTATGCGACAGAGATACCTGTCAAACAGGGTGTCTGCGAGTTGAGCTGTCGTGCCTTGGTACCCGTGCAAAGCCCGCCGGAGCTGTGTCGTTGCGTCTCCCCTCTCGTCTGAGTGGGGTCAATGAGACTGCGAAAGAGGCGCCACGTCCCTCTCGAGCTCATCTGACGCGCTGCCAAATTACACTTTTCTATCCAATTTGAGTCGGTGAGCTGGGCAGCATACGCTGCCGCCTCCTCCGTGAGTTCGTTAATGCGAGCTTTAAGCTTGCGATTTAGCTTTTGCTTTTTCCACCTTTTGGTGAGACTCCGGCGCGCCTCCCACAGGCGCACGAGGTGATTGTCCACGGCGGGGATCGCTTCTGTAGTCTGAAGTGTCGTAACGTGTTTTTGCTGTATTGTGTCCAATTGCTTTGCCCACTCCGCATAGCCGCCGGAAAGGAGCACTGGAGGTATCTCCTGCGTTCTGAACTTGGGCCAATCAGTTAATTTGGCCTGGCCCCACTTTTTGCGTGCCGCCTTCGCCAGAAGAGTGATCCGGAGAAGGCAGTGATCGCTACCGAGAGAGTCCCCCAGGTTCTCCCAGGCGGCTTCTTTGATGTTCTTAACAAGAGACAGGTCAGGGCATGTGTCACGGGTTACCGAATTGCCTATGCGTGTGGGAGATGTCGGATCCGTAAGCAGCGTAAGACGAAGTGTGGAAATTAGCTCCGCCAGCTTGCGGCCTCTGGCCTTCTCAAAGTGGTAGCCCCAATGCAGGCTGGGAGCATTGAAGTCCCCAACAATCTCTAAAGGTTCCCTGTCAGCCGATTTAATCGCACGGTAAAACATTTCGTTGAAAGTTACGCGCGGCTTATGCGGGGGGCAGTAAACGTTAAGAATATGTATCGCCGGGTCACGTCGCTTAAGTGGCAGGACCTTGACCATACTGTATTCCTGGTCAGTCGCCAAGTCTAGATCAACCTGGACTGCGGTATATGCTGTGTTCACCAGGAGGCACGTTGTGGGACCCCCCTGAAATGAGCTATACCCAGTTAATTTAGCTTCCGCGCCGGCTCCTTGAAGAGCCAGGACCGCCGGCGCGGTACCGAGGGTCTGCAGGTAGAGCTGGAGGTGCGACCGTTTCTTCCAGCTCCGAAAACCCCTGAAGTTCCACTGTATGATCTCGAATTTTTCCACTATGACTTTGTTACGGGCTTTCCGTTGGGGTCGGCTAGCCATAGTGAATGTGTTTTTAATTGTGGGGGGCACGCCCAACCCTGAAGGCGATGGTGCCTCAGGCAGAGGCACCATCATCTCCGGGCAGGGGGCAGCCGGGCTGTGTTCCAGGGAGCCTGTGGTCTGACGAGGAACCCCCCTTCGCCTATGCGAATCCGGTCGCGGGGAACGCGAGCGAGAGCGGCTACTCTCATATTGGGCGCTGGATCGTTTCTGTACTGTGGACAGGACAGAGTCTGTCACAGCTGGGGTTATTCTCTGCAACATGTGCGGGAGTTCCTGTTGCCAGAGTTCCCTGAAGGAAGCTCTGAAGGAAGCCCTGACGCCTTCCAAAATTTTGTCTGGCATGTCCGCGATTGTGCGTTCCAAATTTTCCAAACGGTGCTCCGTAAGGGGCATGCGCCCGACTGATGTGCGGCCCGAACACTGCGAGACGCTAGACGATCCTGACGCGACCGAGGCCCTGTCATCGTGGTCCGCCGGCTCAGTTTGCTGCATCGGCTCCGAAGGCCCGTTCTGTGCCTGGGGCTCCGTGAGCCTAGCCAATTTTGCCTCTAGCGCTTGAATTTTGTTAGCTAGAATTTCGGTTTGGCGCCGGAGCTCAGCATTTTGTTTTTGTAGGGCGATTTCGGTAGGGGAGGGGGAAGGGGAGAGAGGCCCGGGGACAGCCCCAACCCAACCGCTCACCTTTGTGTGGGCGCTTTCCAGGGGTGGGAAATCCCCCGCGTTGTCAGTCGGCGCCTTTGTCCTGGCCCCGGACTTGGCGCTTCTCGTAGATGCCTTCTTGTTCTTATTCTTCTCAGAATATGACGTCTTGTTTCCGGTAGCAGGCCCGGTGGCTTGTCTGAACTTGCCCGATGAGGCACCTCCGCTGCCGGAATGCTTGCTTGTCTTGTTGTTGGGGGCCCCGTGTTGCTGGGTTCCTGGGCGGTGAAGCCGGCGGAATTTTCCCTTGCAGTCCGCGGAGCCGGTGAGATGGGCCTCCCCACAGACCATGCACGAAGGGGTACACTCGTGTTCAGTTAGACCCTGCTCGGAGGCGCCTACTCTCTGGCCACAATAGCCACACCTTGCCACATCCGGATGCGGACAATTGTCTATCCGGTGACCGATGGTTCCACAGCGGTAGCAGGCTGGGACAGTCTTCTTATATTCCCTAACAACTGTGCATTCACAGTTGTAGTGGACGTAGCGGGGCACTCTCCGGCCCACGAAAGTGAACACCGCCACGTTAGATGTTCCAAGCTTTCGCACAAAGGCCAACTCGCCCTCGCGCCACACCACCTTGCCTTTAAGGGATGTCGTTGTCTCGTCCATCCGCACGGTGATGACACCTCGGCACACTTCTCCGTTGAGTTTGACATGGCCCGGAAGAGGAACGGAACAAGATCCCACGTTGAGGTTAAAATCACGAACCAGTTTGTTTGCTGCCTCCTCATGTTGCGTCCCGCAGACAATCAAGTTCTGCGTCCATACTGGCCAAACGTTGAGGGTAGCGCCAGCTTCGCCGCCAACGTACTGGGCGATGGCCGCGCCCAGATCTCCAGCCTGGAATACCGTCTTCAGGTGCAGAGTTTCACGAGGCTTCAGCACCACAATAATATCCTCAGCTTTCATCTTGGGAGCGTCGCGTGGGCGCCACGTAGTCGTCTTGCTCCTCGTCTCTGCAGCACAAGCACTGCCGTTGGAGACGATGCCGCCGGGGTTCACGGCAGCCAGCTTTGACGGCAGCGGCGCAGCTGGGGCGCTGCCCTTTGTCGCCATCTTGCGCTGGCTAGCTTTCCGTCGTAGACTCCGAGCTGGAAAAGGCCTTCATCTTCGAGATTTGAGGGTCCATTTTCGGTGGTAGCAGCCTGTTGCACATCAACTTGCGCCCAGGCCATGGCGACTGGGTCCTAGCCGCGCTGAGTAGCGGCCGCCATCGTACGGAGCCTTCGGGGAAGGCCCCGCACCGCCGGTGTCGAAGCTAACCCTACAAGGGTTAACTATCCGCGGCGGGGCGAGGGACAAATTGGGCGAAAAATGGTCGAATTTCGGCCCACCTGCGTCGGGTCGGTATCCACAGGTTCCTCTTGATGTTAGGAAGAAGGTTGCAACACTTTCAGAGCAGTGATATTGAAATTTCCGCGGTTCTTGGTTGAAATTACCGGAGCCGACGAGCCGCACGTCCGATCCCACCGCGCGCGCTCAGCGCCCCCCCGATGGGAGGAGCATGTTCCGAAACCAGTATCCCTGTGAGCCAATAGCTAGCGAAGGATCCTTGCGCCCGACAGGTGGAACCGCAGAGTAATATCTCGAATGTGTGCGGCTCGTTTCCCGTACAGCCCGGACTACGATTCAACCCAGCGAGCGCGCGCTCGAGGGCTGACGACTATACTTCGTCTCACCTTAGTATGGACTATTGTTAGCCGCGCGTGCTAAAAGCGCGAGCTAGTCGCTTTGAATGAAGCCACGGTGACTGCACGAGCGCTCGTGCAGCAAGTGCTCTAGTCAAGGCAGTCAAGGCTTGCCGCTCGCGCTAGCTCAGCCTTCGCGGTTAGTCCATGCTAGGGTGAGACGAAGTATAACCACATCACTCCCGCGGAAAAAAACAAACAAACAAACAAAGTGCGCTGTTTTTGAGACGATTATTGCAGTATCATGTTCCGTCTCCGCAAAAATAAAATTGTTCGACTACTCTTATTTGCTTTATTTATCTAGTTTTGCAATAAGAGTATTTGCAATGCCCAACGAAATACCGCGTTTTCAATGGTCACATACCGTCCTGGCTGCAAGAACAATGCTCCTTCCATCGCCGCAGATGACTTCGGTGTGCCCAAACTTTGATTCCATTTTTAATAGGAAAATCCGCCGCGCATCGCTATGATTTATGGATTTCTAGGATGCTTAGAGCCCGCAGAGGGAGTTATCGCCTTATTTAGGCGATCTCAGACACCCTTTCAGGGCACCTTTATGCTGAGACTAGAAGCTCCGCATTCAGCGCAAGGTTTCTGCCCTTGCTAACACAAGTGTGAACGCGTAGGAACGCGCAACCAAAGCACTGCGGAAGCCGGCGAGCTTGGGCTGAAGGCGGAGCTTCTAGACTCAGCTTAGAGTATAGCTCAGCTTAAGCCCGTTCAATAGCTCGTCAAGCATTCGGATAGTGGCTCGTGTCCAATCGCTGCAAGGACAACAATAGCCGAAGCCCAAACACTGTCTGGAACTCAGCGTTTGTCCTGTGCTTTGCCAACCCCAGCGCGTGGCTATTGTACACATTGGCGGCATATAATCGTCTTCATGCAGATCACGTTGCTGCTTGTTCTGGCTTCGTGTTCAAGGAAAAAACGCTGCTCGTTTTTTTTTTTTAATTTTGTTTTGCGACCTCTATTGCACGAGGAAAAAAACTATAGCGCATGTTTTAGGTTATAAACATCAGAAATTTATTCTAAGTGGTATTTACGCGAAGTACATAACTCGTTGCACCGCTCTTTTAAGGCACCTGGCAAATTAGCATGTTTGGGGTCGTGCTTGCAGGTCTTGCGGAGGACCATTTTCGCCTATAGTGATGTTATAATTATATATTATTCAGCTCCCTTAACGCTTAATTACCGTGACGCTAGTTTCCCTTCAAAACACTTGTCTCTTATTTCAGCGAACTTTACAAATATGCCTGTTTGCATTTTCTGTTTCCTAATTGTTCTTGAACAATATATTTTTCTTTTCTGCTACGAGTCTTTCGCGCCTGAAGTGCCTGAAGTACTTTCTCTTGTACTTCGTACCACTCATTGAGTATAGTAATGATTACACGACTGTTGACGTTGTGGTACAACTATCTTACTCTAGCTAGTTATTGGATAAACGAAAAAAATGTTCGTGAAGCGAGCTTATAAAACTGTCTTCAAAGAAGCTCCTCAAATATTTAATTGAAATGTAACAAATATGTGATGGGACGTGGAGCCTTGACATAAAGTTTCTAGACAATACTCCAAAACGTTCGATTTTTACTATTAGCATAGTGTACACGCACTAACTGTAACCCTGGTGTGCGTGACGAATATCTTCAGAACTACCACTGCTTTATGTGAAATCAAAACGAGGAGACAAAAGAGAATTGTTCTAAATTTGTTGTCGTTATAACCCACAGTTATATATAAAAAAATATATAAATCGTAGGGATGCACAGATAGTGTAATTTACATATGCAACAAATAAGCAGTAGTCCCTTCTTCAGATATTCATTAGTCCAGAAGCAGGCGCACTTACGCGCGGTAGAAGTTATAGCGAAATCTTAGAAGCTAATTTCAGTGTCCTCGTTAGTTCCATTAAATATTCTTTTGTTTTTGCTTTGCTGGCGTTCTCTTCTCTCCCCCCCCCCCTCCCTCCTCCTTTCCATCCCCTTCCACATTTCCAGACGTACATTCCCAATTCCACAGTGTAGAAGTAAAGACGACATAGCTTTTGGGAAGATGAAAATGCGACAAATTACGAATGCGTTTTTGAATGTTCCAAACATCGCTTCCTGGCACCAGCCATGCCGAGCTTTTGGGCGAACGCTAATTCAGAAGTTATGTATGCAGTGGTGTATAATCCCCGCTTTCGAGTGCTGTTATTAATATTTTTTGTTGCTGTTTATGTGCCGGTCGGTCTTGGTAATAAAATCATTCCTTTTCTTAAGTACGCGCAAGAGTGGGTGTTTATTATCTCTTAGGAGTCGTCTCTTGCCCACTTGAGTGCTTTCTTCCATCGGGCGTGCCTAATGACTGGCGTATAATCGGGCCTAATGAACCGAACTTAAAACAAAAACAAAAAAACGTGTTAATTGGATGGGCACGAATGCGACGGACCAGCATGCGCCCCGCTTCGCAGTCGAGCGCGCATTGGCTCGTGGCCTCCGTGAATTCCAGTTTTTGCCCTATAGTCTTGTCGGTCTTAATTAACTTGATCTCGTGAACTCTCCAAGGGAACTGGGCTATTGTCGGCAAGACGACTGTGCTAAAGCGATCTGACTAATTAGAGAGTTTTAGAATAGGGAAGCCTAACGCTTTGGGTCCCCCGAATAGTTTGGGGCGTCGCATTGCGCATGCGCGGGTGTACCGCGCATGCTCAGTACGACGCCTTCAGGCCTTTAGGGGAACTCAGTGGATGGGGGCTTCCTATTTGAAGACTCTCTATTGTGTTTCTAGACTAAGTGTTAAAATATATGGTATAGGGAGTACGTAGCGCCGGATCCTTGAGAATACCTCGTCCTAGAACAAACTATGGCCTTCAAATGGTACAGTTAGGGTGACCACCCGTCCCGCGACTCGCGGGACTGTCCCGCATTGAGGGCCCCTGTCCGCGTCCCGCAAGAAAGTTCAAAATATTCAAAATGTCCCGCATTTCATACTGTCGTAAACTTCACTTCGCAACTCATGGTGCTGCCGAACAACGGGGCACGGGGAAGTGCGGGGGACGCTGGAATTGTGTGAATCGCAATGGTACGCCATATTCTATCAAAACATTGCGGTAAGCGACCGTCCTTCTTGCGGTAAAACCGTAGCGCATGCTCTGTTGGGCCCATAGTGGCAAAAAATTGTAAGGAAAATTTCTCGCCAAAAGTTTCAATATAAGATACTGTAATTTTTTTCAAATCGCTCTGTCATGGCGAAAGGGTTGCCGCAGATTCATTTTTTTAGCGAAAACAGCTACACAAGGCAAAAAGCCTGCAACTCACAACGGTCGAAAAAGAACATAATGTTAAATATTTGTGTAGTACCATATTGATAAAAGTAAGCGTTGACAGGAAACAATAAGCCGAAAAAGATTTACTGTTTCTTATTTCCATTTGAAGCGTTGAGTTCTTCTACAGTCGATTTTTGTGTTTTCAACTTTGACATATCTAATAACACATTTGGCATAAAAAATACATCACGAGCGCAACATATTTGAGCTTAATTGTTGAAATACAATTAGCAGGTGTATAAACAGCACAGGACATTATATGTGCGAACAGAGTCTCGGTTCGTCGTGGGCGTAATAAAACATTCCCTAACCCCCCCCCCCCCCCCCCTTGTCCTGCGTGTCCCGCATTTTGCTAGCAGGAAGGTGGTCACCCTAAGTACAGTATACACTGCCAACCGAACTAACCTTTTTTTTTAATATACCAACATGTTTGTATTGATGCACTTAATAAGAAAACAGTACGCGAAATGCTCACCTCTATCTTTTAAACGTTTCTCCTGCACGGCACTGCCTGTTTTTTTCCGTCTTTAAAATGTTGTGTTGACTTTTTCCTGCCTGCCGATCTGCCGTTAGGGGGCAAGGGCATCGTCAAGCTGCACCTTTTTGCATCTTTTTTGAATTGAATTGAATTGTTGAGTCTATTTGTAGACAGTGGGCAATTAGCCCCACTGGGCGTCAGGTGTGTCCGCTGTGGGTGACAATATCTAGCCAGCGCAGTACATTGCTAGCCTGGGGTCTCTGACGTGCACCACACTGTACAGTGATGCACAACCACACGCCGGTACGTGCTCATCCAGATCCAAACGGGCAGGAGTCGGAGGAAAAATTAGGGGGGGGGGGGAGGGGCGGCGCCCCCCCCCCCCTGCCCCCCACTCTTTTCCTGACGCGACTACGTTGGATAAACAAAAATCTGAAAAAATGCCTCGTTCTTGATCAAGTGGTGATTATTTGGTCAACAAACTAGATTTGTGCAGCCGAAGCAATACAGTGGATTCGGCCAATGATTTTTCCTTGGCAACGTCTTTGGTATCTCAATCCAAAAAAAAAAAAGGAGAGAGATGAGTGGACAAGTTCACCAGACGTGAAATTTACCGGCAAAGGGAAAGCGATGCTTCTTCGAAGTTAATAACTTAAGATGGCAGCTTGGCGTTGGACCCAATGAACGTGAACTGTCACGACGCTATTTTGCAGTTCAGAGAGAGTCTGGGAACCATCGCAAGGGCGTTAGGAACGATTTCCCAGTGGTGAAAATAAAGCTCGGCTGCTAGGGAGAGATCACTGCTTACCTCAGTCCTGGGTGCCGAATTTTTCATCGCAACTCTAGCTCTTCACGACGTTCTCGTAGTTACGCTGCCCCTGAGTCGGCTGCTCCAAAAGCCGGATCTCGAAATGAACAGTGTCTCGGACATCGTGTAAGACACGATCGTCGTCCTGAGCGAAAAGCCGAACCCGTTGAACGTCGAGAAGACCTTCAAATAAATTTTCGCACATGCAGAAGACATTGCCGAGAACAGCGGAGCCCTACTATATGCGCCTCGTCTAGCGCAACGACAGATGAACTGCGCGAAATTGCCACCACAGACAGCCGAGTCATACTTCCGCGCACGTGTCTACGTTCCTTTTTGTGGAATCTGTCGTGAAAGATTTCAAGCAACGTTTGTCGGAAGAACTGCTGGAGAACTTTTGCCTCGCCAGGTGAATGACTAGGAAGCTCAATCAGGGCTCAGTATCCTGGCAGTAAAATACGGCGTGCTCCTCGGAATAGGAAATGTAACTTTGCAAACCATCTCAGAGCCGAATTTTCCCTGTGGGTGGCGAAATGAAGACGGGAACAAGAGAAGGGGCCTCTTCCATCGACGGCTGTGGAGACACTTCAAGAGTCGGAACCAGAGCTCTATCCCAACATTAGGACTCTGCTGCACGTTCTCGCCACACAGCCATGTTGTGACGGATGAGCGGTTCTTCTCTACCCTTCGTCGGATTAAGGCTTGGAGTAGATCGCGGTGTGGTGAAAAGCGACGCAACGGTCTTGCCCCCCTCAACGTCCATCGAGATGTCACCGTCGACCAAGAGAAGGTGGTAGACCGCTACGCGCAGGGAAGCACGACGACGGAAGAACCCTTAATTTGATAATTTGTGGAAACAATTGTCTGTATACTGTCCTCCCCAAATGAGGGGGTTATTCTCTTTATCTCGTTAGATAAACGTGAATCTGCTAAATAAATAATTTTAATGTTGTTGCATGCAATTTGCCTAGGCACTGCGTTGAAGAGCATTTGAGCTCGCAATTTTGTTTTCTATTGGTTTCACGCATCCACTGCAAGTCCGTAAAGAATCGAACCTTTACTTTTGTTTGGCTGTATCGCGTAAAACACTAAATAACTGAGAGAAACGTCGCTGAGGAATCCCAAGCATTGTTTCCCTATTAGAGTTTAATTACTCCAACTAAATGTGCAAAATCCCGTCGCGTCACACTGTTCTCAAGAAGAGTGAGTCAATAAAATAACAATTAAAATAACAAGGTATTTTGATCACTTTCGTCAAGGAATCACAAAGTCTCCATATTATTCGGCCTTCTTACATTTGTCTTGCGAACAAATCCTTTCTTATCCGGTCCTCGAAAAGTTCTTTTTTTTTTTTTTTTGTCTAAATTCATGAATTCTTTCTGATCGAGTCTTTGCTAAAACTCTGTCACGCTGCGTGGCTCAATTGCCTGTGTTGCTTAAAGGGGGATAGTTACTGCTTAGATGTAGAATATAGAACCATGCACACGTACCTCTCTCTCTCTCTCTCTTTGTTTTTTCTTTACTACTTATAGTGTAAATTTTTGAACCACTGAAGCAGCAGTTGAGTGCGGGTTTATAAAATAGAACAAGAAGCAAATAAAACTTTAGTGGGGATTTTTAGGCTGTAAAAAATGTTAAAACACGATTAATAGTTTCCATTTAACCTTTTTAGATACCCTAAAATTACTTACCCCCGCAACTGAAAAAAAAAAATCACCACCTCCCTCTTTTTCTTTTCCGTACAAGGAATATTAAGGTTCTAAAATGAACTTATATACCCGAGGTACGGTTTAAGTGTTTAATGGCTTCTTCGTACGCTGACACAATAGGGAATTGTAGTAGATCGTTTTTCTCCTCCGCTACGGTATCCGCGAAGAAAACGCCGCAGCTGCGCATGCGCGCCGCCAGCCTTGTCTGCATAGTTTAAGGTCTTGTGGCGGATTACGGAGCGCTATCCGGGTGTTTAGCGGGCTGCGGAAACGGTCTACTACGATTCCCCACTCCTTCCGACGGAGAAGCGCTCGAACTAACGCCGCATTCACAATGGCGACTCAACCGCGTCCACAAAGCGATTGCGCACGCGGTTGCTTAAAGACGCCATACAAGTTCACGTGCAGTTGATGACAAAAACGAGCGAATCCGCTTCACGTTTGCGATTCCAACGTCAGTGTGAATGCAGCCTTAAAGGAAGAGCACGTAGCTTTTTCCAACGCTCAGCCTCCGGAAGCGCGCAGAGTCGCCCGTAGCTTTGATATTAGTCACTGAAAGCTCAAGAAACGGATGACGGGAATTCTTATGTTTACGCACCTTAAATGCTTCATGATTCGTTGTTCCACAGCGTTCTTAACGGTGGATGCTGCAATCCCATTGGCTTATGAGCGAGAGGAAGGTGTTTGGGACATGGCACCCCCCGCGTTCCTTAAGCTCTCCGGGGTTATAACTGTGAAAAGTATATGAAAACTGAGGTTGCAACGCCGTCGAAATGTTAAGACGCAAGAAAATTGTGGCTGGAGGGTGCCATTCTGACGAACTCACACACACATGCTCGAGCTTATTGCAGCTTCGACGCCGGTGGACGTTCTACAATAAGTATTCAGCCGTTTCTTAATAGGCTGTCGGTGAATATGCATTTCCTTTAATTGTGTTTACGCTATTAGAACACACTTAAACAGCAACCCACGCAGCAATGACAAAATAAAAATATCCCTTACCAAATGTCCCCTCTCTGGTTTCCTTTATCTTTTGTACACGCGTATATTACTATGTTGATGTATTTCTGGACGCTTCCTGCGGGGTTTCCGTCCCCTTTCCCTTATCTACAAAGTCCAAATTAATAAAAAAACAAAAAAAAAACTAGACGGCATTGTTAGGTTCAGCTGGCGACTCTCCCGGTGAACCTGAAGCAACGCAAAAAGGTCGTGTTCCAAGATATGCTGAATCTTACTCCCCAATAAAGGGTTTGTACACTTCGCGAAACTGTTAGCACGAGCAAGCAATCGCCAGCAATTTGTTTTTTTTTTCCTCTCTTTGTATCAAAAGTCAGTAATGAATACTACTAGTGTAGTGGAAAGTGGCCGCCAATATCCTTTCGGAGTAAAATGCCAAAACTCGCTGAAGTTGTGTTCGCGCTAACAGTGTGACGCAGAATAGCTTAGCGTTCGAAAACCTACTTGCTTGCAGCGTCGCTCTGTCTGTGTTGTCGCGTTATATACTCCGCGGGAGTAACTCGGATCAACTCGAGTAAGATCTGGAACCTAGCCAAAGTGATGCAGTCTCCTGCGTGCGGAGTTGCAGACACTAACCGAGTTCGTGCGCGCCGCGTAAGTGCCGCGTCAGCGTTAGAAGCTCATCTGCGCCATCAAGGAAGCACGCTTGCCCCGCGCGTAATGCGAATTTTGCGCTCCCAAAATGCGCCGAGACGCGCACTTCTGCAAGAGCCAGAGAAAGACAGCAATGAAGCGTATTTTCTTGCATTGTGCCGCTCACACTCTCGAGTTTTGGTCACAGCAACCTGTATATGATTGCCGCAAAATCAGCAGGTTGGGTTAATTAGCGATGGGGCGTTGTATGAGACGGTAGTTGTGGAGAACTATAATACCTTATCGTGAAGTGACTTCATATATTTGTGCGACAAAATTCGAAAAGGCTCTGCGCCTTGACTGCGCGACACCTTTAACGCAAACACGACATCGGCGTTTTTTGTTTGTATTTTTCATCAACACAGCACTGATGGGCACCGAACTTTACCGCTTTGAGTACTGCAATAAATGATAATTTACCCCCGCACTAGTAGTTTTTATGGCAGCGGACACAGCACTGATGGGCACCGGGGATTACTTTTTCGCACTAACAGTGTCGATCTTTGTGAAATGCGGGGCACAGTTAGCGCAAACAAGACATCCGCGAACGCTTTGCGTTGTGATGTGAAGTCCGACATCTTTGTCCTGTTCAACGTCTCGAAGAAAAGTGTTAGCAATGCTGCAGGAGAACATAAACAAGGCTCTGCCAAAAGATGACAAAATGGAATGGAACCCCAACCACCACCTCGAAGACGGTACTGCCACGTACGTACAAAGTGGACTCTTCTGTGAACAAAAGGCACACAATACTTTACATAGTAGGACGGGATAACGGGCGTATATCTAAGCAGGGGGAACTCGCATTCCACGTAATGCAAATAGTCAACGCCCCCCGCCCCCACGCCGGGCTCCCGATAAAATACATTGTATTTCGCTCGCTTCTACCAGGCGTGCACTTCCAGCGCCTAATGTAAACTGCACGAATGGAAGAATTTTTGTCTATTGTATCGGAGAACAAAACTGTCCAACTTGCAGCATTTTCCCTCTCTTACCAGCTGGTACTTCGTCTTCAAATGGACGTAGGAAAACGAGGTTACGTACGACCCGAGCCTCCGTAAAAGCGCTCTAGGCTGGAAGTAGAGTAAAACAGCCTGAGAGCTTTTCCTGTTTCTTGTCAACAGCACTCAAGCAAATCACAGACTGAGGAAAACGAAACGAAGAAGCAGCGTAGAAGGACTACAAACAGGAACGAAAGAAAACAGGGAAGGATAGTTTGTCGTGATTTGCTAGTTGGATTTGCGTTCGGACTGCCTAGATTTCCGAATTTCTGTCCCTCACCCGCTTTTTTTAGGCGAGTATTGAGATACATCCCTTGCTGAAACAACGCGCTCAAGAACAAAAAAAGGTAAATGTTAAACTAGATAACGGTAGAAAACTAATCAGGCGTTTACAATGATGCTTTTAACCCGAGACAGGGGAAGAAGGAGGATTTTTTGTTTTTGTTGCCAGTGGAAGAGAAAGTAACAGGGACTAACAGCGTCTCTAACTCAGCTAATAATTTTATTCGACCAAACTTCTTGTATTCAGAACTACAACCGCCACAAAATGACCGAACATCCTGTCTCTCAAGGACACGTGCACAACCCTCATCCACATCACAGTACAAACTAAATGAGGCCGCCACCTACAAAGCAAAACCACCTTTCGAATTAAGGCTAGCCCACATGGCGCGTTTTTCAGTGCGTCTAGACGCGCGTCTCGGCTTGGAAGCCAGACGCGTGCGCCCAGTGAAACCACAGGCAGCGCTACCGGGCAGCGGTTCGCGTCTGCGTTTCCGAAGCGTCTGCCCAACGTAGCCAGACGCGCTTAATAAACAAACGCAAAATTTAGATAAAAATCGCGCGTTAAATGATGGCTACATGCCGAAATATTTAATTTTATTAATAGTAAGCACGCATTTTTATTACATAAAATGCAATGAAGCTCAATTTCACTCATTTTCATCCTTTTTAGTGCGTACGCCTCATCCACCTTTCGGTACGCCATCGGCATCACCATCTCACGAGCCAAAACATTTACAGCTGGCCGCTACAGAGGTTGTGTTCTTGCGGCTGTTGCCGATAGTATTAATTTTGTTCCTTTGTCTCTCGGTGTCCTTGTATTCTTTAAATTTCGCCTGCAAGAGTGCAGGATGCTTTTGTACTTCGCTAGCTCCTCTCTGTTCCGCTGAAGGAGCGTCAGCGTCTCCCGCGGAGCAGGGAGAGGTCCCTGGATTTGTGCAAAAGGTATTGTAAACTGATGTCCGCGGGGGGAAGGACGTAACCCATGTTCGCCCTGCTGCGAGCGTTGGCGGGCGCTCTGCCGTGGAATGGCACAGTGCTGTTACTCGTTTTTGTATGTGTATCTTTCTTTTTTGAGTGTTTGCATTTTTATTTTCCCCTCCCGTATCCCTTTTCCTACTTGGCGGTGGGCTAGCAGGCGCACCTGCGTAAGGGTCTCAACCTGTCTGCCTAGCCTTGCACGCTGCCGAGTAGGTATCGCAATCTGTGCAAATAAAAATTATTATTATTTTTATCACCTTTGTCGCAAGGTCTGTGGCGAAAACTACAGTCCTACAGTGGCGAAAACAGTAGAGAAACTTCAAACGCTCCTTGCAACTAGTGAACACGGCCGTTCGTTGGTTGTTGCTTTCTAGACGCAGCGCGAAACGCGACGCCTGGACGCAAAATATCTGGCTCCTCCAGATACGCCGGAATGCGCCTAAAAACGCTGCGTTTCGTCCCGGCGCCGGAAGTGACGTCAAAGCGCAGGCGCAGACGCGACGCAGACGCGGTTAAAAACGCACCATGTGGGCTAGCCTTTAGACAAAAAAAACCTTCTAGACAGCTAGACACCTCTAGTTCGTGCGACCTTGAAAAGCAGGACGTTCGGTGATTTTGTTGCGGTTGTAGTTCTGAATATAAAGAGGTTGGTTGAATAAAAAGATTAGCCGAGTTAGAACCGCTCTCTGTCCCTGTTACTTTCTCTCCCACTGAAGAAAACGCCTCCTTCGTCCCCAGTCTCGGGTTAAAACCATCATGGTAAACTTCCATCACCTCGGGATTGAGAGTTCAAAACACGGGATGTTTGTATTAGCGAAGAAACAAGTGCTAATGATTAGTGTCTCACTAGCCTCTCTTTTCGAGTATCGCGAATGCTTCGTCATCGACTTCTTCTCAAAATGGCCTACCAGCCCCAAACCGCGCAAGGTTAATCCGTATCTTTCATTAGCCAAAGTGTGACGGCGTGTAGTCAAAGAGCGTCGCTGTGGTCGACTTTCTACGATTGATCATGCAGCCACTCACTTTAAACAGGACAAATTCTGCTTTTAAAGAAGACGCTTACAACTTCCTGTAACGCCGAATTAGAGAGCAGCTCTTGAGGAGGAGGAGCAGGGGAGGGACTGAGGGGAGGGTATTCCCCTCCTCCTCATCCGTACCCTCTCCTCCTCCTGTCCTCCTCCCTCCTTATCTCGTCCTCCTCCCTCCTCTCCTCCTTCTCACCCTTCCTCCTCCCCTCTTCCCTTCTCCCCATCCTCCCTCCTGCTCCTCCCTCCTCATTCCTCCTCCACCCCTCCTCCTCCTCCCCGCGTGTTGCATCATGGGAAATGTCCCATAATGGACCGCGCGAGACCCTCGTGACGTAACTCGTGACGTCACGTGTGACGTCACGAGTACCGCGCGTCGCATTATGGGACATTTTTCATAATGCACCCCGCGGTTACGCCGATGGCGACGCCGTTCAAGCCGGAAACGGGCACCTAAGAGCTGCGCTCTAAAAACAGAAAAAAGTAATGTCATGAATGGCAACTTTGACATTGTTGGATTAAGAACACGTCGACTCCAAGCTTCCACCGTACTTTTTACGCACACCGTAGAACCTTTCGGCGACAATTAGTGATCCTCGTAGCGACGTCATTAGTAGGGCGGCACCAAAACATCTCGGCGCTAATAGCAAACCCCTCTGTTAAAAAAACTCTGCTGATATATGAAGGTTTAAGCTTGCCATGAGTTCGTGTCCCGGATATCCGGATAAAATTATTTTCCTTTGGAGGCGAAGCTACGGCCCCGCTGTGACAACTGCCGTCGCAACAGTGAGCGGAATTCACGAGAAAATAAACACTATATTCTGTTCCCCCTCACGGTGGACCGTTGAAGAGGCCGCCACGAGCCATCGAAGACAATACAATGCCGTGTGAGTGTCACGTGACCTTTGGAAGGGGACCCAGTGACACGCGGGACACGTACTGTCCTGTGATACGCTCACAGCACGTCTGGATTGGCTGGAACGGCACTTACCACCCTCTGCAGTCCGTTGTGTAAGAAGAAACGGGTTGGGCTTCCTGATTTACAAACGGGACCTGTCGCGATTTCCCTTCACTCTCCATTTGCTTGCGCAAGGGGAGACAAGGGGAGACAAGGGGTTATTAGGGGAAAGCGCGCGTTATGGGCCGGGCGTCACTTCCCTAACGAGGACGGACGACATTCCCTAGCTCAGCGCGGAGGGTGCCTGAATTCCCGGGCTTCGTTTACACCCCTATGCTGACAGTGCAGTTGAAGCTACGTGCTCGCCGGGACCCCGCTCGCTGCGCGTGATAACGTGGCGAAAGATGGACGTATGAGTGGTCCAACGAGCATGTGTAGCTTCCACCACGCTGTCAGCTCTGTGGTGAACGGAACGGAATATACAGCGCGCTTCGTCGCCATTACGTATTCCTGCTGCATGGCCTTAGCGCACTCGGGACGCCAGGTGTAGTTCAGGGCCGCCCTCGTCGAAATACACTTCTTCATGCAAATGAGGAGTCAGTGTTGGGTTTTTGTAACGAACACGGATGCCTTTGTGTGGTCTCTGGGTTGAGGCGCACCTTGTTGCCAGCGGAGCAATCAGTGCGTGCCCGATGTTTGAATTCGATTCGCTCGGTGCGTGTCAGTGTGTTCTTTTGTGCCGCCACCGTCCTCTCCTGACGTTCCCTACTTTTTTGTCGTTTGTTTTGTTTAGACTTCAAATTGCCTTTTATATTTTGCGCAAACGGGCTGACGCATTGTACGAAGAAGAAAAACGCAAAGAGAGTGAGTGTGTTGTGTCTCATGGGCTTGAGGAATATCAGGGTTTAATCTTATGGCACCCCTTTCTCTAGATTCGTGCCTTAGGGGGGGGGGGGGGGGGTTGCTATAGACCAACACGCGGCCCTGACGTCACGCAGCTACGGTGGCGCTGTCGACGGCAGAGCGCATGCGCAGACGCGACGCTTCACGCGAATTCGGTTTCTGCGCATGCGCAGTGCCCACACCTGGTGTGGGCAAACGCGGGCTTGTTTGCAAACAGCGTGTCGGTCTATAGCTTGTTGCAGGTTAAGAATAGCAGGAAAACCTCCTCCTCACAAAGAACTCCACTCTCCCACTTCAGCAGGGCGGACGCTGGGGAAAATTCGAGGGAAGATAAAGAAACCGCCAGTCAGGGTTAAACAGAACTGTTTACCCTGACTGGCGGACTGTCAGCATTTCCAACAGTATTGCATTTTTTGAAAGAGCAATATGTCTGAATCGAAAATTTAAATAAGAATACATTGGGTGAAATATTATCCTCCTAATAACATATTTCTCGGTGTGGTGCATAAAGGTTCTTTTTATGTTTCAAATAATGTAATTATATCCCGCTGCCCGATCTGCCTGTAGGGGGCAGGGGCTATGTCAAGCTGCAATTCTGCAGTATTTACAGCGGAGCTGTTAAGGACTAGTTTCCTCGGGATCGTGTCCGCCGGCACATAAATGTCGACACAACACTCCGGACAGCTGCCACCATCTATGAGCGACTGCGGCAACCTTTCGAGCCTTTCCACTCTGGCTTGCCGACTTGCGGCCGGCCATTACTTCATTCCCACCATAGTATAGGGCTTCGCTGATCTTCCTTCTTCGCCAGAGTGGAAAAGCTGTACGTTTTTTCTCTGCCCCCATCGCCCATTTTGTATTACAGAAGTAAATAATATGAATTGAATTGAAAGCTATGTGGCAGTGGCTTGTCCTGCTAAGTATAAACTAGCAACATATAATAGGTGCCCCGCCCCAGACGCGGTTAGATGGTCGCTTCGCTACAGAGCCAACTGGACGAGCTATGTAGCCTCCCGGCCTCCGCGTGCCTTCCTGGACAAGAAATGGTGCTTAGTTTCCTCTGGCGAGGCGTTGAGAAAGCCTCTATCCCGTCGGATATAAGAGGAACGAAAGAAGAGAGAACAATTGTACTCCTGTGAGACGGACGCTAAAATTGCATTTTAGCCAAATGGCATTCAGGATTTTCAAATGGCATTCAAGATCGGACTTGCCACCTGATGTTTATTTCGATTGTGTTCGCAAAGTCGCCTCGGGCACACATAGCACGCTGACGTTATTAAATAATTTCAACTCGGCAAAGCACCATATATGTTTTGTCTGCAGGGACAACAAAATATAACAGACAACCAGGATAGAAAGCTACGTACAGAGCGCGACACTGTTAGCGCAAACAAGCGATCGACGGTTTTTCAACTCTTTTTTTTTTAAATCAAGAAATGCCATCCAAGTTATTATTGCTACGGAAAGAGCTTATTTAGTTCTATAATGTAAGCGATAAAAGTTTGTGCTCAATAATACTATTTAGAAGTAAAATGCAAAAATGCACCGATGTCGTGTTCGCCCTAAAATTGATGTGTACACTAATTTTAAATTTATTCGGTTTCTGACGAAAACTAGATGTTTTGTGGCAACCATGAGGTCGGGCGAAATCCATTGGCCAACGTAACGTTGTCATAAGCCAATCCGTAATTCGAGCCTCCAGCCACTACAGCTGACAGCTTGCTCGATTTTGGTTCTTGCGGTGATTTTGGTAGTGCTTGCTTGTTCTGACTGTTCCTCACGCTCGATCTTCGTCTGCCGTGTTCACTTCTACGCCTGCGAGGGGTCCTGGATGCCGTCGCTATCACGACGGTATAGGTTGATCTTGGTTCGAGCAGTCTCCGGCAGTTGAGAAGGCTGTCATCTTCGTCGTAGGTGCATTCCGCGAGCTTCGCCTCGAAGAGACACTTCTTTTGAACAGTTTAGTACTGTTGCTAGAGCAACACATACGGCGTCCCGGCATACTCAGCAAATGAACGCTGGTTTGAAGACAAGCTACCATACTTACTACGTCTTCAAGCAACCGTTTGGGTGATGCCGGCGACGTGAACAGGGTACCTTGCGAATGTGTATCCGCTCTACATGGCGGCCTAGGATGGCCACTTGACTTGTGTGCGCCTAACCGTTCCAATAAGATTGCGAGACACTATACTGCGGAGAACACAACCATCGCCAACGTATTCGTCACGTGGCACTCCACTACCAAGTGATTACATCCGCCCTCGGACGCGACTGGCCGAAGATCGTGAGCGCCGCCGAGACCGCTGAACGGTTAAACACACGTGGGAAAACCAAGCTGCCCTGGGGTTCCCGCGGGCATAGAGCGTCGCTACATGACTGTCACCTGAGCCATCGTCAAGTTCTAGCGAATACCAAAACTACATCGGCCGGTAGGTACCCTTTCTGCAACAAAGACGTTTATTGTACCGAAATACAATTTATTAAGGATCTTGATGTTTGTATTGGTAGAACAGATATTGTCACGAATGACGATATGATGAGGCACTATATATATGATTTTTAGAGATCTTCGAAAATTTAGGCAATCTTGTTTAGAACTCAGAAACTTAAAAAAACGCTTGTTTTCCTAGAGGCTATATGCAAGATTTCTTTTTTAGCTATCATTATCATGCCATTCGGAGACGCCATATTGTTTTGTTTTTGTCACATCTTACAGCTGTGGACGAAGCACATCTGCATTGAACTCGATCTTTATAATATTAGGGCAATGTATTTGTGCACTCAATGGGTTCCTGTTTAGTTTGGTTCAAAACAGAAAAGAAAGACGGCCGCGAAATTCTGAAAATGGAAGTGTCAGCAACGAGGTCGCAAGTCACGTCACTCAAGCAGTGAATTGGGCCATCCAGGTTAGTGAACGGTTTTTATGGAAGAGGTTATGTGAAGACTTCGTACTGGACTTGCAGCACGTGATCATATTTTAGATCTACGACTCCCACTTTGCCGGCACCATTGTCTCTCGTGCGAAACTATTGGTACAACCCCCTCCCCCCCAATATGGCGGAAAATGTATATTTGACCACGAGTACACTAGATGGCGCTTTTCTTTTTGCATATGGTCTATATTACTGATTGAAATTTAAATCTGACTGATGTAGCTCATGCCAACATTGTAAAATTATTTTTATGTGAATGAGTTTGATGTGAATAAAAGAGAACTGGACTGATCGTCTTCCCAATTGTAACTAAACGGGAATTTGTGTGCATGTTTAAAATGCATACAAATTCCCGTTGAAAAAAAAAAAAACAAAAAAAAAAACGTTGCGTGGTGAACTTTTCACTGCATCTGCTTCCTCACTGGATCTCCAATTTTGGGGATTATATGTCTAAAGTGCAATATATTTGATGGCTAGACGACTGATTTATCTTTTGTGATGTTTCTATCCAAATACAGCGACATCCTTTAGGCTCTGATACACCACTGCTACCAGTTCCAATATCTGAACGTTGGGATGCTGAGTCAGTGATGGTAACCATATCCTGGAGGTTGGCAATACCTAGCATTATGAAGCACTAACACTCCAGGCATATATGGCCACTGTCAACGAGACTGCCGTATCCCAACTGATCCTGTGTAACCACGTGTTCCAACTGACATCTAGCATGCTCGAACGCTGCTCGCCTAAGGACATGATAATGCAGGAAACTGCACGTTGATCAGTCACTTTCGTATATGTAACAACCCTTCTAGACTTGTCGGCATCACTCCAAATTTCTCGTAGTGATGGATACATTTTAGCTAATTCCTGGCTTGGAAAATTAGAGTGAACACAGGTGCCATACTTTGATTTACTTTATGTTCGAGCGAAACCGAAGCTAGGAGCATGAGCATGTTGCCCTGCACGATACTCCCAGTACACGATCGTGCATGCTTGGTAAGGGCATCGAAAGCCTGTAGCTCGCAGTTAAAGTGAAATGGAGTCTAGCATCATGAGAACAATGAGAACATTCTTCGCTGTCACCGGCCGCAAGCTATACACTGCCCAACAGACGACTGGAAGGTAGTGGTTGAACACGAGCGCCCTACATAGGAGAATTTCAAGGCTGAATTCTGGTACCAGGACGGAAACCTTCAGCTGGACATCTGTTTCCGAGTCTTCGTGTCACGTTATTAGCCTTTTTCCTACTGACGGATAACTGAGAGATATTGTGCCCATACACGCCCAGACGTCTCACAAGCAGAGGTTGGCATTTTTGGCCGAACTCATACACTCACAGCTAGCTAAAAGGAAGAAGTTAAAAACTCACTCACCCTCACCCTCATGGGTGAATTTACCTTCAAGTCCTCACTCACGAACTCATGAAGTCACCGAACTCATAAACTCACCAAACTGAAGAACTGACGCCCCTCATTGAACTCATGAAGTCACCGAACTCACGCCCTTCACCGAAATCACGCCTCTCACCGAATTAACTTTAGAGTTTTAGTAGGTCATACACTGAGGAAAGCGGGACCAGCGGGCGCGAGCTCGATCCGTGATTCGGAGTGAAGGCACGAGATCTCGCTAGTAAAGCGTAGCTCTAAAATACGATCTACTAAAACTCTCTAAAGTTTCGTCTTACTGTTTGTTTCGCTTCGACTCTTTCCGCGCGCCGGTCACTCGTCGGCCGACCGCTTGACGAAGACTCGCTTTGTTGGGATACAAGGGCGCATCATCGCGAGTCTCGCGAAGAAGTATTCTTTACAGTGTGGACTATTTGTTTCAAACATTCGCGAGATCTTCGTGCAAGTACGGAGTGGGGCATCTGCATCGCTGTTTATTCAGGTGTGAGCTCTTGTTCTAACACGCACCACTGTGTGTTTGTATTTTGTTCCTGTATACCATATTGCGAACTTCTCCTTAGTTGTAGGACGCGGTTTGCAAGGCAATTCGTTGTCGAGTAGAACTATTTCAAAACGGTCTATCTTTATATTTATAGTTGTTCACAGAAATTATTTCCCCTAAAATAATTGCCTGGCGGATATGTTTTTTTTTTTTTTTCTGGAAGAAGGAACGATTGAAAAATTTCGTGCGTACCATATTATTGTATAATAATAGTTTTACATCGTCTCTCGTTTTTTTTTTTTTGTTGTTGTTGTTGCACCGCACATACCGATTAAAGGTGGAGCGTTCTAATCTACCAACTTCGTGCCTCGTAAAATATTATGCTTTATGAATCCTGACATAAAATCCTGATCGGTGTCAGATGCCTTCGGTATTCTTGTTGCTCGTACAATGTGTGCTTGTGATCAAATCTGTCAGCATATTAAATACAAATATTTGCAAACTACATGTACATAGTTCTCTTTTCAAAAAAAGAAATAATTAGTTTTTGATGAATGGTAATTTTAAATTTTTCTTCACTAATTTCAATGAAGAAACGGCCTACTAGGTCAAGATTTGTGTTGTTAGATAAAAACAAAAAATGGGGCGCTCAATTTCTTCGGGCGGGGAAGGTTGCTTCCGTAAACGCACGCGCATGCACGCATATCAAATTTTTTTTAATTACTTAGGTTTGGATTTTACCCTTCTCGCTGTTATTTACTCGAGCAAATATATGCCATGTTGCTAAAAAAAAAAAAAGACAATAGCGCTCCTCGTAAACGACTGGGGCGTGCACCGGAGCGAGCTGTACTGGTTGATAAATAATAATATATAGGAAAGATAACTAGTATCTAAATACTAATGGAGCTAGTAAGAAAACCCAATAACTGGCACGTGGAGAGTGTTCGGGTGCAGCCAGTATTCAGACTATGCCAATGGCCCCCTCTTGAGCGACTAATGGAGTGTCGAATAACAGGTTAGGAATGTCAATTTGTTATCACCAATATTAAGTGAAAGTAAAAAAGATCGTTTTATATCTCTTTGAATGTAATCTATTAATTTGTCATCTGCAATTGTTCTCTGCCAGTCCACAATCAAATTAACTTGTATATATTATCGAATAAATGTAGCAGCCTTTAAACCCAATTGCGAACAAGTCCGGCTTTTTGGGGCGCACTCTAAGAAAAAATGGAGGAAAAAGGTAGCAACGGCGCGTCTTCCTCCCTTCTACTGGCGCGCCCCCAAGCGGACACGAGAAAAAGGGAGGAACGAAACGTTTTTCTCCTTCTCCAGGCAGACGGGAGAAAGCTTTCGCCGTCCTGACTTATATTCTTTCGGTTTCGTTTTTCGAGCACGTCGCACACGTTGTTTAAGAAAAGTTGTTGAGTTGATTGAGCTTCAGCGGCAACGAAGGCCACCGTTAATTCCGTCTTCTAGTCCAAACGTGCAGAACGTTTCGGTTGCATTTATGTTTTTATCACTAATTTTATCAAACGAGCAAACGAAGCCGCAAAAAACAGCGAAGTTCCGGAACAGTGCCAGCAGAGCTACGTACACTGGGTAAGATCGCCGTCTCGCCGTCTACGGATTGCGGAACCCACCCTGCCCACCCCACGCCAGCCCACGCGAAACTACAGTAGCGGAACCACGCGGATCTGTGTCGACTAGGGGTATGCGAATATTGAAATTTTCGAATACGAATCGAATACGAATAAGACAAAAAACGGGTTTCGAATATCGAATCGAATAACGAATATGTGTCTAGTAATACAAAATTGCAAAACAAGAGGTAAGAGCAGGTTTTATTGCCTTTTTAAAATAAATCAATGCAACTGCATTTTTCTGGGCTGCAGCAGGCTAAAGATACTTCTAGTAATGCACTCATTACAAATTATCCTGTAGGAAAATTAACTGTTCAACGTGTTCAGAAAGTAAGCGCTCGCTACGCGCCGTGACAACATTCCCGCCAGTAAAAAGACCCTTTCACTCGGGAAACCTGCGAAATTTCACTAAAATTCGAAGAAGTCCGACTTGTGGACAGTGTTGCCCGGCTACTACACGAATATTTTGAATTTTGGAAACAAATAATTTAGAAAGTAGTTTATTTTATATTTATAAAATGGTTACCAATGTTTTCGCTATATCAAAGCGAAAATATGCGCTTTAACGCTTTCATTAGTTATTAATGTGAACCTGTGATGCCAATAAACCCAACAAATTTTGCACTTTTCCTACGCCAGGTGGAATCAAAGAGTTCTTTTTTTTTAAATTTTTGCGCATGCTCACAGAAGTCGAACTTCAGTCGAACCTTTGTCGAACATCATGTTGAAAGGTCGAAAAAGTCGAACTTGGTCGAACTCAACCTGGGCAGGTTCGCGGCATCCCTAGTTTTAACTTTTGACTGCGCGGGAGTGGCAGGAGTTGTTGTCGATGACGATGCAATGTTCTGCTTGCACCTAGCTTTTTCTTTCTTTTTTTTAATTTTCATTCATTTTTATTAGATAACACACTGGAGATTTATTTTATATTTATATTTCACTCTCGAGGTTTGTTTTATTGTATCAATTTATAGAACGCGCAATTACATCACATATTGCTATAAAAGTGCCACACAATAAAGGGCTTGGTGAAAAAGAAACCGACACTGATCCTGTCTTGCTGCCATCGGAGAGACAGAAACGGAGCAGACCGATAACACACGCATCATACGCCTTTCTCAGTGAATAAACATATTAATAAGGGAATGCGTCGCAGGCAGATTATTCGTTACTTGCTCGAATATTCGCAGTTTGTGCGAATATTCGCCATTTTTCCCGAATATTCGGCTATGGCCGAATATTCGGGTTCTTCCGAATATGCAATTTTCGAATTGAATACGTTTCGAATAAGGAAAATATTCGAATCGTATTCGAAATTTCGAATATTCGCACACCCATAGTGTCGACGTTTTCGACGTTATGGAAATCGCAGGAACTGCGTCCAAGACCGGCAGGTTTTGCTGCAGGCTGCCTGGGTGCCTTCCGTGCTGAGTTCGGTTCTGTTTTCCGATGCCGAGTGCCAACCGGCAATCAACGTGGCTTTGTATTTCTGCGTGTCAGCAACATAGCAGCAACATCGTGATGGCAGTGTTGTGCGTTGTGAACAGAAGACTGAATTATCGCCGATGTGACCGTGTGTTCGCGTACCAGTGGTGTAACAACAAGATGAGGTGACGTAAACTGTCGGGCATTGATGCCGCTGGCCGAGCCGTGATCGGAGGGGGCGGGGTGTCGCAGGTTGACATTCCGCTTTACATTAAAGAGTTTAGACCACTTGAGGGATTAGGTGCAATCGGTCGACGTGCGGATAGTCATGTTGGAACGCTGGTCTGAACAGTAAGCTCCTATCGTACTGTGACCAATGTGACTGTCGGTTGTCTCCTCCCCGAGAGCGATTGCGCTCTGTGGAAAGGACTGAAAAG
The DNA here is from genome assembly GCA_013358835.2 of Ixodes persulcatus. Lineage (NCBI taxonomy): Eukaryota > Metazoa > Arthropoda > Arachnida > Ixodida > Ixodidae > Ixodes > Ixodes persulcatus. Next base: position 459,119 of record JABSTQ010009990.1, read on the forward strand.
TACGAAATTATGACGGAAAGCACGTATATATACGTACAGTGTGGATTTTCAGCATTAAAAAAGAATAGTAGGTAAAATCGAAAAAGAAAAAAAAGCTACCCTTTATTTTGATTGTTAAATATACTACAGTTCCTGGAGAAACTGCCCTCCAAGTGGCGCGCTGGGATGAGCGCTAGAAGTTTTCGAGCTCGCCACGGTGTAGCTCCGTACACTTAACACCTGCCGAAAGTCGTGGCTTTGACTGCATTCAAGTCGATCGAAAAGCGATTTCTCTGCCCGTGAAGCATCACTTCCAGCTGAGTGAATATCCGCTCTACAGAGATTAATTCAAGACGGCAATTGAAGCCGTGCGCGAACAGCACAAATAGAAAAACAAACTACAACTAGAAATACGGGCTACGACGCGCCGTGCGGGGAAACAAACTCATGGCTTCGAGCCGCATTGGAGCGGCTTGATTTATTGGCTTCCAAATAATTACGGCATGATCGAGCGTTTACTTCTTTATAAGAGATTCATCCCCTGAGCCATTCGAAATATTCTCAGTGGTATTACATTGCTGGGAAAAGATCAACATGCTGGGAATATTTTTTATTGCTTAGGGAGTCACCGAAAAATTCCGTACGTTCCAAACGACCAGTATAAAAGCCAGAAACGCAGATCTCGGGTGTAGTAAAGGTGACATACTGACCCATTGGTTCAGAAACACTTCCTTTGATTTCCTTGCTTTCAAAACTCTCACTCACTCACTCACTCTGGTGTAGTGTTCGGGTCAGTGTGCCGTTGTGTTGACATTTGTATGTGCCATGTGTGTGTATGTTACTGTATGTTCACCTGATGCTTGTAGTATGCGTAATGTGTGTATAGTAGAGGAACCGAAAGCGCAAGGATAGCCTGAGCAAAATAAAAAAAAAATATTTTTTTATAGAACATGAATTGGGGGGTACCTAGCGCCGCCTAGCTATGCTGGTTGCAATTACTGTGTTTGGCCCTGCCATCTGGTGGCAAGCGATTTAACCTTCTTTCACTCTACGCGGTAAACAGCGGCTTCGAGTTTGTTTTTTTGAGAGCGGCTTTTGGTTTCGCGGATTGGTTTGCCATTCCTCCGTGATGTGCGGTTGGTGAAAGAATTGTGACTCAAGGAACAGCAAAGGTAAGACGTGAAGTGCGCGAAGTAACTGGTTCTCGGTTGTCTCCGTTTAACATCGCAGTGCTGGGGACGAGAAGACTAAGTAGCTGCTTTCGAAACGCAAGTTTCTGTACCTACGGGGGGAACCTGGCTTCGGAAATAAGGACAGTTCGCGGAAAGCTCGTGTTACGCTTTTATTTGCTGCTCCTTTCGTCTCGTACAAGAGACGTAGCGTCCTCGTTAAGCCTTATTGAGCTCGAGTTGCTTGATTCAGGGCCGCCATAATGAGATGCAGGCGACGGAGGAACTATTTGCTCACCTGCTTCAGGGACGAAGGTTTCTCCCTTTCTGTAGGAACATAGGTTACAAGACCGTTCCTCCTTTAAGGGAGGACTATCCATGCCCTTTTTTCTAAGAGTGCGTACTCGAGCACGAAGACGGGAATGCGTACTGTTCTTGCAGAACTCGAGGCTACAACTTGAACAAAGAAGTATACACGTGAATGGTGACAGTTCCCAGTCGGCTTTCATCTTAATATCGGCTTCAGGATTAGCGACCATGCATAAGACGAGCGCAGTTGAAATAGCAACGTCTGCCTTCAGGCGTACCGGCGTAGCGCCGGTTTCCCTCATTCACGAAAAAAACGCCTCGCGTATATCGGTGCCTCGCAGTCTACACGAGAGCGGCCGAGGTGAGCGGGAGAGCCCTGCCTAGGGTGCCGACATGTTTCCGCCGCTCCGCTGTTTAGGGTGGCGACAACGTTTGTGATACCTGTTGCCGACAAACCAGTGTTGCCTACCTCGTTACTATGGCAACCTCCGCTGTTTTCGTCGACCATTTTGTCACACTCGTCGAGTCGCCGGTCGTGAGCTCGGACTACGCCGCTAATCCTCGTTAGGGCTAGGAAGCGCTCACCGCTCTCGTTCCGACGGCGAGGTTTCGGCGTTCAATGCCGGTCTGTGGCGTTCCTTTTTGTCGCGGGAGCTCGCGTTTCGATAAAAGCAACGCACACTTCCTGCTCGCAACTTCAAAATACGAAACGCCCGAATAAAGAGAGCGACAGCCACGAATACCGCCATCCCGCCGTGCATCCCGCTGAGCCTCCGACTCGTCCGACTCCTCTTATGAGCCTCCGACTCGTCCGACTCCTCTTATGAGCGGAAACGGAAGTGGCATCACGGTGTTGCCGGTGTGTCGAGACTACAACGTTGTGTACGTTTAGCGAAATGAGAAGTGGGAAAAAATGGCGGTGGGAGAGGATCTGGGAAAGGGTAACAAGAAGTTGGCGCCACCCTAAAGCGGAGCGGAAACATGTAGGCACCCTAGCCCTGCCTCCTCTCTCGACACACCACCACGAGGCAGCGGTCAGCGGCCAAATACCACGCGAAACCCCTGCGAAGCGAGCCGGAGCCAAAGAGCGCAGAAAATTCAATTGGCACGTTTCCTCCTTTCCCATCACTCGTAGAGAACCAGCCGTACGCGCTAACAGCACTATTGCGAAGCGAGCGTCGACTTAACTTACCTGTAAATGTACGGAAATGTCGGATGACCCGCCCTTCCTCGACGTCGCCCCGCAAACCCTCATCAAACCCATAGCCCCTCAGGAACCTTATACCTCGCCAAGCTCATGAACTCAGGCCTCTCACTGAACTTATACACTCACCTACCTTATAAATTCACGCTACCTCACCGAACTCACGAACTCACCGAACTCACGCCCCTCACCAAACTCACGTCTCTCACTGAACCTCAAACTCATCAGTTTTCGAGGCTTATCAACTAATTCATACTCACGTCACGCTTGATCAATGAGGGTGAGTGAGGTGAGTGAGTACACTCATGCGTGATTTTTTCCGAGGCATACTCGCAAGAAACTAGGAAGACAACTGAGAACTTTTGTGTCAGGTTTGCTAAGTACCAATGACATTTTAAATTATACTGTAATAAATACTAAGCTTTGAGGAGACGACTCTTCAGAGGGAACTGCTCCACGCATATTTTACTGCCAGGGCAGACATCAAAGTGCACCTCATTATTTAGCACTTCATTTGGGATAGTAGGGCCAATCAAACCTGCAACATCCCTGACCGAAAATGGAAGCTGTATGGGGTGTCAGCACCTGTGCTTTCGAAGACCCAAACGCCAAGCCCCCCCCCCCCCCCCCCTATCCACCTTACCCTGAATAGCACTTCGCTGATATATGCCGTGAACTGGAGCCAGTTATATTGCTGAGCATAATTCCAGGTAGTCTGGATTTTTTTTGACAGTGGTGAAGGGTGTCGCCTTGCTTATCAGAGCTTGCTTATCATTTGTCTTCCTGGATGTGACCAGGGGGGCTATGTTGCGCTTTTTGGACTCCCAGGAGACTAGGGAGAGGGAAGTGACGTCAACAACGCAGCAAATGCAGATTGGATGTTGATTTTGTTTTCTTCTGTCAACATCCAATCTGCGTTTCTCTAGTCGTTGACGTCACTTCCCTCTTCCAAGTCTCCTGGGAGTCCAAAAAGCGCAACATAGCACCCCTGCATGACAACATTTGGAAGAGTTGAGAGGCATATGGTCATCCAGTGATCATTAGTGTATACGGGGTAAGTGTGTGGCAAGGCAGCGATGAAATCTGGTTCTACAGAGTGCTTACGCGTTTGGTGGTGAAAGGATTACTACAAGACAGCATTCGCTCAACAGTGACTGTACAAATCGCTGTGAGAAGCATCGCCGCTTCTAGCTTTTAGGAGATCAGTCCCCTTACGGTGGTGGGGAATTAATGACCGAGTGTGTTAGCGCACTGCAGCTCGGAGCACGTGGAACGAAATGTCGCTGCAGAACCCAGGGATCCCGGGTTCAGTGCCCACTATTGCCAACACCACCTAGGTTACAAGGCCTGCATACTAGAGAATTTACTCTGTCCACTAGCTTCCTCGATCAACTGCGGCACGTCGATTGGGAACGAGTGGCGAGTCAGCGTTCGGCTGGGATTAGTTTTCAATCAGTGCTTCACCAATCGAGCAATAATCTCAGCCAAATGCAAATGCAGTCATGTGCAATCTGTGATAGGTGTAGTAGACCCAGTACACAGGCCTTGCTCTCCAGGTGGTGTTGCCCTTGCCCATTTAGGTCTGTATGAGGATTGCACTAGTGTGCATTTGTGTATCACGAGGCTAGCAGTCATACTGAACTGGCTAAATTTCTTAGGGTACATCATAATGTATCGGCACAACACGTCAGACAAATAAACCTTACACTGCCTATAAACACAAACGTCTAATTTGCTTTGCTTTGGTGAAGAGAACGGGCACAAGCCCGCAGCAATGTGGTATAGAAGAGTTCTAATTATGGAAAGTTATGAAAAGACGAATATCACGTACACTGTTAAGCAAACTAGTTTCACTGTTTACTATTAAGTAGAGCGTCTATGTAAACTTGAGCTCCCTGCTCAGCCATTTTATTTTGGAAAACCATCACTGCTGCTGCAAGGGACTCTCGCATATTTACGATGGTTTACTGGAGCATGTTGGGTTTCTTCAAAACCGAGCCGATGCAGCTTCTGCGACTTTGTGGCCTCTTCCTTTTCACTCCTGTGAGCTGCACATTATTGCTTGTGCCGGTCCTTATACCACTGCTTTTGTCGGCCTACTCTGGAACTCATGGCATCATCACTGATATTGCCACTGGTGTCAGTTATCTTGGGGTCATGACCTGTGGCAGCCATGATGCCGGTATACTGCACTGTCCTCCTCGGCCCCACGCAATTCCTTTATTATTGCTTTTCCAGAAGGCTCCTCAAACGGGTCACTTTCTGCAATGATTTTGCACTGCACGTCCAAAAGCAAATGAGGAGAATGTTACGCAAGTTTCCTCTAAATGAGAAGCTGCAGTTTCTTGCAGCCATATATGGCTGCAAGAAACTGCAGCTTGTCATTCATAGGCATGACCCCAGGATCTTTTAGATTTCTCTGTAATGTAGCCAGCTCTCTCTGTCTACTTCTACGGTGACCCCTAGCATTAGATGTTTTCTGGAACATCTAGACATTATAAGTGGTAACTGTGCAGCAACTGTATGGAAGGTATATACGCAATACTTTAGCAAAACAAACGATTTTTAGAATGGTTTTGGAATACAAGTGTGCACGTGTCGTATTCCTTGTGATGTAACATGTAAATACTTATATGTAAACAAAAGCAGGATATTTATCATTGACACAATATAGTATTATCCACCATCATGTTAAAGAAAGCTACAAATAGAAACGTTGAGAGTTTGACCACCTGTGGCATTTTTTATTTGTTGCAGCCTCTCAATGTGAATGTCAAAGCCAGAAATAGGTCACAGTGGCGGATACCTTCACTATCTTTGTTTATTGAAACAACAAACCCTTAACGAGATTTGTACCACTTTAATAAAAAGTCACCTCTTCGTCGTCTTGCATTCTTGCCAGAATTTTTATTCGGGGGTACTACATTTTACAAGGCATGTCAGCTATCTAGGAATTTTCTGCCTGAGCAAGAAACGCGAAATTTAAAGCGCTGCTAGGTGCAGATTGTTACTATCAAGTTCAACCAGGACTAAGCCTGTCATGTTATGAACTTGTTCGAGGCGCCCCGTGGTGCGACAGCCTGCACACGTAAAACAAGTACTAGTCGGCCGTCCCCTCCCGTTAATCGTTTTGCGTGCTCGTTTTCACTTAGCAGGTTACAACCACCATCAAAGGTATACCTTACCCAAAGATGTTCATTGAGGTTTCGGTGTGGTGGCAGACTGCGGCACATTTGTTTTGGTGACCCAGGGGGGCTATGTTGCGCTTTTTTGGACTCCCAGGAGACTAGGGAGAGGGAAGTGACGTCAACAACGCAGCAAATGCAGATTGGATGTTGATTTTGTTTTCTTCTGTCAACATCCAATCTGCGTTTCTCTAGTCGTTGACGTCACTTCCCTCTTCCAAGTCTCCTGGGAGTCCAAAAAGCGCAACATAGCACCCCAGATAACTCCAAAAAACACCCGTTGGTCGGCGCAGAACCCGCCGTTCCGCTTCTGCTACCGAAGACATTCGAGGCGGTTGCCTCACATTCTGTGGACGCCGACGTCCCTTGGGTGGTCTAGTTGACAGGCAGCCTTTTCTTCGCAGCAGACGCTTCTCTGGACACCTAAACAGAGGCGAGCAGTCGGCAGGTTCAGAGCCATTAGGCCTACTGGATAACTGGAGCCCTGTGTAGGTTAACCAATTTGAAGCGTAAAGTATGTGCACAATATACGTGTGTGATGTGCGCTGCTGAGAACCATCACCGGGCTACAGATGTTTTCGCCATGACGTGGCCCCGCGTGCCACGAGATATACCGTCGACGGCCGGAGAAAAGGCACTTGCGAAAAAGAACGAAAAGAAGTAGAAGAAGACAAGCGGTACGAGGAGCTGGCTGACCGCTGAGTTCGTCCCGGTTCGACTATACTTCGTTTCACTTTATCTGCGAGCGAAGCCAAAGCTAGAAGCGCGAGACCAGCGCTTTTTGCATTTCTCCCCAGCTCGCGCGCTCGAGCAAAGCCTGAACGCACGGAGCTTCCGTGCTCGCGCTTCCAGTTTTGCCTTCGCTGGCCTGGCCACCGCTCCCGCTGAGTGCGTCCTGGTTCCACAAGGCCGGGAACTCGGGGACTCGTCTGCCTGCCCTCCGCCCTCGCTGGGTTCGTCCGGACTTCTGAAGACCCGGAACCCAACACTCCGCCCGCTCAGCCATCTCCACCTTCGCAACGACAGAAGACTCCAAGACCCAACGTATGACGAACATTTTTCTATTGTCATTAAGAACTGTGAAAGCCGCGTGTGTAACGTCTACTGATATCGCTGTTCTAAATATTTTTGTAGGACCTTTGCTAATACCATTGCTGTAAATATTTTTCTTTATATCTTCTTTGTTTAAACAATTCTCAAAGCCAACGGTCTCGTTCTCATTATTTATGACACCACATCCCTACGAACCTACGACAACGTGAAACACTTTATTTTTTTAATTAAATCCATGTGAAAATTGTCTCTAAAAATAATTTCCTTTTTTTTTGTTTTTTTTTCTTCAAAATTTTTTACTATCTGTCGAGTGCTGCCTACAAGTGTGGGATTTGCAAGCCGTAAATGAGTTTGGGGAACTCCGTTTATCTAAATGGCATATGCCATTTTAGGGTCTGTCTGAGAGGGATACTTCTCTCTCTCTCTCTCTCTCTCTCTCTCTGTATACCGGCGGTAGGCTGGCCTACTAGCAAGTGACTGGGGAATGGGATGTCGGGCAACAACAGATTTAGGCCTAACTGTGAATGGTATTTGTGTGGTCACGATTGACGAGGTGAAACAAAGAATAACTCAGGAAACTAAAACGTTTAATGTGTCGAACTTGTGCCCAAAACAAAAGTGAGCAGAAGATAACAACGGAGCGCCGAGGGCGTCGAAGTCAGCGTCACAGCAGGATAGAATGCTGGGGTGAGTCTGATTGCGTCACGCCACGCGGAGCCCCTTATGTACATCCGTTGGCTTCTGGAACAATCAGCGTAGCAGGTTCGGCGGCTAGAACGTTCGGACCTCGAACAAGCAACAGGCTTCTCGATTTTACCAGAGCATTCAACTGAAAAAAAAAAAAAAGTCGGAAGACACCTAAGCACTTCTTACGAGTTGTGAATGCGGAAGCATGAATGTCCGACGATGTGGATGCTAGAGGCGGCGCCATGTTCGTCGGTGACGAGAGGAGCAGAAGCACCGGTGACGATGTGGATGCTAGAGGCGATGCCATGTTCGTCGGCGGCGAGACGAGCAGAAGCACCGCCGACGATGATGGAGGCGACGGCACGCATGCTCGGCGGCGAGACGAGCAGAAGCCTCTGAGCGCGCGCGTGCGTTTTAACCGGCGCGGGTGCCCGTAGTGACATGGAATTGCGGCGGTTAGTTTTGTCGACGCGCGGGCGGCACGGACACGCATCGCCATCTGGCGGCGGTCGTTGAAACTGACGCGCGCAGCGGCCAATGGGAGCCTCGTCGACGCGCGCCAGCTAATGGGACCGAAGGCGAAATCCATCAGCTTTTCTCCGCTCCTTTGGGATCGGGGAAACTAGGTGCCGTTGTCTAGGCTTTTCGCGTGGTTTCATAGCTGGGAGCTGGCTTCACTTGGAGAAAGGATTTAAGACGCCGTTTGGCGCGCTTCAAACTGGTGACGTCGGCTCGCTCCTTGGGACAGTTAATGCTTTCGCAGTAATAAATAAAAAACGCGCAGGTCCCAGGAATCGAACCCTGGGCCTCCGTGCGAAAGTCCAGCGCGGTAATCACTCGGCCACGCACGCGCTCGCTCGCCGACGTGCGTGATAATATGTAGATTTTGTTTTATGGTGTGTGTGAGTTCATATAGTCTTGTGTAGAATTGAGTTAGTAGTTCCTGGGCGCTTAAATAAAGAGGAGTGGAAGTCTGCTTTTCTGAATTTCATTTGGGTGTCAGTTCTTTTTGTGCGTGGAACTTGGTCGACGAACACACAACGAATTACTTGGGGTCTTGCCGGCGGCCGCATGAATTTGCAACAATGCTTAAAGGAGCTGTGCAACGATATTCAATTGGAATGTTTTTTCACTTTACACGAGCTTACTGGCACTAGTGGGACTCAAGGATACTCGCATGCAATGCCACTGGCCAAGAAACTCCTTTGTTGCGGTGTAATTTCAAGGACAAAAGCGATCATTTTCATTCAATCCCTCCCTTGCAAAATTCGATGACGTAACGCGGGGATCGCAGTACACCCGTATGACGATATTTGAATGCGGTTCATAGATTGGACCCGAGCATTGCGTGGGCACTCGATTTAGGCTCGTGATAATTGATAGCTCGAGAAGCATTCGAGTAGTGGCCCGTGTCCAATCGCTGCAACGACGACAATAGCCGAGCCATAACAATGTCTGGAACTCAGCGCGTGTCCTGTGCTTTGCCAACCCCAGCGCGTGGCTATGATCAACATTGGCGGCATATAATCGGCTCCAGATCACGTGGCCGCTTGTTCTGGCTGCGAGTTGAGGGCGTGAAAGCTGCTCGTTGTTTTTTAATTTTTTTCTGGGACTTCTAATGCGTCGGGTGAAAAACGAAGGCGTGTTTCATAGGTCATTAACGTCAGGGATCCGTTCTAAGCGGTATTTGCGCAAAGTAAAAAAATTGTTGCATAGCCCCTTTAAATGGGTATAGTTTGTTTGGAGCATAAAACGCCGAACAGTCTCCTCCTCCAAGTAACCGCTTAAAAGAATGGCGTGAGTGCGAACGTATAATTATGCATTCGTACCCGATGAGTATGAACGCATAATTGGTTTTAGGCAGGAGCACCCTTTGAAGCTCCCGCTAATGCCAAGCGCGTCTCTCCACATTAAACATCGAGCGAAGAGTTAGTTTTGTATGAACGGAGCTTCTGCTGTAGCTTTTTTGTTGGAACATGCTCTAAGTGCTCGCTCATTTCTTGAGCGTTATCCTTTATAAAAAAAAAATGAAGGATGACGTGCGCGTGATGTTTGTTTTTGGGAGCCCTCTGCTTGTTCAGGGGTGGAACTATGAATAGAGAAGGAAACCTGGGCAATCTAACTTGGCAAACTTCCCAAGCTACAAGGAAATAATTTTTTTTCCCACTGCCGATGATTAAAGGTTAGTGGAAGAAGCATAGCAAAAAAGAATAGAGGAGGAGCTAAGACTTGCAGCAACCTTACTAAAACACTCCCCCCAGTTGGGAAACTCACCCTTGAAACCCAGACCGCTCGCGTCCATCGAGACCAAACTAAATACGATAACAGCGCCACCCTCTACCGACTGTAGTCAGTTACAGGTTAAGAAAAGTATTCGAGGGAAAGGAGGGCCGGAGAGGAGGGAGCAAACAGAATGCTTGAGAGGAGAGGAGGGAGCTCCTACTCTCTTCAGCGTTCCGTCTGTTTCCTCCTCCCCAGCCTTCCTTTCCCTCGAAAACTTTTTTTTTAACCTGAGAGTGACTATAGTCAAAACATGAAAGTTAATTCATATTGCTACTGCGAAATGGCTCAATGAGATGGCGCCACCGGCCCTTGCGCGGCCCGACCTGAACCGATCCGTGAAGACGTGCAGTTCCCGGAAAGGCCGCTGCGGGAGAAATGGCGGCGTTACGATCGCCATTAGTTCGGTTCTCGAGTACAGGTTGGAGCCACTTTTTTCAAAGCAGGCTCTGTGGCAGTTTCCCTACTGAGTTGTCGGATACCTTATTTCGTATATTTTTGATCCTTAAAACACCAATAAAAAGGTACCCCTTCAATATCGTAGATTGAAAAAAAAAAAAAAATGGCAGCTACTTTTATCTTTAATGTCCTATGCTGCATGAAATTAAGTATTTAAGAAGTAAGATTAATTTGTTTAGAAGTCTATATACAGTCTTGTATAGTATAGCTCACGTCACGTCGTGTCACGTGACGTCACTCTTCCTTCTAAGTTTAGCGGGAAAAATACATTGGTGTATAGTTCAAGTGACGTCAGGCTGCGTGACATATATTCCTCCGCCAAATTTAGTGGAGAAACGGAATCGGTATTTAGGTCACGTGACATCAATTTTCCCGCCAAGTTTGGCAGGGAAACTGAACTGGTCTGCAGGTTCCGTAACCTCAGGCAACGTGACATCAAATTTCCTGCTACATTTAGCGGGAAACTGAATTGGTGTCTTGGTCACGTGACGTCCGGTCACGTGTCATCAATTTCCCCGCCAAATTTAGCGGGGAAACTGAATTGGTGTATAGGTTATGAACGTCATTTTTTCCGTCCAGTTTAAACAGGTCTGTAGGTTTCGTGACGTCAGGTTACTTGATATAAATTTCGCGCTAAATGTAGCGGAAAAACTGAATTCGTGTATAGGTCACGTGACATCAATAGCCCCGAAAAATTTAGCGAGAAATGCACGGACGAACGGACGGACGGACAAAAAATTTTAAGACTGGGAGGTAGCGTCAAAAAACATTTCACGCTTCAAAACATTTTTTCTTTCTTTTAGCTGAAGTTCTAAATTCGTTACGTTTGTTGCAATCGGGAGGCGCTACTGATTGTGTTTCTTGACAGGTCCTACTTTACAGCTATTAACAGCATAACGACCTAAGGCTTTATGCACGTTAAGACGTTTTACTCTCTCAAGGGTGTAAACTAGCTTGTTCTAGGGCTAACACTCTAATGGTGTTACAGGAACACCTTCAGACTGCTGCTGAACACCAAACAAATAGGATGCTGACGATCGATGCAGCCCCCAATGGATATATTTGAACGAGCAACAAGCTTCGAAGGAACAAGCACCGCAATAAGGTGTTACATTCACAGAGACGGCTAATATAGACGCAGCGTATCACGCAAAAGAGAAAACAACACCCTGCTGACTCCCCGCCTGATATGCTTGACAATTCAAAGAAATTCAATCGTAGGTGACCGCCTCCGCAATTAAAAAGGTTACAAGTACGTTGCTTTGTTATCATAAATATATCACGTAATCTCTGAGGTGAGGTGAGAGATTCGTCTATTAAAGCATGAAATGTTTTTTATCGGATCCCCCAATTTTAAAATTGTGTCCGTCCGTCTGAGAGTGCATTTTCCGCTAAATTCAACGAGGACACTAAACTGACGCATGGGTCACGTTACGTCATTTCCTACACTTGTTGTATTTGTCACGTAACGTTGGTCAGGTCACGTCGATTTCATGGCTAAATTAAGCAAAAAATTCACGCCTTGTGACCTGAACAACAATTTCGTTTCCCCGCTAAATGTAACGGGGATATTGACGTCAATTCAGTTTCCCGCTAAATATAGCGGGGAAACGGACGTAACGTGCTCGAAACCCTTGCAGTTTCCTCACTATATTTAGCAGGGAAAATTGACGTTACGCTGTCACGTGACCGATACTTAGGCCTTTTCATCTCAGTAGTTGCCTCGCCGGCGGATAGAGGGCGCTGGCGCACTCGCCGTATCTGGGACCGTCCGATAAATTAGATCTGGCGGAAGAGACGCGCCTAAGTTATTTTTCAAGTATCTTGGATCGTTCGAGGGAAAACAAAAGGAAGTGATTATAATAGATGCGAACACGTGCAGGCCACCAGAAGACCTTGGCAAACACCCAACCGCGTTGCTGACGGAGATCTTTGCCCCTAAAGAGTTGCCCACCACACTGGCTTGCTCCGGAACAAGCCGATTCCAACCAGGAAGGGGGACATCGGCCGGGTGACGGTTGTACGTGTGCTGGCTCACCCGAAGGGGTCTACCTCCAAGCGACTAGGCGGGATCCCTACTAGCGCCCTCAAGTCCTTGGGAAAGTATGCGGCGATGCAGATGTCGGACATCTTCAGAGCGATCCTCCGGGGAGAAGAGCCTGTACCCCAAGACTGGCTGCTCGGTCGCGTCGTGCAGATTCCGAAGAGGGGAGGCGACGAGCAATACCTTAGAGATTATCGGCCCCTGACCGTGACGTCTACGGTCTGCAGGACATGCGCCCACATATTCAAGGAACTTATGACAGCACAGGCAGAGAAGAACGAACTGCTCACCGAGCTCCAGGGTGGGTTTTGTAGGGGACGACGACTGGAGGACAACTGTTCGCCCTCACACAGTGCGTCGAAGTCGCCAGAAAGAAGGAAAAAGATTACTTTGCTGCTTTCTGGATGTGGCGAAGGCTGGTGACAGCGTGCTGCACACAGGAATTATGCAACGCTTGGATGAGCTTGGTTGTTCCTCACCAGTGGCCAGCACTCATGCGGTGTCTTTACTGGAAAATCAAGCGAAGACGCAGTTAAACGGGGCCTAATCAGGGCAGGTCACTGTAACAAGGGGCCTCCGACAAGGGTGCCCGCTCTTCCCACTTCTATTCATGCTCTATGTGTTGGGATGTGACCAACGCCTGATCAAGTCGAAGCTAGGGTTCTCATTGACACACCTGGAAGACGGCTCAGAGGGGGAGTGAATGCAGCCGGGCCTTACTTATGCGGATGATATTGTATTGATTGCAGGAAGAGTGATGACCTGCAGACACTACCAAATATATGCAAAAATGGGACGAGTTTGTTGGGCCGTAAGTTCGGCACCAGGAAATCGGCAGTCCTTCAGTTAGCCGGGCCAGCGGAGGCTACGCTGAATAGTGTGGTACCGAATGATGAAAGTGTACATCTGCAGGAATCATACTGATATATCTGGGCGTTACGCTGAATAACAAGCATGATAAGCTGGCCGAACATCACACACATCTCAGACAAGCAGCCATGCGAGGAGGACGAAACGTCATTTGAAAGCATATTTGTAGAGCTGCTACTGTTTCCTGGTGACTCGAGAACTTTGGAAGGCCTGGACTAACCTTTGGAACTTCGGAGGGTGCCTAGACTAACCTTTGCTAACGCGGTTCTTTGCATTCCTGGCACCATGGTGGAAGTCCTGGAACGCCGAAGGCGAGAGGTTGGGGGCAGGCCTTGGGCTGCCATGGAATGGTAGCCAACGATGCCAGGCCAGGGAAATAACCAGCAAGATTACATATGACAGCCGTCTCCACCTGATAAATCGCAGCCGGTGGGCCAGAAGACTCTTTGTCTACACCTATATGACAGGGGTGCAGACATGCTGGAGGAAGCGGCTGTACCAGCTGGAGAAGGAGTACGGTTTTCTGCAGTCCCTATGATCACACCAGATAAAAACTGGGAGCGGGAGGTACGGAACAGGGTAAGAGAAGAGGAGGCACTTCGGTGGGTAAAGACGACGCAGTCAAAATCGACGCTTCACGTTTACCATCAATGGCAGGAGTTTCAGCAGAATCTGCGCTCTTTGACAACAGCCTGGCAACCGCCTGCTCTCTGCGGCGCATGCAGGAGCGCTGCAGACGCAGGAGTACCGCCGGGGGTACGACTATAGTATCACCAGCGTGTCGAGTGTCTGGTGAAGCAGATGAAATGCTTGAGCATGTCGTACTGTAGTGCGCCGGACTGCAATCGGAGCCATCGGCGGAATGCAAGCAGGCAACCCGGGAGCGCTCACTGGCGGGGGCGCTGTGCTTTGATCCTGTTCCGGAGCCTGTGTCATCTACATGCAGAAACAACCTCATCGGCGTTGATGCTACGCCGAAGGCCGACGGAGGGTGGACTGAGCGAGTGGTGGAAAACACGAAAAAGCGACTAGAGAATTGGTGGATAAGAATTCAGAAAAGGGGTCACGTAAGCCCTATAAGCTAGGTCCCAGACACCATGGAACCGCATGATTGAAAGGGAAGAGCTGCACATCATCATCATCATTATCATCGTCATCCATTAAGTTGCTTCAGTTTAGTTTGTTTCGGTTTCAACGTGCACGCGGTCGTGTTGATGTTTAATATGGTTTTCGCTTAATTGTATTGATAGAAAAGTGTCCGTTGTGGTGAACATCAATGAAACAGCAATACTGAATCACGAAGAGCTTTCGAGCCTAAATTGCGAGCTTGTTAAAAACAACAGAATAGATGCCCTGGGAGGTCTACTAACGTCTACGGCCGAACTCGCTGAACCCAGTTTCCATAAAAATAAACAAAGGAAGAGATTGATGCATGAATACATAGTGAAGAAGCAAGTTCACAACCTTAATAATAATGTGCTGAATTGCGAAGAACAGATGAGCTTGGAAAGTCTACTGCTCGTTGTTTGGTTTATGCGGACACCAACTTTTTCTCAAATTCGCAGACTGGTGAAGTTTCCTATGACGTATAAAATGTTAGAGAAAAAATGGATATTCTCTCGGACTGTTTTTTCAAATAAATCAAGTATTCGCGACACATTTTGATAGTCGAACAAATGCCGAGCAGGACATTTCTTTAACCATCGACCCAGCTACTGTACTCGTTGAAAACTTTTCACAATATTAGCGTCTGGAACTATAAATTATTTGTTATATAGACCTTTGCTTTCGACGTTCCCAAGATATTAGATAAATGACGGGCCCGTCAAAGGGAGTCAGACGTTTGTCTTTCCTAATATTTTACAACTGCAATTAAAGGGCGGAAGAGAGAAGCGACCTTCGGCGAAATTGTCTGAACTCGAAAGCCAGGCGCCGCTTCATGAACCTGGGTAGCCAGATCTTTATTGTTTGAAGAGACAAGCTTTGTAGATTTCGGCGTCGCCAGCCACTGGAAGGTAAACCCTATTCGCATCGACAACGCGCTGCGCTAGAAAATTTTTTATTGAGACGGCTCTTTCTCGGCCTCACATATGCGGAGCCGAGGCACATGTCAAGCTGTCTGCGACAGTTTGTGTTGAAATAAATTATTTTAACTAAACTGGTTATGCTAAGGGAACTGAGGCACTTGAATCTAAGATACATAAGGGACCGAGCACGGAATAGTTTCTTCGAATGCATAAATAAACCAATCAAGCGAATGTTTATAACGAAAAATAATAAAGAACGTCAAACATATGTAGGTGTGATATTATGAAGAAACAGATCGGCTAATGTTGCCTTACCATTTTTCCTAGAATTAGATAAAGACGAAAGTTGAACGTCGTTACGTGCATCTTCTCCACGAGATCACCCATATAATTAAATAAACTGTTTTCGATCGGTTATAAGTACACAGCACGAGGCTTTTAGGAAACATTCATAACGGCTCCTTCCGATGGCGATTCTTGTGACATTCTTAATGTCCTAAATGCGCGCTAGCAGACATTTCGTTAATTACTTCATGTTCGCGAGCTGGATATTTCGGGGATCTCGGGAAGTGTGGGTATGGGAAAAATCTTGGGCACAAAAATTTGGTAATTGGAAGTGGTGTGCTCTTTACACGTTACCATGAGGTAATGTAGTTGCATGATCAATCTGTTGCGATATTTTTCAAATTGCGAAATTCGCGAAAGGTTGGGCACGTACTCGGGTAAATTAAGTTCGTTTACAGAACCTTGCGCTTCTTATTGCGAATGTTTCGCCATCATTAGTGAACCCACCTAAGTTGGTATAAGTAATTGGCCTTTTAACACTTGTGCTGTCTTAGAGTCACGTACATACACACATATCTGGCACACCGACGTTGAAATTAACCAAAAGGTGTTGTTAAACTAACTACATAAGTTGTGCACATAGATTTGTAAGTATCAAATAACAGTTTACAGAGTTTTTGTAAAAAAAAAAATACTTTCTTCTAAAACATGTTAAAAAGTGGTTTAGTTCATAGTGGGAATTGGCCTAATCTCTCTCTCTCTCTCTCTATATATATATATATATATATATATATATTATATATATATAGAGAGAGAGAGAGAGAGAGAGAGAGCATATATATATATAGGCTCTCTCTCTCTCTCTCTTTCTATATATATAGGCAAATCATAACAACCACCTCGACACGCGTGTTCAATTTCAAATAAAACCAGTCTCATATCATTTTGATACGACACGTTTGAAATTGCTGCGCGCCTACATGGCCGAATCGGCAGTGCGCTGGCCTCACAAGAGGTGGTTCGGGTTCGATTCCTAGCACTGCATGTGCTTTTAGCTTTCGTTATGTAAAAAAGCAATTCGAGAAAATTGGACAAGCGCCTAGCTTGTTTATGTTAAAAACGTATATTTTGAAAAGTATCGAGGCAGAATATTCTAGGCTCGCATGGAAGGCTTAAAAGAAGCTGCGCCCCGCCGTACGAGGGAGTCTCCCCCAAGCGCTCGATCCTGCTGTTACGACGCCAACGACTTCCTGCGACGTTACCCTTCTTCTCTTTTGTTTTGGGCGCAAGTTCGTTCCTTTAAACGCTTAGTTTCCTTGAGTCGTTTGTCGTTTCATCCATTGGCATTCGTGACAATATTCCTGGTTTAGATGACCTGCGGCCAGATTCACGTACATCTACTTAAGCTACGACTACTTAACTTAGGGGTTCGTAAGTTACGCACATCGTAAGAAGTGGAGAAATCGGTATTCACGAACGCTTTCTTAAGTGAGAGGAGGAAAGCGACATTCTCGTACGGGAAAACGAGAACTTCCGGTGTCCGGAAGCTCCCGGTCCCCGCGAGAGCGGGCTGTTGCTATGGCGACTTGCGTCTTGGGTGACACGTACAGCCAATCGGATAGCTCGGCATGATCGGAGCACGCGGATTTGGGATTACAACAATTCGTAGGCGGCCTTTTCGGCAACGTTTGTATGGGGATAGTGTCCGAACGGTGAAATGTCCACGCACATTACGAAATCTCGAGTTATACGGGCCCGAATTCCCAGCTCTGCCGAGGACGGAATAACTGCCTTGGCCGACGGCTACGAACTCGATCGCTACGAAGTCAACATAGCTATCACTGTTCTTAAATGGAGACTGTCCGCACGGCTCTGCAAAGCGGCGCACTTGCATAGAAATCGCCACGGCGGCTTTCGTGGTTTCGGGGATGTGGGCGGGGGCCGACGTCCAGGAAGATACGTTGGAACTACAAAAGTGTCAGCAAGAACCACGTGAATACCTGTTTAGGTTGGGAGCAAAGCCGCGCTGGCACCGCGCCGTTCAACTGCGTATTGGTAGCGGCTTCTGAAAGATCTTTTGCAACTGATCTTATAAATCGCTCGGCCACTAAACAAGCGCAAATCGATGCTGACGTGAAGCTCGGCAGGGGAAGGTTGATCCGCGGCATTGCGTAGCTCGCAAACACTGATCTAAATCGACACGTGTTGGTGCACCGTCAAGTCGGAAGAAAAAAGGACATGCTAAGAAAAAGTGTACGTACCCATGTTACCAAGGCAATCTACACGGCGCTTATTTAAGCTCTTCAACACATAAAAGAGAAGATAAAATCGAGGAGAATGCATCCCCTTTCCACCGCTCGCCACCGCTTCCTCTGAAAACAAGGGGACGACGAGGGGAAGAGACTCGCTCTATTACCCGAAAATAGAGGTCAGGGTTCAGGCTATTCATTTGGGAGGGACCACAAAGGTCGTACGAACATATTCCATTCAGCAAGCCAGCCGGTCCTGGGCAGACGGTCTTGGCCAGAGATGTCGGTGTGCCTTGTTAGGACTAGCGTTCCTTGGTGGTCGCTTGGTCAGTGGGATCGTTGCAGCTGTAGCCTTTTCCGGGAATTCGTGCTTCCAGCGTCCGTGTTCGCGGTGTTCAGTTTTGAGTACGTATTTGTTTTCTCTTGCTACTTTAAGTCGAATCGTACGCGGAGAGCACGCAGAAAAACAAATGTTCGTTGGTTGCCGCGACGACGTAAGCGTGAGATGTTGTCGGCCATGTGGATTTGATCATAAAAAGTTCGCAACTTACGCATTGTAACCTGCACAAAACTTACGATAATTTCGCTTCACGAATCCAGATTTGTTCTTAAATTTTGTCGTTCACGTCTTTTTTTTTTCTTTTTGTCGTAAGATTGGTTTGGGAATTCGGCCTCAGGTTTTACGAAATTGTCCAGAGTCAATACGTCACAGATTTCGTGGGTCTAACTGGACGTGGAGAACAGGTCGATTGTGCGGAATCTCGGTTTCGCTGAGCTGTTGCACGTTGAAAAGGTGCACAATGTGAATAGGCCTTTAGTGTGTCCGATGAAGATAAGATACAGAAATAAGAAAATACACCAAGGGCACAAAAATGAGTTCTTTCTCGCCCGTTCTCGTTTTCTGTGTCTATGATTTATTTTCCTTCAACTGTCATTATGACTGAAAGGATAAAAAATAATCTCGAACTTATCCCGATGTTCCTAATCCAGTCACGCCACCGCTTAACTACTGTATAACGCGCACGGTTGTCTCGTTCGAGGATCAACACATTTCCTAGAGTAAACTTCAAAATAAAAAATAAAAAAAACACAGTCGAGATGTTTCAGATGTCTATCCGTAACAAAATAATAACATACATATCCCATCTCGTTTGCACGCACCCCTGGCGATAAAGCTGCAACCAAGCTTTACTTTCACTTGAAGTTAGTACAACATACCGCGATACAAACAGCGTTAAGTTAAACCTATAGCAGACTTCCATAGGGTTTTAATTAAGTGTGCACAACGCATATATACAACAAACCATTTCGTTCTTGTTTTTTTAACTGCAATTCTGCGTTTCGGAATACGCGAGACGACCTGGCAAGAAAGAAGCCAACCACGAAGTGGAACGCGGGCGCTTACAAACTCTTAATTAACAACGCCGATAAGGCGACGGAATGCTAATAGGGTGGTTTAAGCAGCCGCTGTCATTTGAGGCTGTCTGTGATCATAAAATAATCATGTCTCGCTAATATAAACACTGGCGCTCTTCCATAAACTGCCTTCATAATGCGAGTTGTTCATATTAACGACACAAAAGGGCACGCATTCTCCCCGGTCGCCCCCGAAAATGTTGCCCATATTGCGGGTAATCCATAACATTAACGGAGTCCATAATAAAGAGACTGACGGCTGCGTATTCACACACAAAACAAGCAAACTTGCGCCCGTAACTAACTTTAATCCTCGTTCGCCCTGGCTATGCAAATTAAAGAAAGGGTAATAGGGATATCGACTGCATTTTCCGAAACAGTCCCGGGATTTCTCCCTTCTCCTTCGTGAATGTAGGAGAGAAAGAGAGAGAGAAAGAGAGTGAAAGACGGAGAGATTCGTCGAAGGCATGTCTTTGCGCGAATCTGATAAGGTTAACCGTAAACACAGCCGCGAGCTTGAACTTTAAGGATCGCTGCGGGTGCGTTTGACACTCGCGCAATCATTCGCATAAATAGTGTCTCGAAAGTCTCAAGCCCTAGTCTCGCACACGGTGCTCGGGTTTTACAGCGGCATCTCCGTGGGCGGGTTTTGGCGGTCGAGGCGGGGCCGGATGTGTGTGTATGTGTACTTAGGCTTTGAATCAAGCAGCTATATAGCTCCTTTCGGAATCTGTAAGTGTGTGCAGGTCTCACCACCGTGCCTGGCGACCGACACATTGATAGAGATACATACGTACAAGTGTCTGCGTAGTGTGTGTGTGTGTGTGTGCGGATGCCTGTGCGTGTGTCCGCGTGCGTGCGTGGTTGTGCAAACGTATGCGTGCGTGTCTGTGATTTTGAAGAGGTTTGTCTCGTGTAGCCCTCGGTGGACCCGGCGGGTCGGTAACGTCCGATCCTCTGCTCTGATTTCTTGAGACTGTTCATTCAAAGGTAAAAATAAAAAAAGATAAAAAATAAAAAAATCTTAGTAAAAAAAAAATACTTTAAAAAGCGGCAAAAAAAGACAACAGGAAGAATTGGACTAAACTATGCTCTCTTTTAATCTAAGATGTATCAACTTGGTCAACTACAATTTTTTTTTTCTATAGAAGAAGGAGACGTGGTCAGAATATACAAAGTGCGTAATTTTATTTTGAGCAGACAAAAGATTATTCGAGGGTGAGATTTAGACAAGTTTTGTCCTCATGTATTTATCAGGCTTGGCGGACATTAGGTGTGGTGATAATCGTTACGGCAAACTAACTAATTACCTAAAATTTGTTAATTAACTTCTTATTATTAGTTTTTGTGGTCATGTGGGAATTGAAGCGATGACTATTAACTATTAGAGGCCAGACCAATTTAAAGAAAATGCGAAAAGGAAAGGTTCTTTTATTTATTAATTGATCAATTTTCCGTTTGTTCTCCCGATTCAAAACACCCTTTGTTAAGAAAAAAATGTCGCAGCCTTGCCACAATGACGCTTGGAAGAGTAATGTCGTTTCTATCATGTCACTCATCGGCAGTAAGTCGTTGGTGGGTGCACCGACGACACAATTGACGTCGTGGCTCATATGCTTTGGGAAACAACAGAAGAGGCTGTGTCCGTGTGCGTGCGTGTGTGTACATACGTATGTGTGGGGTTCTCTGTGCATGTGCGAGCGCTTGTGTGCATGTTCGTTTTTAAGAGGCATGTGCGCGCGTGCGTGCGCACGTATGTGTGCGTTTTTTATGTTTGCGTGTGCGCCCTCGTGAGCATATCTGTTTGCAGGGGTATGTATGTGCGTGCGTAGGCACAACGGGTAGCTGAGAAAAACAATATTCACCCATTTTTTTTTTTTTTACTAACTGCCCCACACTATAATTCAATAACGATGATTGATGTGTTCGTGTAAACGTTCCTTTCGTTTATTTTAGGAAGTATACCAACGTACCTTTCACCTGCACGGCCCAGCGTGCAATCTCCACAGCCCAGCACGCGCGTGTTCGTCAGCCCTAAGAAATGTGGAGCGCCTATGCGAAGTGTGGGCAGACACCCAGATTCGCCCAAAGTGGAGCGTTTGCGCGGCTGCGCCCTGCTAATAGCAGTTCCACCGCAGCGGCGTAAAACGTCCAAAACTCTCCAATGTTTGCAACACGCATAAAGCGCTACTGCAGCGTCAGATCATGCACGAGCCACGATCGTTCACAAGCGTACGTCGGCGTCTGTTCAAGCGCCTGGTAATAGGGCGTCTGAAAGAACAAGAAACAAGCTTGCATAAGCAGAACAAACATGCAGCTCAGGTTGCCTTGTCCCGACGATAGGTGCTTTTCGTTTAGCTTTCTTGTTCTTGGATATTTATTTTCACAAATTTTTATTCACCGAGGAAATTCTTCCAGCTTAGCGTCCGCGAGCAACGTGAAACAGCGCAATGACGCGTAACCGAAACGCGACCGAGGAATGTTCGATTTTGACCGCCAGAGGCGCTGCCCAAACTTGAGAGCTACAGACCTACAGACGATCCCCGTACTGGCCTTCTGCGCACTGCCGTCTTTGTCTGTGGTCTTCGGAAGACGTTCTGAGCTTCGGCACTAATTCTATAGACCAACACTGAGAATGTTTGCGAGAAATGTCATTTTGTCTAGTGAATAATTTTGCAGCGAAAAACAAGCTTGAAATAATTTTTCTTTATAAATATTTATAACAGCAGACTTCTTCTATTGTGCGTTTACACTCCGTATATTTTAAAGAAAAAAATGGTGGTATACATGCATGCCTTTATTTTATTTACGATTATACTGCGAACTAGCTTTACGATTATACTGAGAGTTAGCAGTAAAGACACTGGAGAGAATGCGACCAATATCATTATATTAGGGGTGTGCGAACATTCTAAATTTCAAATACGAATCGAATATTTTCTTTATTCGAAACGTTTTCGATTCGAAAATTGCATATTCGGAAGTTCCCGAATATTCGGCCAAAGCCGAATATTCAGGAAAAACGGCGAATATTCGCACAAACTACGAATATTCGAGCAAGTAACGAATAATCTGCTTGCCAAGTATTCCCCAATGAATATGTATATTCACTGAGAAAGGCGTATGATGCGTGTGTTATCTGTCTGCTTCGTTTCTATCTGTCCGATGGCAGCAAGACAGCATCAGTTTCAGTTTCTTTCTCACCAAGCCTTTGTTGTGTCGCGCTTTTATAGCAATATGTGATGTAATTGCGCGTTCTATAAATTGATACAATAAAGTAAACCTCGAGAGTGAAATATAAATATAAGTAAGATCTCGAGTGTTATCTAAAATAAATGTTTGAAAGTAAAAAAAAAAAAGAAAAAAGCTATAGGTGCGAACAGAACATTGCATCGCCATCGACAACAACTCCTGCCACTCCCGCGCAGTCAAAACTAGGGATGTCGCGAACCTGCCCAAGTTTGAGTTAGACTAAGTTCGACTTTTTCGAACTTTCAACGCGATGTTCGACAAAGGTTCGACTGAAGTTCTACTTTTGTGCGCAAGCGCGAAAATTAAAAAAAAAAAAAGAACTATTCGACTCACTTGGCGGAGGAAAAGTGCAATATTTGTTGGGTTTATTGGAATCACTTTTTTACATTAATACGTAATGAAAGCGTTAAAAGCGCAAATTTTCGCTTTTATATAGTGTAAACATTGGTAACCATTTTATAAAATATAAAATAAACTACTTTCTAAATTACTTGTTTCCCAAAATTCGAAATATTTGTGTAGCAGCCGGGTAACACTATCCATCTTTAGCCTGCAGCAGCCCAGTAAAATGCAGCTGCGTTGATTTATTTCAAAAAGGCAATAAACCCTGCTGTTACCTCTTGTTTTGAAATTTTTTATTACAAGACACATATTCGATATTCGATTCGATATTCGAAGCCCGTTTTTTGTCTTATTCGTATTCGATTCGTATTCGAAAATTTCAATATTCGCACACCCCTACATTATATTCATTGTACTCATGCTACGTTATTTAGCGTTGGAAATTTGTAACCCACTATAGCACAGAAAATGGCCACCATCATAATCCCGTATGTTTTTTTGTTTTCTTTTACTCGTCATTGATATATTAGGTAAATACAGGGTGAAACAAGGAAACGGCAAGCTCTTTAAATCGACCGGAAAATTCGGTTTCTTAACCTATCGCGCTACGACTTTGTGCAGCGTTGCCCACAGATGGTGCATTTTTTTTTGTAAAATTTCAAAGAACGAACTTACCCGAGGAAAAAGTAAAGAAAGAAAAAGGCTTAGCTCCTATGGAAACGCAGCGACGCCATCGGTCTTCAAACAACACGGCGCCGTTTCGCACGGGAGACAAGAGATGGCCAGGCGGTCTCGACGCCAAACGCCGCCAACGAACGAGCAGACGACGCCGAGAGCGGGCCCTTTAGCAGACAATCTTTTCGACTCAAAAGCGGCGCGAGCTTTTCTGATATCAGTTGGCAATGCATTATGTTATCATCCTTACTAATAAAACACATTGAATGGACACATAATCGATTAAAAAATGGTTTGTCGGGTTATTTTGACTGTTTTTTTTTTTCGGGGTATTGATGTCGTCTGCTTTGCAGTTCGTCTTTACTACCGCGTCTGTCTTTGGTTCTGCGACTGTTATTCGCGCTGTTTTCTTACGTTTGACGTTGTTATGGTGCGTTTAACTCCCAGCGAACGAGCTAAGGTCGTACTTTGGTACGGGGAGTGCCATAGGACGAAAGAAGTCCGCCGACGCTTCCGAACGGAGTTCAGGCGACGGCCTCCGAGCTCGCCTGCCATCCTGCGCTGGGTGAGGCGTATGCTCGTTCGTTAGCAGCGTTCGTTGCGCCATCTCTTGTCTCCCGTGCGAAACGGTGCCGTGTTGTTTGAAGACCGGTGGCGTCGCTGCGTTTCCATAGGAGCTAAGCCTTTTTCTTTCTTTACTTTTTCCTCAAGTAAGTTCGTTCTTTGCAAAGTTTACAAAAATAAAAAAATGCACCATCTGTGGGCAACGCTGCACAAAGCCGTAGCGCGATAGGTTAAGAAACCGAATTTTCCGGTCGATTTAAAGAGCCTGCCGTCTCCTTGTTTCACCCAGTAGTATAACCGCTATTATTTTCAAAAAATCAAAATCCCACTCTTAGCTTGTGTGTGAGGGAAGAAAATGAGCTTACGCAGTACCTTTTCAACTCCTGCTTGTCTAAATTCGTGACCCATCCTTTTTCAACTGTTAGCAAACTAAAAAAAAAAGAAAAAGATCGGTGCGCTTTGCACCGTTAAAATCTCGTTTTCCGGACAGCGAGCAGGCTCGCTCGCCATTTTTATATTCCTCTCTTTTGTTGGTTTTACACTTTCTGTTCGGATTATGCGGGTCGCATTATTCGGCTGTCGCGCTCGAGAACACAAACACAAAGGGAGTGACGTGAACCGGAAGTTCAGAGGAGATTGTTCAGCTCGTGGACTTGGAAGGGGCAATCGCTGGAGTGGAAATGTAGCGCTTTATTGATTATTTTATTCCTCGCTCGCGCTCGCCAATTCCTCGGGCTGACTGGTGTATTTGAACAGACTATAGACTTTTTTTTTGCCAGAGTCTCGAGGTTTCGAGCGAAATGAATGATTGTATCAATACCAGAAACGACAACAAGGGATGCGCATTAGATCGTCTTTCGTGACTATACGGCGCGCAAGTTCTGCTCCTTGCGCTCCTCGTGCGTTTGTTTACTCTTAAGGTACGCCCATGTCTCTTTGGTTTGTTTTTTTCCCGATCTTAGCCCATGACGACCCGCATTTACTTTCGAACAATCCCGAAATTTCGAGCGTAATGGACGGTGCCAGCCGGCCGACGAGGGCGTGCACATTTTCCTTTCTTTTGTTATCTAGTTAAATGAAACTACGGAGCATTTAAGGTCTAAGTAGGAGGGGGCACAACAAATAAACGAGAACGAAACATAGAAAATAGACGACTATAGAGATTAAGTTAAAGGAGAGAAGAAAAAAAAATCAACAAGTCAGTAAATACGCGTTCAAACGATACAGCATACAGGAAACAAAAATCAACCATCAGTCGACCAGCACAATGATATATTAAACGCATAACATTAATATGATGGAAACGATGAAAAAAAAGGTCAGGTTACAGTACATGTAGACGAGAGGGAGCATAAGCATGCGAAATAAACAAACAAAGCTACTGCGCTAGGTAGCGAGACATTCGAGACTAACGATAATAATCCTTGGAGCCGGGGAAAAGGGAAAAGGGAAGGGGGGGGGGGGGGCAAAGGACAAACACAAATCTCCAAACACAGCTAGGTGACTGATGCGCGACTTTCTTTCTCACTAATTAATAGTTATCACTGTCCAGCTCGCTGCACCTTCGCATTAATTGCAGTAACAACATTCGAGACGTTGAAGAAAGTCACTGTCATTGAAAAGTTAAACAGGCAATGAGTTTAAATCATTAATGGAGAAGGGGGAGGGTGGAGAAGAGAAAGAGAAGCTGTACCTAAGCACGTTAGTGGGAGCAAAGATGAGAACCGAGGGAAACCGATGCTAAGGGCGGAAACATTTTACATTGTCGTTAGTGACCAGTCACTGACGGCTTATGAAATGCGGGCCATAGCCAGTCTCGCGCACCTTATTGTTTGCTATGGAGCCGGCCAGATTGCCACGTTGGCCGATAAGAAGCCGAAGAACGAATCTCGAATCAAGAAGCGTGAATTTCCGCGTTCTTGTTGATCTGTCAGTGACTTGATTTCACGGATCGCCAAGCGTCCCCAAGTGATAACCACGCCGACACTCGGCGAGAGTACACGTCAAAGCGGCAAACGCGTCGAGCCTCGCGGCGAGGCGGACGTGAGCCATACTCCGTTTTACATTACGATGGACCGCACTAGTCGCTGCGAAGAACCCAATCGAGCGCTGTGAATATGCATCACGTTAGCACGCATCCAGCTCATCGCTGCGCCCCTTCCAAGTGTCACGTTACGCTGACGCGGCGTTAGATTGGCTTCCATGGCTGCTAGCGTCCCTTGCGGTCCATCGAAGAGTATATTAGAACGCGGAACGCCGGCGTCTGGCGTTTGGTTTTTGCATTCAAACGCGTTCGAAGAGTGCAGCGGAGAGAAAGCTATAACTTTGTGTCTGCCCACTAATCATTCCAACCAGAGCTCGGCGTTCTGACGCCTCCGCGCTCTCTCACCTTCCCCCTCTCCCTCAGGTTCTGCCCCGATAGACAAAGAGGCTGAGCTGAATCGCCGTCACATCGAGAGGGATGGAAGAAACCTATACTTCGTTTCAGCTTAAGTCCAGACGCAGCCGATGCTACGAGCTAATGGGACTAATCAAGCGGCGTCAAAAGAGCAAGTCACTGGCCCTTTTTCGTTTATGATTGGTTCAGCGATCATAAAACACGTGCAGAAACATGACGAACACCATGATGGTGAGGTTTACGCTGTCCGGTTGGTCACCATCAGCTGGTAGGGTCGGTTGCGTCTGGACTTAAAGGGATGGTGAACCGAACATTTCTGTGTCTATAATAAGCGACGCACTATCTTTCCATGAGTCAGAAGCCGCCGGTGTGCGCGAGCACACGCAACGAAATTGACGTCATCATATCCCCCATTCGACCTTAAGCGCGAAGGGGGGGATATGATGACGTCAATTTCGTTGCGTGTGCTCGCGCACACCAAGGGCTGCTTACTTCTGAAAAGATAGTGCGCCACTTATTATAGACACTGAAATGTTCGATTCACCCTCCCTAAAACGGGGTAAAACAGAGTAAGCTTCATAGGAGAGAAGATAAAAAAATGAGCAGTCCTGTGTAATTCCACAGTACAGTCAGAGTGACAGTCTTTGTGTATCGGTGTCGTGTTAATGCACCATGGGGTCTTGACGGCGAAGTCATGTTTGCAAAAATCACAGTCCACACGCGCTAAATCACGGTCCAGCCAGCGCTCGCTTGCCAGCAAGGGCATGTGCATAACACTCGAAAACCGCGATGAACGCGCCTTCAAGGCCTATCCAAACAGGACACTTCAAAAATCGTGAGGCGACACGGCTCAGCCGAAAATCGTGAACGTTAAAGGGACATTGACACTCCACCAAAAGTTCTTTTCATTTTTTGACAGGCTATTTATTATGGAGTCGGAATACTACCCAATTAATATTTTTTTAATAAAGCCAAAAAAAAAAAAAAACGCAACTGCTCGAAACTGAAACCGAAACCCCCGCACCGCATGGAGAAGTGGAGAGGAGAGAGTGAGTGACGGAAGTCACGTGGCTACAACCGACCGTGCGATGTTTTTTTTCTTTTTTTTTTTTCTAAATGCGTTGCGGGATTTGTTTACCGTGCGATTCCTTTGCAGTAATGTTTGTTCCCCTCGCTGTTCTGTACTTCAAGATGAGTTGTTTTGTACATTTAAGTGTTGGCAATTAGTATTGAGTGCCCGTGGTGAATTCCCGTGATCGGCTCCGAAAAGAATACTCCCAAGATGTTGCATCAAGAGCTGCCTCACATGTCCTCCATCTGAAGGTGCGATTGTGCGGCAGAGGTGTCAAAAATAGAATCCCATACCATTTAGTTCAGTGACGTATCGTCCACAACAATTGTTTTTTTAGTGATAATTGTAAAAAAGAAAAGAAATGTAAACATCACAAAATGTTTGAGAACAAAATGGTACGCCCACACTAGGGATCGAACCCATGCCCGCTGCGTGTGATGCGGACGTCTTTCCACTGAGCTACTGGAGGAACTCTTTCGGTAGTATAGTAGGTTACAAGTCAAGAAGGTAGCGGCAAATGTCCCTCAAAGGGAATCATATATCCCTCCGCCACCTCCGCATCCAATAGCGTCCCATCGTTTCCGTGACGTTGCGGCCAACGCGCGAGGAGGGTCGTGCCTTTCTGTACATATTTGATTTATCTCTCGACTTTGACTTAGCATTGTGGAAGCCACGAGAGGGAGATTAAGTCTGCCCCCTTCCGATGGAAACAAAGACGACTTTCGTAGATTAGCTTCCCCCTCCGATTGATACAAAGGCTGCTTTCAGGGGCTCGGTTCCTTCTCCGATGAATACAAAGGTCGCTTTCTTAAAAAGTGGGGGTCGGAGACAAGTTGGCACCACTCTGTGGCCATTATCTATCCATTAAAGCGGAACAAGGAGCGTTTCAAGTGAACTCTTCTTTCGATTGCGGAGGGATTTGAAACAGGCGCACCACGCTTGTGGGAGGAGCTTCTCCTACCTTCTTAACAATGCACCCGGTCGACCGTATGTCGGAAAGTTTGCTGCCGATTTCCCTCCGGAACATGCACTCCCGGCTTGAAGTCGGGCAGCACCACGCATTGGCCATATTCGCACCTTGTAAAGAAACCGTATACGCGTGCGTATTCAACTCGATGTACGCACTTCGTGCTTGACGTTTGAGCGAGCTATGTCTTCAGCCACGAGAAGGGACGACGGCTCAGCGACGTCTTCGTGCAATCGGCTTGCTGGTCGGGCGTGTCGTACGGGATGGATATCAATTCTTTTGATCGGTCCAAAATTTCTCTTTCGAAGGAAGACAGAATTCGCCGGTACCGTGAACGTCAGTTCTGAAGTAGAGGTCCCACGCCCGTCGTCCGCTGCCACCCGCGAGTCCCATGAAACGCGAAACGACGCCATGTTGAGAATTATGCAGTGAACGCACAGAATGCTTCCGGTTGTCTGTGCAACCTTTTTTTTTTTTTCAATCAACGTATTTGCTGCTTTTTGGAAGCCAAAAAAGTGGGTTTCATATTTTTTTTCTATTTTTAGTATTTACCGTGTGCCTTAAATGACCCACGACTTTGACTAAATTTTATGGTTGCGTCTAAACCTTAGAAAACGGCCCTTGACCACGGAAAAGAGAGTATGCGCGACTCAAACCGGTCAGTTCTCGATCGGCGGTTTTCGGGCGGAAAGAAACCGAATGTTGAGCCGCAAATTCTGTTCTGGGTAGTTGGGCTCTCATATATCACGTACAACTAAAAACCTCGGCGAGCATAAATACCCTGTCAGTGTCCCTTTAAAGTGTCGGGCAGTCCGGCAGACCGCGATGTCTGTTTGAGCACTAGTAAGCAAACATCGCGATTTTCCTCCTCGTCTTCCGCTTTTCGGTTACCTTGGTGCTCGTCAGACTTCAAGTCATACGCAACCTGCCAATGCTGTCCATCGGCTCTGCCGGGACCTCATATATTTGGACGTGTTCCAAAATTTACTCGATATTACTCCAGGGTAAGATTTGTTTACCTTTTCGTTCGAAAACCTACCTGCGTCCAGCGTCGCTCTGTCTGTGTTATCGGGTGACACGAACCGCCGGAGTAGATCGGCTCTATTCGAAGTTCGAACACAGCCCTTCCCTTTCCCCTGAAAACCTGAAGAGCAGCGGAGGCCTTGAGCGACTGACCGACAGCCAACAGAGCTTGTGAGTGGTTGTCCGAACCCACGTGATGAGCATGCTCAAGAACCCCGTGGAGGACACGGGCGAAATCTGACGGAGGAAACTTTTCTCCCCGGCAGAACAAACGGACGGAAGCGGACCGCCGCACGACTCACGTCGGACCCGTGTCGCCTCACGACGAGTGGCCCTCCATACGCTTTTATAAAGAAGTGTATAGGCTGCCTGGCGAGCGCTGAGAACCATGCTTTTCGATGTCACAAAAGAAGCTCACGGCAGCTATGCCTTCATCTCGCGCTGTGACTTCACGCACAAACACACACACACACACGCACTTACACATCATTCCTTTATTCCCTTTATTTGCATAGACTGTGCATTCAACCACAAAGTTATATCTCACAGCTTGACACGCGCTCGACAAGGCATCGTCGTTCAGTCGCTTTATTCGCAACAACTAATCTGTACAAGAATTCTTTTTTTTTCTCTTAGAACCAGCGAAGATTGGAATAACTTATCAATCGAGGACTTCGAAACTGAGATCACTTTTTCGTCATGTCTTTGAAACTAGCACTGTCTAGTTTCAAAGACAAAGACACTAGAACATTACACCCCATTTGCTTTTGTTGCTGTTGTTGATTTTATTTTTATTTTCCGTTGTTTGAACTTTATCGCATCTTTTTGTGTTTTTTTTCCTAGGAGGCAGTCTGGTTCCTAACGGCACTTTTTGTTCATTACTATTTGCACATTTGTATAACCCCGCTTACAAAGTGTCGTTGATGTTGTATGATAAATTGTATTTGGGAGACTTGTATACGTACGCGTTCCTGTGTTTTGCTGTGTGAATTATTATTGTATTTATTATGTGTGTTAACCCTCCTGCATGGGCCCGTGTGGGGCCTGCAGTATTTGTCAACAATATGAAGTAAATAAGAAGCCATTTGGTCAGGTCACAAGTGGCGTGATGCGACGATGGATGAATAGATGGATGAAAACGGCTGAACCCCTTTAATCGGGCGGCGGCTTACGCCACCTAGCCGGAGCGTCTAATCTAAAAAAGTAACTCCGATTAAATTTGTAATTAATTAAGAATAATAAAGAAGTCTTATCGGGACGTCGCAGCAGCTGTGGTCACCTAGCCGGCGCTACACAAGACTCGTACGCGCATGTGGGCTCATCAAATAGATTTTGGCTCTACGGATTGAACGGACGTAGCCCACAGGCACTCGTACTGCTAGGGCTCCACGCAATTTGGTCGGCTCGCACTGCCATGGCGGAGTGCCACACTGACCCCAGGTGAACGTGGGTCTACTTCACGTCAAGGCTGAGCTGGCTTCTCGCCGTCGCGGTTAGGAACGAGCGGCCTGGAATTTCGGGGTGGCGGGCAGTGGAGTCCCGACCGGGGCTCCGAGACCGGCGCACCAGTGCGGGTCCGGGACGCGGTGAACTCGGGTTCGTGTCTCTGACTTCTTCAGAAGGGAGCGGAGCTTCCGGCGTGACTCGCTGCTCAGGGACACTGAGGCCACACTTGAGGTTCTCACCTGCTTTGTTCTGTAGTTGCACGCGAATTTTTATCAAGGAAGTTGCGAAATGACCCACTGACTGTACACGTACAACATGTAAATAAATCTGTAGATAATAAAAAAATGTGGCGTAGCCCTGTGGCAATCCGCCCGCTTCCCACGCAGCGGACCCAGCATCTATTACTGGGAACACCGCGTCGCGGGCGATTTATTTCGAGTGTTTGGCGACATCGTTGACAGACCTCCTACGCCCTATACGTCCGCAACTCCCTACTACAACAACGACAGGAGACGTCATTTCCAGCGGTGGGAAAAGTTCACAACAACTGTCGTGGTAAAAAAAGAACAAATTTGTAAAAAGTACAAATAATTACGTGCCTGTAGTATCCTTTAAAAGGCAAGTTTTTGATTGGTGGCTTGTTTAACAATCAATACAATATGTAAAAAAAAGTAAGCCCTGAGCTGTCTGTACCATAGCGCACACAATCACGCTGCTCTTGCATGACAGAAATGAGGCGGTGTTCGCCGCAGGCTCGGTGACAGAGTTATCTCCGGTTACGCGTCAAGCAGTGCTTGAAGCACTAATTGCTTCGTACACAGTATGTACGCTTCCAACATCTCTGCAAACAGTCGTTTGTATGATCAATGTTACAGGACTGTCATACGAGGAAGAAACACACTTCTGTCTGTCAAACGAGGAAGAAACACGACTTCAGTCTGCAGTCTGCCTTTTGTAGGACATATTAGCTGCGTGGCCGCGGCTTATCCCTTCCTAGCCCACACCACCGGAGGTGGCGGAGACGGCCAGAACAGAACTGCCAACCTGCCATCTTGAAGTTGGGTCTATCCCGGCCTCTTTCAAACGTGCAGGTCAGCCAGCGCTGGAACGAAACTGACACCACCATTCCACGGTAGCGTATCATCCGGGGGTGACCTAGAGACTCCTCAAACACAAAGATGTGGCCCAAGTTTACGGAGTGCGTCCATTGGACTTTCGCGACGATGGCGCCGCGCTTTTGTCGCCGAAGTCCAATCAACGCGCTCCGCGAACTTTTGGGCTCCAACTTTGTGTTTGGCGAGTCTAGCGCCCCAGGGCAGTAAACTGAATCAAATTCAGCGACTTCCGGGTTGTTAAAAGTCTGTCGTCTTCTATTACCCATACGTCTACTCCAAAAAAACAATCTCATCGTAAAAAAAAAAAAAGAAAGGGGATCACATAAATATATAGTATACATTAACCTACGCAAAGTGCTACGCGTCCCGCATAGTATCCATTTTCGGAACCGCCAAAAAGTCAACCGTGATGCCTTTCGACGCGACCTTGCCGCTCCATTCGGGTGCCACGACACGCAGGGCCATAAAAAGCGATAGTTCTCAACGTCTACTCATAATTTGGAGCACGCCTCATTCAAGTTGGCCCCCACCTCCCGGAAAAGCGTCGCCATTTTCGTCTGCCAGTCGGTTAAGGTTTCTTTTTTTTTTTTTTTCAATTTTCTTTTTGACCGGTCACATAGAGTGAAAGCCGCGCACGTTAAGGATAAAAGATGGGGTGGGGTCACTTGGGGGAGGGGGGGGGGGGAGGGGTATGTAAGTTAGTATGAGCAAGTTTATGTGAGGAGTTCTGAATCGTGGCTTGCATCGTCTGGCTTTTATTGATCTGAGGGAAGGGGACGCATCTGGATCGGGTTGTTTGTATTTACAGTATTTATGCGGTCGCTCGCTCGCGTCTGGAGGTGACTTCGTTATTCCGGTCGTACTTCAATCGAGCGTGTTTCGCGGTGAAAGAATCGTTTGTCTTTTGTGCGTTTTAAGTGGAATAAAAATAGGGCGTTTTAGGCACGAAGAAGTCGAAATGTCGCTGACATATCGATGCGCATGCCCTTTAAGTTGTTCTTCATTATTATGTTGGCTCGCGTGATATAAATATTGTATGGAGCTGCGCTGGTCGCCATGGTTTACCGTCTTCAGTGTTAGTAGCTGTTGGAGAGACACGGTGGTCATGAAGCGTTTAATATTGCAATATGAAATACAGAAACTAGGGATGGGCACCTGATTGATTAACCTACCGATTAACCGATTAATACTTTAATCGCTATTAATTTTTTAACCGGTTAATCGGTTAAATTTTAACAAACACAAAAAGTTAAAAAAAAAGAAATCAACGCTTTCATCACGCAGACGTGGACGAGTACACATGTATGAAGGCTAACTATACGGGAAAGTTTGATCTAAAGTAAACTGCAGGGGCGTAATTGTAACCCCAAACAACTAAAGGTTATACGTGTCCCAGTTACTTCAACGCCATACGAGTGTACGTTTAGCACAGCAGTGACAATTGTGAGCAATCAAAGGAGTGCGCAACGAACCTCATTGCCTCTGCGGCTGAAGTAATAATTTGTGAGTGGGTGTCTTTTGACCGTTCTCAACTACACTTCAAAGTTGATTTAAAATCCGTCGTTGTACACTGCGCCGTTTATCACATATTCAGCAGTGGCACAATATGTAATTTTGACTTTTTTAAAATTATTATGCATGGGAATGAACGAAACCGATTAATAGGTTAATTAAGCGATTAAAAGGTGCCGATTAATCGGGTTAAAGCTTTTAATCGACGCCCATCCCTAATGGAAACAACGCGTTATATAATAGTACTTTGTTGAAGTATCAGATGAAAAGGATCTCGGGTTAACGATAATATTATGTACATATTGAAAGACAAAAAAAGAAAAAAGGTTGAGGTCATGCGAGTGATACCCTGTGCGAGAGTGGGCTTGCTGTGGCGACGATTTCGTGATGTTCTTTCTACTACAGTGTGGCTTTCGTAGCATGTGAGCGATTGATCGAAGTGCAGTAATGCGCTGCTTGAATCTACCACCAATACGATTCACCTTTGTGGTACCATTACCTTTTTTTGACATTATGCGAGTAGTGGTTCATTTTATGCGGTATGAGAGATGCTACAAATATATCGCGTGGAGCCGTTTCAGCCGCAACAATTCACCATGATAATTAAGGTGTGTACGGTACGATGTTATTGTACATGTGTACATGTATGTATGCAGGTTGTTGTAATGTTACTCATAATTCTCTCATTAATAGCCAACACTTCAAAAATCTGTATAGCAATGTTTCTCAGCGCCTCCTAGACAACGAGGCCATACTGCTGGAGTTTATATATGTCACTTACCGGAGGCCAGAGTGGGGCAGAGGTTGGACACGAACGTGACGTCAGAGTTCGGTTGGAACTCTTGTCTTCACTGATTGGACACACGAGTCCCGGCCGAATGCTGCCGCAGCTCTCGTGTCCAATCGGCGCCCCGCGCCAGCCTCCGAAAAGTCCCGAGGGAAATCCAGTAGTATGTTTTTTTCACGGAGGTCTCGTATCTTTTTTTATTCCTCGCTCTCCCCCATCCAATTCTCACTTCATCATTCCTCGCCTCTCCCTTGGTTTATTTCGTTTCCTCGATCCTATCCAGCATTTGTAACACTGTCTCGGGCTAGTGATGTTAACTTTAGTCACATGGTCTGTGAATACCGCCTTTCACCTCACGTTTCGTTTCACCTCATCCAGCATCCTAGCCCCGTAAACAACGTATCATCCGACTACGTAACCCACATGCCGCTACGCCCTTTCCAAAGGTCTCGTGATATCCACATGGCAATGGACTGGATCCGACGGCTCGTAGAGGCCGCAGCGCTCCGTTCTAAGGCGAAATGTATCGACCCTCTCTATCACAGTTTCTCCTATACGTCATCCCGAGACTAGGCAGAAAAACAAAAGGAAAAAAAAGACAAGAAAAAAGAGATCCACACATGTTTGTATGCCCGTTATTCTTCTCATTTTTTCCTCGTTGCGAGTGCAGGTATGAAAGTCATTTACCAGCTGACCTGCGTTTTCACTCCTTCAACATCTTCTCGTTCCTTTCTCACCGCCCCTCACTTTAAAGGGATACTTCAACGAAATTTGAAATCTACCCGTCGTGTTCAAAAATAGGTTGAATATGATCTTCAATATCCGTAAATGACAATCGCACGTTTCTATCTTGAGCCTGGTGGCCGTATTTTTTGTTATAAACGGCCCAGCGGAGAGCACGTGACATCCGACGCAATCGTGACGTAGTTTGTCTCGGGACGGGCAAAGCTGCGGCGAGGCTGACGTTGAGAAGATGGCCGGTTCCAGCCACCTAAGCGGCTGCTTTTGTGCGAATTTTGAGTGACGGGTTAAGCTTCTATAATCTGGTGGAGGGACAATAGCGACTTCTGGGACACATAAAAAATTCTCGGGGGAAAGGGAGTTCCTCCTTCAGCTTCTTTCTCGTCGTGGCCGGAGGCGAGACAGTTACCGTCACTACCTAACAAGGTTTGCAACCTAAAAACGAAGGGCGAGGGTAAGACGGGCCGAGGAGGAGGAAGCAGACGGAACGCTAAAGAGAGAAGTTGGTTTCCCCTTTCTTCTCCAGCGCTCCGTCTGCTTACTCCTCCCCGGCCCGTCTTACCCTTGCCCTTCGTTCTTAGGTTGCAACAAACTATAGACAGGCATTACAAACGAGGCGTTAGCGACATCCACCAGCTGCTCTTTGCTAATCATTGAATTCGTTTTAAAATTTCCTTTCGTGTCTTTTTTGACAAGATATTGGTGTGTCCGATGTGATACGGCTCCTTTGAACACATATAGACCATAAAATAAGCGCCGAAATTTCGTTGTGGTATCCCTTTAAGGCTTCAATTTTTTCCCATTTATTTTCCTCACATTGTTTGTCTTTATATCTCGTTCAATTTTGCTTTCCTCCTGTTCGTGGTTAGGGTTTATGAGTGTCAGGAAACGAACGCGAGAGACTATAAAAAAAAAGGGGGGGGGGGGGGGGTACGCGGAAATAAGGCTCCCAGCGGCTATCGCGAGCCGGCTTCCCGCGCGCATTGACCTCTGGCATTGCGTTTGGGTTCTGGCCGGAAGACAATCTGATGAAAGTTGGTTGAGATCACATCTCCCAGCGACGCGGTTGTTCGCTCGAATTAAACCGAGGTCACACTGCTTATGCCCGAGTCCCACTAGAGCGACACATAGAAACAAACGACAGCGACAAGCCTCAAACCAGAGTCTTTCGCGATTTGACAGGCTTTGTAGAATAAAAGAGGCTATGCTCAAACACGAGCATCATGCACGCGAGGCTATCTTTGCCAGGCTTGCAATCACTCATGCTTACTTCATGAGCACCGAACGACTAAATGCCTGCGAAAGGTTCCATCGCGAGCATGCTGCATGTGTTGTATGCTTGTCGGTGTCGTTTGTCTCTGTTTGTCGCTCTAGTATTGTGTGACTCGGGCATTATTGGGCGGGAAATCGAACTATAGGGGGCGCTTTACCCAGCTTGTTGTCCATACAGCCCGGTGTTTACTAACACAACATAACAAACAAATTGAACCTCGCGTATCACGGTTTTGGCACGAGCGCTTCGCTCTGACCAGTGCTTTAGTTGTACGAGGAGTGGCCTTTGAATCGTCATCTTCGATTTCTCGGATCAAAAAACAAACAAGAAAATACGGTTTGTTGTCCCCACAGCTGAAGCGTACCGCTAGAGGCATGACTGTTCGATCTCCACCCCAATACAGCACAAAAAAGATAGTCTGAAAACAGAGTCGAAAGCAGGTCACCGCGAGATCTGAGCTTCGAATGCCGCATGGCAACGAGTTCAAGGAGAAACTTGGGCACGCGGCATTCGAACCAGGGATATCGCTGTCACTCATGCCCGCATACTGTCTTTTGTATGATGTATAAGCAGTGTAACCCCGGCCTTGGGGCACCGCTGTGGACGGGCAAAGTAAGCGACGATGCACACTCTAAAAATATTTGGTTCGTCTACAGGGTGTCCCCCCAAAATATTTACGGGGGTTTTGGTTCACCGCGAAAACAAACTACGCGTCGTCGATCGCCGATTTTCTGTCCAAATGTAGCGCTAGCAGTCCGAGCCTGATGCCAAAGTTTCAGGACTTACCGTTATCTAATTCAAAATGTATAAGGAATTCTCTGGAAAAGTGGGAAAATGGGGGCCTCTGTTCTCCCGTTTTCGGTAACGGGCGTCATTCGTGTATTCGAAAGCTCCGTCGGCCGCCATTGAAAATTTAAGAAAATCACCTGTAACTGTTGAATAAGATAACGGCTAATTTTGACACTTTTGCATCTGGTTCGAGCCACTAAAGCTACATTTGGGCGGGGAATGAGTGTTCGGCAATGTGTATTCATTTTCCCAGTAGAAAAAACAAACAAACAAAATAAACCTACAATTTGCAAGTTTTTTTATTTTATGTGTGTGTGTGTGCGGGGCGGGGGGGGGGGGGGGGGGGGGGGCATTTGCGAAAGAGCTACATTCTGCAAAAAAAATTATGAGTTCACGTTCCGGCAAAACACGCCAGTCAGCTTCCGATCGCGGCGAACAACAGAAGTGTCCCAGCAAGTAACGAAGCTGAAAATATAAGTATTCTCTGTTTCATACTTAGTGTGCAACGCTGTCAAGGCTACTGGCGCGAGCGCGTGGAATCATCTACGCTTTTGTTCGCGCGAGAACGCGTGCAAATGATCACCGAGATCAAGCCCCACGCTCGCGCCAGTAGCTTTTACAGCGTTGCACGCGAAGTATCAAACAGAGTATAGACAATGCCGAAATGACATACGCGCAAGAACAATCAGTATGACGATTTACATGCGTTCTTGCCCGGCGCACATTGTTTCCACCTATTGATCGCCATGATTGACTGTGCCGTGTTCTAGCAAAAAAATAAAAATTAAACTCACGAACATTTTTGCTTTAGTGTAAACGCCGAGAAAAAGAAAAATCTTGTGCCAATTACTGAAACGAACGGAGGCAGCTCGCCGATTGACCAGGCTGAAAAAGAAAACGGGCTGTTCATACGAGTTTCTTTTTTTTTTTTTTAACTTTGCACATTTAAAAGGGACACTCCGTACCATGCGAGTTCGTGGTATTCGTTACATATTAACCCGTGAATATAAAAGCTTTCATTGACACTGCCGTTGTTTGTTTGAGGTGTCCCACTGCTGTATGAAAATGCATGTCCCACGCGGTGCGTCGCTGATTTCATCGATACAAACTCCCATACACAAACGCGACGACATTCGAGGACTAAATGTGGGAATTGACGTGAAATCAAATTAGTAAGAGCCTCGTGTTATTTATCGATAAATATTTATTAAACTACATTACTAATATTTTATTAAACAGATTATTTAATTAATCACCCAAAAATAATTGTATACTATAATTTAAAAGTTTAACTTAAAACAGACTAGTCTTTCCTCTTACTTATTTGCACTGTATACATTTGCCTCTCTCGTTCGCTGTATCAGAAAGAAAGGATATCGCGTTTAAAAATGACAAATTGGATAAATGCGTACGTCTGGCCCACAGGCTTAGGAGCATGATTTGGTGCTAAGCGCGCTAGTGCCGTGAAAAAAAAAAAAAGAAGTAATATTAATAATAAGAACGATGCAATGTTTGCGGGAGTTTAGCGGTGAATGTTACGGCACCGAACATATTTGACGTTCCCGGAGAATGTGCAGCCTATATTGGTCACATCTTAGATTACAAATATTTTATTTTGGGCCTCGTTATATGCTGCATTCCGATACTACTACAATATTAACGCCTAAGACGCCGTTGACGGGGACGCTCTGTAGCAGAGCGGCATCAAAGTTTGAACACTTTTTTGGTTTTGCTGCGCCTCGCTATGCCGCACAATCCCGGGCCAACTCAACATTGCCTAGAATGATCAACAGACCCGCTGTTGCGTCTCGACGCCATCGCAGCGAAACCGAGCGCAGATACCGATTAGACCCGAACGCCGCGTTCGCATTCGACTGGGCCTCCGTGTCTAGTATATAGACCAGCCCGTGTCCGAAATCATAGATCCCAGCAATAAAAATAGGGAATAATTATCTCAAACGCAGGCTCCTGCGAAGAGAAGGGCTGCGCATAAAAGAAGATTTTTGCTTTTTATAGCACTCTTGTCATCGGTGTCGGTCTTAGAGCTTCGCGACTATGCATTTCTAACGTGCTGCGATACATGCGGAAAGTTAAAAAAGAAAACACAAAAAAACACTGAGTCTCGCAAAAAGCTCAGCCCTCCTCCTCATTCGTGTCGTCAGCATAAACCAACATGGCGGCGCCCATGGAACAGAACGGACACTGGTCTTTATATCCGTCGAAGGATCGCTCGGCTTCGTGTTTTGGGCTCAAATTGATGAATCATTCGCTCTCCGAGTTTGATGACGTTTCTTTCTAGAGGTAGAAAGAGACTGTTTAAATGCTTCGATGATTTCACACTCCGTTTCACCGTCAAGTCCGACCGCAACCGAACTCTATACGATCGGACAGAGCCGATCGGGTAGCGCCAAACGTGACTCGTCATGGTAATCGTCGTCTTTGTGCGTACGTTATCACGGGCTGAACCGAACCCATCGCGCACAGAAGAAAGTGCAGGATTTCGGCGCATTTACTTGGCGGCCTGACTGGCTTAGCCGGTGAGAGCGAAAGGTGTGCAAAAACGACGAGCACGAGCACCGTGACGAAGCACTTTCGCACTATCGCCTTTGCTTCCTTTCACATTATGCATATATGCAGAGTGTGAAAGAGAACAAAGGGGGACGTTTGTTTTGACCACGATAGACCGCCGAGTGATCAGCGACTCGTTCAGTCGCCCTCCCCGTTCCCACCATCTTATTCCCTCTCATTCGAGCGTAATAAAAACAATTAAAGAAAATAAAGGCGGCAGAATACTTTATCTGCAAAAAGAAAAAAGAAAAACACCGCGCCGCCAACCACTTCCCTACAATAATGCAGCGAGCACGCGCAAAAACGAACCGAATTGCCCACGCACAAAAAGCCCGGATCACTTGCCCGCGGTGTGGTGTGGCGGCTCCCAGGTTGTTCCCTATTCCTAAACGTAACTAGTTTCCCTTGTCACCCTTTCTTTTTCCTCAGACTCTTCCCCAGAAAAGAAAAGAAAAAGAGAGGAATAAAAGCCACTGCTTGCCTATCCACCAGCGAGTTGATTACACCTGAAGAGGGCGGGAGGGGGCGCATCGACCGAACACACACTCCACTCCGTTCATCATCTAAGCTGACAGTGCGATAGAAGCTGCGCTATCGCCTGTCCAATCAACCGCACTACTTTTCATCACCTGACACCGCTATAGGCGCTTGGGTACGCACTCAAAGAAATCTAGATCATCTACTTACCCGCTAAGCACCTGGAAAAGCCAATCGCCACAATCGAACTCGGCGAATGACGATGGCTGTATATGTCTAAACCAAAAACAAAAATGTCTCCTCTACGTGACGCTGAACGTGACGTTTTACCGTAATCAGTGTCAAAGCACAGAATTTATTTTTGTCTTCTTCTCTAGATTTAATTGTATTTCTAGCCGTCATTCGGTGACCACCGTCCGTGGATTGGAGCGATTGGAAGTGCTTGGCGGGAAAAAAGGTCCCCCGGAGTTCTTAGAGTGCATACCCGCGTGCCTAGAGCGGGTGCCAGGAGATGAAAGGGAAGCGGCTGATTGGTCCGACGAGCTGGCACTGCTTCCACCACACTGCCAGCTTAAAGGTGAACGGAGCCCGGCGGTCGTCGGGAAAGAGAGAGACAGCGCGTACGGTAACGCTCTGCCCTTTCCCTGGGGCAATCGATAGGGAGCGACGGGGGAGCTACACCTGGAGCGCCACGGCTCCTGTGTCGCCTCCGCCTTGGTTGTGTGCTGGCTGCACAACCGCCGTTGCTACGTGTGCCTTGTTTGGGGGAGATACGTCGACCCCTGAGTCGGATCGAAGTTTAGGCGGGGGAAGACCGACTTGGCCGTTCGTTCAGACGCACCGCGCTTGTCGGATCCGGGGGTGGACGGTGACGCTGCGAAAACTTCATGGGTACCGTGAAGTACGACGGAGGGAGTCCCTATCGTGGGACGTGTTCTAAGGTCGCGACTTACGTTGCACCCATAGTTTTGTTAGTGAGCTGTTGGAGGGAAGCGTAAGCGAGCGGGTCAACTGCATGGTGAATCGCGAAAATGGCTATTACCTA
Source organism: Ixodes persulcatus (assembly GCA_013358835.2). Lineage (NCBI taxonomy): Eukaryota > Metazoa > Arthropoda > Arachnida > Ixodida > Ixodidae > Ixodes > Ixodes persulcatus. Next base: position 500,381 of record JABSTQ010009990.1, read on the forward strand.
AGGCCAAGAAAGAAAAAAATAAGACACCCAAAAAAAGAACGCCCCTTTTCTAAACAGTAGATTTCTTTTTGTCTTTTTCTTTCTCCGTTTTTTTTTTTTTTTGTCTCGGAGTTAAGCTCGGTTACTTGAGTCACTTGATTATACACAAGATAGTCTCAAATGAACTTATTTCACTAACTTAAAAAAAAGAAAGTTATGCCTACGTTTTTGTGTTGCTTTTTTTTTTTTTGGTTTTTGTTTAATTGCGGATGTTTAGCATTTATGAACTCTATACACATAGGAAACTGCAGAGCCAACTTTCCCGCAAAGTACTTGGGAGAAGCGTGTAAACAGTTTACTTTTAGGTCTCAACATAATTTCAGCTCCGTCATTTGTCGAGTGACCCCTGCGGCGAATGGCTCCTTCACGCTCTGCGGGAAAGTGTGCGCTCCGGGACTTCTTCAAGTTCACTTGCTCTTCAATTGTGGCTAAGCGCAGAAGGAGACATTTGATCGATTCTACCTAAGATTAGGGTCTCCCTCAGTCACAGCCATGTCTTTTGTTTTCGTTCTTTTTTCTTTTCTTTTTTTTTTTAACCGAGGCAGATAACTTTATTTCGTTCAAAACTACCTAATCATTCCAAATATTATCGACAGAGGTTAACCCTCTCCACGCTGAAGCTCGGTTGAACGTTTTATTCTCGCACGATATATTTCTTACGTTTTAATCGTTTTGTGACAATTAGGATGCGGATAAGCACAGAAAGACTAAATTGAGTGGTAGATATCAGAGAGCGGATTATAAGGTTTACATGGCCCGTAATTCTTTCATGATCTTTTAATGGAATCGGAAACCAGACTGGAGATGTCCGGGTTTTCGATCCTGTTATGAACGCGAGCTACGGAAAGTACTAGTCTAATACGCAATTTTTGCATCGCTTCAGCTGGAATTAATCGGAGCACTAGCAGATTATACAGGTCTACCGTACTTGTTATTCGATATGTATAATAAAATAAAACGTATTTTAAAAAAAAAAGTTCTCAGCTGAGGCTATATATGTTAAATATATATATATATATATTTCTTTTTTTATTTCGTTATACCTCGTCGCGGACGGCTCGGCGCGAAAACGTAAAGCATTGCGATTTCCATGCGAGGAAAAGTGCCTCGTGTGGCTCGTCTTCCGAAAATCGCGTACAACAGTTTTCGGATGGTCCGAGTTCCGTACCGATTCTCGGTCTACTTCTTTGCATCGTGTGTTCCAGCCTTTACCTCTTGTCCACACTTTATCGCCAATTGCGACTTTAATCCGTTTCTTTTCACAGTTCTCTGTTTTAATTATTCTAATTCCCGCTCATTGACATGGCAACCTTAATGCGTATCCACGAGTTCCTTTGTTGCATCGGCTGACCTTTTTACGGGAAGATTTTTCCTGTGCCATTCAGTTCCACTCTTTTCAATTTTGAAAACTCACCGAATATTGCCTTTAACGCTCTACCTAACTGCACCGTTACAAGGCCTCACGCGGTCAGTGCTGCGCGAGGTAACGACTGGACAGAATGAGCCGCGGGAACCAGCATCGCTGATACGCGGAAGCGTTATCAAAGAGATTGAGCGCATAACAAAAAAAATCTTTAACGAAGTCGTTTTTTTTTTTTAGATCACATGAAAACAGGAAGTTACACGCTTTTTATTGGTATCATATCATGTCAAACTACAATGTGAAAAAAAAAAAAAAAACTTTTAGCGTTTCCATTTTGGTAAAGAAGGAAGACCAGCGAATCTCTACTATGGTGGGAATGAAGCAATGGCCGGCCGCAAGTCGGGAAGCCAGAGTGGAAAGGCTCGAAAGGTTGCGCCATCTATGAGCGACGCCGGCAAGCGGACAACCGGCAAAGACAACATTCTGGACAGCTACCGCCATCTATGAGCGACGGCGCCAACCAGAGTTTTGTGTCGACATTTCTTTGCGGGGGACACAATCCTGGGGAAACTAGCCCTTAACAGCTCCGCTGTCAAAAAATATTGTGCACGATTTAGTTATGCGGGAGCAACAAACCGCAGTGCATTCTCTCCCAGTATACACCTTTCAAGCGCTTGTTACTCACGCTAATAAATGTCGAGTCACTGAGCTATCGCCCATGCTCAGAACATGTTGCCAAAGACGTGTAGATAAAGATGGCAGTGCGCAGAGCCGTATATGCAGAGAGTTTGGCCATTCATTGGGAAGTATAGGAGGCAAACAGGACACGCCATTGTTTATTTATTTATTTACAAATATCCTCAGGGCTCCTCGGGGCATTACATAGGGGAGTGGTTAGTTTGTACAATTCTAAATCTCACGTTATCGGTGATGGTGACGATGTCATCGGTAAGGCCATTCCTGTCCAAAAACTACATTGGTGGTGGTCGCGTGAAACGAAATTAATCAGTGCGTAGGAGTAACTCTCGGTGACCAAAAATATGGTGCACGTGATGTTTCAATCACGGTCATCCAAAATCATGGTGGAAGGGCGCGACTAGCGGAACGATCGACATAATTCGTACGCCAGGCGCCGAGGGCCAGGAATCTGCCGTCCGAGCGGCCTTACTCTGTCCGAGCAAAACAGAGTTCAAGCGGCACGTTTGTTTCTTATATCTTTTTGCTTGATCATAATCGAAACACCATGTGCACCGTATCTTAAACCATAAAGAGTTACTACATTTACCCCTTATGCACTTATTAAAACTGTATGTCGCTACCAGCGCTAGGGGATTCTTTTTGGCTTCTGGGCCCGTTTGCTCGAAGCGCTAACGCGGCTAAAGTTAGCCGCAGTACCTAGGACAGGGATTTTGAAATGACGTGACTGGCTCGGTAGCGATGCGGGGAAAAATTTCGCTGCCCCGGTCACTGAGCGCCGCTTGCTTTAAGAATAATGTATCGTTGTAGCTGCAATATCGGGCGCGTTAGTCAGCAACGAATAGTGCAGGAGGCTTTCGCTTTGCCTTACCTCACTTAAATCGCAAAGCATGAGCAATGACCTCGCCGCATTTTTTAGATAGTCATTCAATTCTGGCCATTCCTAAGCCTAAGTGAACGCAATAATTGTCGGCATGGCAACGTCTTTGGAAAGCGGATTGCCTTGACTCAATCGGCCAGGTATTGATAGCACGCAAAAGCAGACAGCGTCCCAATAGACCTTTTTCTAAATTATCCAAGCATCGAGGAAAACGCTGGAAGTGTAACTCTACGGTCCGCGCGCGCTGGCCTTCCTCTGATAAAAGACTCGAAGTAAATAATCATAAGGCTTTGACGAACGCGCGTGCAAGGCAAAATTTGTTTTAGACTTTTTGCTTTAGAACAATTACTACTGCAGACGCCAGCACGTGCAACGCATGAAACTACACTCGTAGCATGGACCTCGGTGCTTGGGAAACTTAGAAAAAGGTCTACTATTAGCGGCGAGATGTTTTGGTGGCGCCCTCCTGTGGTTCCCCCTTGTGACGTCATTACCTTGCAAACAACAAGTTCGATGGTGTTTGTTATTAGCATGGTGGAAGCTTGAAACCATTGCGCTCTCAAAGGAACACTGCAAACACCGTCAAAATTAAAGTTCTTTCATTCCTCTTATTTCCGTCGATGATAAATCCCCTTTCCCACGTCATAGTTAGCGTTCGGCCAATCGTGGAAGGCCGACCACAGCGATGCTTTCGGTCGCGCACGGGGCTAAAGGTACAATACTCCAACGTAACGTCGTCGGGCGCCGCGTAGCGCAGCGCGCGCAGGTACTTATTGGTTGCAGATATCGAGTTCCTGGTTGCCGGCCAATAAAAGGCGCGCGTTCTGCGCTACGCTGCGTTCAGTGCGCTCAACGTCGGAGTATAAACAGCCCTTTATACTTCATTTCACCTTATGTGCGAGCGTAGGCAAAGCTGGAAGCGCGAGCACGAAAGCTCCATGCGTTCAGGCTTTGCTCGAGCGCGCGAGCTGGGAAGAAACGCAAAAAGCGCTGGTCTCGCGCTTCTAGCTTTGGCTTCGCTCGCAGATAAGGTGAAACAAAGTATAGGACGCTGTCTGCTTTTGTGTGCTATAAATACCCGGCCGATTGAGCCAAGGCAGTCCACTTTCCAAAGGCGTTGTCATGCCGACAATAGACCCTTCCAGAAATTCAGTCTGGCCACCTCGATAGCTATCATCACCTAAAAGTGTGTATCATCTGTACATGCGAATGGCGGCCTTTCTATGGCTGGTGAAGGAAGAATTTGAAGACAGAAACCGATGCGGAGCCTAAGCATCTAGACTTTTAAGCTTATATGCATTACGCATTTGAGGCTGTCATGCAAGTCCTTGGAATGCTCGGCTTCAGCACGCCCCATGACAGCTCATGACAATGAAATGTTAGTTTTAGTGAGAGGCTTACTCAACTATAAGCGCCTTGTGCAGAGCGGTAGTTTCTTGACACCATCGAAACTGAAGCAGATAGAGAAATAACCGTTCGACAGAAAACACCCTAACTTTCGTACGCCTGCCGTTGATGAAAAGTCACCAGATTTTATCCGCCATTAGCATACAGCAGTTTGAACTGCTATTTCAGACACTAGATGGCACTGAATTTGTGAAAAGGTCTATTATCGCGTTCATTTAGGCTTAGGAATGGCCAGAATCGAAAGACTATCTAAAAAATGCGGCGAGGTCATTGCTCATGCTTTGCGATTTAAGTGAGGTGAGGCAAAGCGAAAGCCTCCTGCACCATTCGTTGCTGACCAACGCGCCCGATATTGCGGCTACAACGACACAGTGACCGGGGCACCGCCATGTTTCCCCGCATCCCTACCGAGCCAGTCACGTGATTTCAAAATCCCTCTCCTAGGTACTGCGGCTGACTTTGGCCGCGGTTAGCGCTTCGAGCAAATGGGCCCTGGTTGGCCAAGAGAGCACGCCGAACCCTATATATATCTGCGTCTTGTGCACGCCTTGGCTCTGCCCGATCCTCCCATTGACCAAACTCTCTCTATAAACGGCTCTGGCAGTGCGCAGAAGGCGAATTTTTGAATAGGCCTCTCGCAATATCGAAGCGATCCTAGCGGCGTAGTGCCGCGCGAGGCACCTTGGGTACCCCTTGGCCACAGTTTCAGTTTCGATTTGCCAGCCTCAATTCACGACGTCCTATTCACGTGTAAATGTGGTGCTTGCATTTTGAAACATGTTGGTTCCCTTAAATTTTTGATTACAGTTGGTTCTGCATACCAATACGAATGAAAGGCTGGGGCGCATCTGGGGGCACCCGAATGTGCCAGAGTTTGTGCATATTTAAATACAGGACTACGACAGAGATGGAAGAAGATTTGTAATGGGTCGGTCATCTTGTTCCATATTCTTCTTAGTTGTCGTCTTAAATTATCCGTGAGCCGTGAGGGTCATTCTACCCCTCGAAGTGGTAGCCAGGACGCCAGAAGTGTCCATGGGATGCGGCCGGCTGTACCAAGTTTAGGCGGGTCCTTAGGGCCGCCGGAGGTCCGTGTTTCGATGGGGCCCTCAGGAAGACGAATGGGTGCATTACAAGAGAAGGCAGACTTTATTTTCATCCACTGCTGAGATGGACTACCTGGTCAATGGAGCAATCGAAATCGAAACCATGCGACTCGTTTCCATGGACAAAGCGTTCCCATAATGCAATGCGCGCAGTGTTGCACGCGGAGATTTGTTTATGTAGTCTATTGTCGACAGTTTGCACTTTGCACCGAACGAAATTTTCGCACTCAATGCCCATTCGACGTTCTTGTATTTTTTTTTTTTTTCGCGAGTAAAATTACCCTTTAAGGTTATGAGCCGACTTAGGCAAAATTCCTCCACCGATCCAAACAATGTATTTCCACGTTTTTTCTTTTCTTTTTAGCAGAAGACGGTATTACATTTTCGGGGGTGCTACTCAGGTGTACAGAAAGAACATTGCGATGGCGTAACGGGAACAGCACCGAATGCGAATTGACGAATAGGCAGCCTAAAAGAAACTGCACCCTTCGCTTTTAAACCATCCTAGAGAGATGTCCGATAACTGAGCCTGACACTGACGGGCGCCACGTTTCTGGAACCACGCCAAGTCAGTCCCTCCTTTCTTTTCGCCACACAATGAAGCCTCCCCGTGACGTAACGACCACCTTGTTCGTAAACACTCGATTCCTTTCGCAAACGGTCATTGTTCCTGGCAGGCTTACGTAGCGGCAGTTTAGAGAGTAAACATGCAAACATTCCCGTCGACGCGCGTCCGTTGGGCTTTTTGAAGAGTTCTGCACATGCACAGACTTTCTTGACACAGCTCGAGCTACGGTTGGCGTCCGGGAGGGAAGCTGCGGTACCACTCCTGCCTCCCCCGAAACTCCGATGAGTCACAAAGATGAAGGAGAGATAGCGCAACTTCCGGTCCCGATTGTACTTCGAATTTCCGCCGCTTGGTATTATCTCCATATAAAGAAGGGAAAGTGCTCGCACCAGGTTGCGAAGAGGCACCACCGTCACACGGATTGTAACATGCGGTTGTGGAGAACGGTTAAATGAATGCTCGTGTTTAGCAGGAATTGGGAGTTTATTTACTATGCTTCATTACCTTTGAATTTAGAAATATGCGGTTAAGAAATCGTTAATGTTTTTTTTTTTCAGTCAATTATTAGTAAACTATTGAAATTAAAATATCAAAATGGCAGGATGACGCAAGCCGCCACCCGAATAAAATGGCTCAGACGCACACATCCCTCCATCCAGGTCAATTCGAAGATACCCCTTTTTACCTTTCGGATGCGCGAAAAGGAACCAAGAGCGGCTTCGCCAGAGTTTTCGCCGGTGTCGAAGAGGGCAAGAGAACGAGGACAAATACCCGACAGAAAGTGAAAAGCGAAGACAGACGGGAGCCGCTACAGAAAAAACAAAAAAAAAACGAAAGCTATGGTTGAGGGGCTGAACTTCAAAGTCAAACCTGACACTGAAATTGAGATATCGTTAAAAAAAATGTAGGCAGGACAACGTGAGGGGTACATAACGAAAAAGAAGAAACAGAAAAAAAAAGGCATTAAATTTCTGTTGTGTTTTCCTCGTGGCGTTAGTGTCAAAGCTTTCAGGAAAGTGTGCCGTTATCTGGAAACATTAAAAGAAAAGGAGATAAAAAGCCTAAGATGGATCGAAATATTATGTGATCTCAACGTGAGAAGGAAAAGGATAAAACAAAAAACGGCCGCCAAGTTTCTGTTTTAATAAGGTTTCCCACCCCCAGTTCCGTCTTCCTAAAACACCACCTGTCGCCTCTACTGCCCGCCTCACCGGCCACGAGATATCCAGCATGGCGACTGTGGCGTGATAAATGGTTTCGGCCTCAGAGCTGTCAGGACAGGCTTTGTTATAAATGAAAGAGGTGACAAGGGACCAAAACAACAACAAAAAAGAAGTTGGGTAAGACTTGGGTGTCACCGCTCGCACTATTGAGGGGTTCGATGTTCGCGGAACAGAAAGTGTGACCATAGCCAGACACGTGCTGATTAGCGCATGTAAATAGAGCATGTAAACTAACGCTTTTGAGGACACTTTAGACGACCCGAAAAATTGAGTTTTCAAGGTTTTGCGCTGCAACTTACTACAGAGGTGCAAGCATGCGATGAAAGTTTACAGTAATAACAAAAAAACTTCCGAGGACACCTAAGCACTTCTTATGAGTTGTGAATGCGAAAGCATGAATGTCGTTCTTCCGCTCCCTTAGTTTGCGTGCAGTGTACTGGCGTGGACGGCCACGTTTCGCTACTGCCGTGGTTGAGGCCGGCAGCCTAGCGCGCGCCGACGAAATCAAGGAATACGCGACGCTGGATGACGCAAACAACCGGGAACAGGGCTTCTGGTCAAAATGTCCATCGAGACGAAATATCCATCGGGTCAAAATGTCCGGCAGGTCACTAGAGACGCGTGTCAAAATAGTCCATCAAGACGAAATGTCCAATCGGGTCGAAATATCCGCAGAGTCAAAATGACCATCGAATCCTTTTTTATTATAATTTTCATGTTTTGGAAGCCAGGCAAAATATATTCCCTAAATCGGGACCCAGAAGGCAGTAACGGTGATGTGTTGAGCGTGTTAATACATACTTAAAAAAAAGTTATTTATACGTTTTTGGTTTTCTAAGTCAGGCTGTTCTTTTTCCCCACAAGTCAAAAGGGACTGATAGTCCCGAAACCACGAGGTGTGCGAGAAACAAAGCGGCATTTGAAACTAAATTTTTACCCATACACGTTCCATGCCACCCTATGCTCGGTGTTTGACCAGTTGACCCAGTGACGAAGTGTGCTATGACGAATTCCTCTATATGACCAATAGCCCTGCTACCCCGTTGCCCTTTTGTGAAATGTCTTTCAAGGAACGCCTCCTCCGTTCCGCCAAGCATTCAGGAGGTCTAGTCTAAGGTGTATTGTACTCTGTTGTGTCCGGGGACCTTTTGGTGTGGTGAAATGAAATGTTGCTTGAGGCAACAATGTGTCATTTGCTCTGGAGCTCTACTTTAAAAGTTTCTGCTACAAACGTCATGTGCAGCTCGTTCACTTTCAGCCGAAGCTAGCGCATTAGCGTTCCAAATTTAAAAATTCGCTCACCAGTCACCTAGCTGTGTTTGGAGATTTGTGTTTGTCCTTTGTCCCTCTTGTTCCCATTCTCCAGGGATTATTTTCGTCATTCTTGTCCAGCTCGCTTGCACCTTTGCATTTAATTGCATTATAATCATAACCTAAAATTGCAAGCTTCACTCTTGTTGGTGTTAGACTGGTGGCGGCTGATAAAACCCGTTTGCTCTACTGACGTCTAACCCTGGTTAGCTCAGTTGGTAGAGCGCTCCACCTGTAATGGAGAGGTCCCGGGTTCGATACCCGGACCAGGCGGATTTTTTCGGTCGCGCACCAGTCACCTAGCTGTGTTTGGAGATTTGTGTTTGTCCTTTGTCCCTCTTGTTCCCCTTCTCCAGGGATTATTTTCGTCATTCTTGTCCAGCTCGCTTGCACCTTTGCATTTAATTGCATTATAATCATAACCCTAAATTGCAAGCTTCACCCTTGTTGGTGTTAGACTGGTGGCAGCTGATAAAACCCGTTTGCTCTACTGACGTCTAACCCTGGTTAGCTTAGTTGGTAGAGCGCTCCACCTGTAATGGAGAGGTCCCGGGTTCGATACCCGGACCAGGCGGATTTTTTCGGTCGCTCACCAGTCACCTAGCTGTGTTTGGAGATTTGTGTTTGTCCTTTGTCCCTCTTGTTCCCCTTCTCCAGGGATTATTTTCGTCATTCTTGTCCAGCTCGCTTGCACCTTTGCATTTAATTGCATTATAATCATAACCTAAATTGCAAGCTTCACCCTGTTGGTGTTAGACTGGTGGCAGCTGATAAAACCCGTTTGCTCTACTGACGTCTAACCCTGGTTAGCTCAGTTGGTAGAGCGCTCCACCTGTAATGGAGAGGTCCCGGGTTCGATACCCGGACCAGGCGGATTTTTTCGGTCGCTCACCAGTCACCTAGCTGTGTTTGGAGATTTGTGTTTGTCCTTTGTCCCTCTTGTTCCCCTTCTCCAGGGATTATTTTCGTCATTCTTGTCCAGCTCGCTTGCACCTTTGCATTTAATTGCATTATAATCATAACCTTAAATTGCAAGCTTCACCCTTGTTGGTGTTAGACTGGTGGCGGCTGATAAAACCCGTTTGCTCTACTGACGTCTAACCCCTGGTTAGCTCAGTTGGTAGAGCGCTCCACCTGTAATGGAGAGGTCCCGGGTTCGATACCCGGACCAGGCGGATTTTTTCGGTCGCGCACCAGTCACCTAGCTGTGTTTGGAGATTTGTGTTTGTCCTTTGTCCCTCTTGTTCCCCTTCTCCAGGGATTATTTTCGTCATTCTTGTCCAGCTCGCTTGCACCTTTGCATTTAATTGCATTATAATCATAACCTTAAATTGCAAGCTTCACCCTTGTTGGTGTTAGACTGGTGGCGGCTGATAAAACCCGTTTGCTCTACTGACGTCTAACCCCTGGTTAGCTCAGTTGGTAGAGCGCTCCACCTGTAATGGAGAGGTCCCGGGTTCGATACCCGGACCAGGCGGATTTTTTCGGTCGCGCACCAGTCACCTAGCTGTGTTTGGAGATTTGTGTTTGTCCTTTGTCCCTCTTGTTCCCCTTCTCCAGGGATTATTTTCGTCATTCTTGTCCAGCTCGCTTGCACCTTTGCATTTAATTGCATTATAATCATAACCTTAAATTGCAAGCTTCACCCTTGTTGGTGTTAGACTGGTGGCAGCTGATAAAACCCGTTTGCTCTACTGACGTCTAACCCCTGGTTAGCTCAGTTGGTAGAGCGCTCCACCTGTAATGGAGAGGTCCCGGGTTCGATACCCGGACCAGGCGGATTTTTTCGGTCGCTCACCAGTCACCTAGCTGTGTTTGGAGATTTGTGTTTGTCCTTTGTCCCTCTTGTTCCCCTTCTCCAGGGATTATTTTCGTCATTCTTGTCCAGCTCGCTTGCACCTTTGCATTTAATTGCATTATAATCATAACCTTAAATTGCAAGCTTCACCCTTGTTGGTGTTAGACTGGTGGCAGCTGATAAAACCCGTTTGCTCTACTGACGTCTAACCCCTGGTTAGCTCAGTTGGTAGAGCGCTCCACCTGTAATGGAGAGGTCCCGGGTTCGATACCCGGACCAGGCGGATTTTTTCGGTCGCGCACCAGTCACCTAGCTGTGTTTGGAGATTTGTGTTTGTCCTTTGTCCCTCTTGTTCCCCTTCTCCAGGGATTATTTTCGTCATTCTTGTCCAGCTCGCTTGCACCTTTGCATTTAATTGCATTATAATCATAACCTTAAATTGCAAGCTTCACCCTTGTTGGTGTTAGACTGGTGGCAGGCTGATAAAACCCGTTTGCTCTACTGACGTCTAACCCCTGGTTAGCTCAGTTGGTAGAGCGCTCCACCTGTAATGGAGAGGTCCCGGGTTCGATACCCGGACCAGGCGGATTTTTTCGGTCGCTCACCAGTCACCTAGCTGTGTTTGGAGATTTGTGTTTGTCCTTTGTCCCTCTTGTTCCCCTTCTCCAGGGATTATTTTCGTCATTCTTGTCCAGCTCGCTTGCACCTTTGCATTTAATTGCATTATAATCATAACCTTAAATTGCAAGCTTCACCCTTGTTGGTGTTAGACTGGTGGCAGGCTGATAAAACCCGTTTGCTCTACTGACGTCTAACCCCTGGTTAGCTCAGTTGGTAGAGCGCTCCACCTGTAATGGAGAGGTCCCGGGTTCGATACCCGGACCAGGCGGATTTTTTCGGTCGCGCACCAGTCACCTAGCTGTGTTTGGAGATTTGTGTTTGTCCTTTGTCCCTCTTGTTCCCCTTCTCCAGGGATTATTTTCGTCATTCTTGTCCAGCTCGCTTGCACCTTTGCATTTAATTGCATTATAATCATAACCTTAAATTGCAAGCTTCACCCTTGTTGGTGTTAGACTGGTGGCAGGCTGATAAAACCCGTTTGCTCTACTGACGTCTAACCCCTGGTTAGCTCAGTTGGTAGAGCGCTCCACCTGTAATGGAGAGGTCCCGGGTTCGATACCCGGACCAGGCGGATTTTTTCGGTCGCGCACCAGTCACCTAGCTGTGTTTGGAGATTTGTGTTTGTCCTTTGTCCCTCTTGTTCCCCTTCTCCAGGGATTATTTTCGTCATTCTTGTCCAGCTCGCTTGCACCTTTGCATTTAATTGCATTATAATCATAACCTTAAATTGCAAGCTTCACCCTTGTTGGTGTTAGACTGGTGGCAGCTGATAAAACCCGTTTGCTCTACTGACGTCTAACCCCTGGTTAGCTCAGTTGGTAGAGCGCTCCACCTGTAATGGAGAGGTCCCGGGTTCGATACCCGGACCAGGCGGATTTTTTCGGTCGCGCACCAGTCACCTAGCTGTGTTTGGAGATTTGTGTTTGTCCTTTGTCCCTCTTGTTCCCCTTCTCCAGGGATTATTTTCGTCATTCTTGTCCAGCTCGCTTGCACCTTTGCATTTAATTGCATTATAATCATAACCTTAAATTGCAAGCTTCACCCTTGTTGGTGTTAGACTGGTGGCAGCTGAATAAACCCGTTTGCTCTACTGACGTCTAACCCCTGGTTAGCTCAGTTGGTAGAGCGCTCCACCTGTAATGGAGAGGTCCCGGGTTCGATACCCGGACCAGGCGGTTTTTTTCGGTCGCTCACCAGTCACCTAGCTGTGTTTGGAGATTTGTGTTTGTCCTTTGTCCCTCTTGTTCCCCTTCTCCAGGGATTATTTTCGTCATTCTTGTCCAGCTCGCTTGCACCTTTGCATTTAATTGCATTATAATTCATAACCTTAAATTGCAAGCTTCACCCTTGTTGGTGTTAGACTGGTGGCAGCTGATAAAACCCGTTTGCTCTACTGACGTCTAACCCCTGGTTAGCTCAGTTGGTAGAGCGCTCCACCTGTAATGGAGAGGTCCCGGGTTCGATACCCGGACCAGGCGGATTTTTTCGGTCGCTCACCAGTCACCTAGCTGTGTTTGGAGATTTGTGTTTGTCCTTTGTCCCTCTTGTTCCCCTTCTCCAGGGATTATTTTCGTCATTCTTGTCCAGCTCGCTTGCACCTTTGCATTTAATTGCATTATAATCATAACCTTAAATTGCAAGCTTCACCCTTGTTGGTGTTAGACTGGTGGCAGCTGATAAAACCCGTTTGCTCTACTGACGTCTAACCCCTGGTTAGCTCAGTTGGTAGAGCGCTCCACCTGTAATGGAGAGGTCCCGGGTTCGATACCCGGACCAGGCGGATTTTTTCGGTCGCGCACCAGTCACCTAGCTGTGTTTGGAGATTTGTGTTTGTCCTTTGTCCCTCTTGTTCCCCTTCTCCAGGGATTATTTTCGTCATTCTTGTCCAGCTCGCTTGCACCTTTGCATTTAATTGCATTATAATCATAACCTTAAATTGCAAGCTTCACCCTTGTTGGTGTTAGACTGGTGGCAGCTGATAAAACCCGTTTGCTCTACTGACGTCTAACCCCTGGTTAGCTCAGTTGGTAGAGCGCTCCACCTGTAATGGAGAGGTCCCGGGTTCGATACCCGGACCAGGCGGATTTTTTCGGTCGCGCACCAGTCACCTAGCTGTGTTTGGAGATTTGTGTTTGTCCTTTGTCCCTCTTGTTCCCCTTCTCCAGGGATTATTTTCGTCATTCTTGTCCAGCTCGCTTGCACCTTTGCATTTAATTGCATTATAATCATAACCTTAAATTGCAAGCTTCACCCTTGTTGGTGTTAGACTGGTGGCAGCTGATAAAACCGTTTGCTCTACTGACGTCTAACCCCTGGTTAGCTCAGTTGGTAGAGCGCTCCACCTGTAATGGAGAGGTCCCGGGTGCGATACCCGGACCAGGCGGATTTTTTCGGTCGCGCACCAGTCACCTAGCTGTGTTTGGAGATTTGTGTTTGTCCTTTGTCCCTCTTGTTCCCCTTCTCCAGGGATTATTTTCGTCATTCTTGTCCAGCTCGCTTGCACCTTTGCATTTAATTGCATTATAATCATAACCTTAAATTGCAAGCTTCACCCCTTGTTGGTGTTAGACTGGTGGCAGCTGATAAAACCCGTTTGCTCTACTGACGTCTAACCCCTGGTTAGCTCAGTTGGTAGAGCGCTCCACCTGTAATGGAGAGGTCCCGGGTTCGATACCCGGACCAGGCGGATTTTTTCGGTCGCGCACCAGTCACCTAGCTGTGTTTGGAGATTTGTGTTTGTCCTTTGTCCCTCTTGTTCCCCTTCTCCAGGGATTATTTTCGTCATTCTTGTCCAGCTCGCTTGCACCTTTGCATTTAATTGCATTATAATCATAACCTTAAATTGCAAGCTTCACCCTTGTTGGTGTTAGACTGGTGGCAGCTGATAAAACCCGTTTGCTCTACTGACGTCTAACCCCTGGTTAGCTCAGTTGGTAGAGCGCTCCACCTGTAATGGAGAGGTCCCGGGTTCGATACCCGGACCAGGCGGATTTTTTTCGGTCGCGCACCAGTCACCTAGCTGTGTTTGGAGATTTATGTTTGTCCTTTGTCCCTCTTGTTCCCCTTCTCCAGGGATTATTTTCGTCATTCTTGTCCAGCTCGCTTGCACCTTTGCATTTAATTGCATTATAATCATAACCTTAAATTGCAAGCTTCACCCTTGTTGGTGTTAGACTGGTGGCGGCTGATAAAACCCGTTTGCTCTACTGACGTCTAACCTCTGGTTAGCTCAGTTGGTAGAGCGCTCCACCTGTAATGGAGAGGTCCCGGGTTCGATACCCGGACCAGGCGGTTTTTTTCGGTCGCTCACCAGTCACCTAGCTGTGTTTGGAGATTTGTGTTTGTCCTTTGTCCCTCTTGTTCCCATTCTCCAGGGATTATTTTCGTCATTCTTGTCCAGCTCGCTTGCACCTTTGCATTTAATTGCATTATAATCATTCTCCAACGAATCTGTGAGATTTAGATGTACACTGCGTATTCATGAGCGTGGGGTGAATGATTCGCGGGACCAGTTGTGTGTGATTGTTTTCAAGTTGCTAAATTTGTGAGACTGAGTCAACCTATTTTGCCAATGGCATTTTTTTAAAGTCCCTCACACCTATTAAAACTTCTGGTACTTTTCTCTGAACGTTCGGCCCCTTGTTCCAACCACGACGAAGAATGTTTTGTAACCAGTCCCGATGAAGGCCCGATGAAGGCCGAAACGTCGACCAACATGTCATAGAACTCCACTAAATCGTCGTCCTACAAAACAGTTCTTTCTTCATATATAGGTTTGTGTCCGTGCGCGCGTGTGTGTGTGTGTGTGTGTGCGTGCGTGTGTCTTCTTAGTGAACCCACAAGAACAGTTTTGAGGGTCGTCTGCAACGTAGGTGAGGTATCACATACTTTTGTTTTGTTTGAAGAAAAAAAAAGTTAAGTAACATTTGCATATTTACCCAACTTAAATAGGTGGGGTCGTCCAAGTCTAGAAAGCTAAATCCAGCCTTACACGAACCGGACAACTATTTAAACCATAAAGTGCGGTAATGAATGACACCGTAAAAGAAAAACAGTAATATCGATCTCGTTAATATGGACCACGTTAATATGGAGACCCCGCTATATGGACACCACTTTCTGGGACAAATTGGGAAAATACATGCATATCTGCTCGTTAATATTCACAACTCATATAATGGACGATATTTTGGGGGAACGGAGGCGTCCATATTAACGAGACATCACTGTATAATTAAAAAAAAAACAAAAAAACACTGCGGTGCACGTTGTTCTACGCCAGGTTTAGGCCTTGGGGGGGGGAGGGGGGGGAAGGCAATCGGTTTATTGTGCAAAAGGGTTGCTAAGCGATGCGGGGACAGGGGTTACCCAATCAAGGTGGGACGACAGCACTCGGTTGTTTGCGTACGTCCTGAAAATGAGGGTCGCGGAATATTTTCTGCAAAACGTAAACTTTTTCCTCGAGTATACTCTCACTTCGTTGCTGTGTGGCGGCGGCCGTATAAATAGGGTCGCGTCAATGTTGCGAGTACCGCCAAAACATTGATGATGGGGATTACATATGGCCAAGTGATGTTGTAAACCAATAGATGGGTCGTGTGCTTAAAAAAAAATCGCATGCAGAAACAGTGGACGTTGAGAGACCAAGACGTGACGAGGCTCACTTTGTTCTATTTCGATTTATTTTCATTTCTTCGTTTCATTCGGCGCTTATTTCTATTACACGTGGAGTCTAATCACCGTTGTGTACCGGTGGTCATTGAAACCTTAACAAATTCCGCTTATCATGTTGACGCATTTTGCTTTGTGATTCGTTCCTCGTGGTTCTTATCGGCCGGTGCCAGAATCTCATCGGTCGCGCAGAGATAACAAGGTGTTTGAAACTAGCCATTCACTGCGTTTCCCAAGCTGTCATTAACTATATACTACTGAAAGAGGTGGAGGCTGGCATTGTACAGTACATGGGCCATAGTGTAGGGATGTACAGTTTCCGAATATTTTAAAGAAAAATAACATTTTTTTTTTTAATTTTTGGAAACATGAAAATTTGTCTTAGCAAGAGTAATGCAACAATCTTCTAAACGATACCGACATATATCAGTGATGGCAAGAGTTTATCGCCAGTTTTGGCGCTGGTACTATTACCCTATATTAATTTTAAATGTTTATGAGAGCTTTGTGAATTTAGCAGATTTCTCACTACACGTATGCATCTGGCAATAGTATTAAACTCTTCATCGTACTAAATGCTGCTTCAGGTTTACTGTAACGGTTAACTTGTAGCCACCGTTTGTCAATTATGATGTTTTATTACACAAAGGTATGTACACATGGTGGTGCGGTGTGTGGTAAATAAGACCCGTGATTTTTGTTGACTTAGTGCTTGACATCAGCCGGAAAATATGCGATAGATAACATTCAAAAAAATCGCTTCTTCACATACGTGCACACACCACATGAAAAATTTTCTGGCAGCACTAATTATCAATTCACAGTAGGACAATGCTCATTTGATGGGTGCTTTTAGGGCAATGCAAAGTTTGACGACGGATAGTAACAGCAGACAACCACAAGCGCATGTTTCCTCCTATTTTCTCCCTTGCTCTTCTGTCACTGCACCGTTTTATTTTTTTTTCTTATGAACTGACAAATCTAATATGGTATAGTGTGTTTAATCCTCCACCTACACTATCGACGAAATGACGTGCGACAAGATTACGTTTGGTTTTGACGTAGATTGATGTCCATTTTAGCGTATGTTGCAGATATTTGCGTAATAGGCCCGTTAGTTATTTAAATAAATAAGGTTTACATTTTTTGTTTTTCGTTTCGTTTTTTTTTCTTGTCATGGAAAAAAGCAAAAATATGCGTGTGATTTACCTTGAATTTTTTTTTCTTTTTTTTTTGAGCGGAGTTTTTGTCATTACATAAGTGACGTTCTCGCGAGAAGGTTCAGAGAAGGGTAATCTTACCGACCAATGCCGTGCGAGCGCGGTCATGCGATGATGAAAATAAAGTATTTTATTTCTTTGTGCCCTCAGGACCAGGATGCATTACAGAGCGGGGTAAGATTATAACGTGCAAAAAAAGTAAACAAAACAAGGAAGTGATGAAACAGGTCCGGCAGATTGATACTTTAGACCCATGTTGCGGATAAAAAAAACAGGACGCGGGATGGCCAAAAAAACATGCTTTTCGTGTAAGGCTCGTCAAATTATGAGGCGCTGGAGAAATTCAGCCTTCTGCGTTAAGTCCTTATTTCGAACTCTTTTGTTCGCCTTCCGCCCATTGAAAAGCATGCGGGAAGGGCCTTGGAACGCACCTGGTATCGCTGATATGCAACATGAAGTTCGTCTGCGTTCCTCGCCGTCACCATGGCAACGAACGCCGAATGAATGGAAGCACGCACGGTACCGCCGCGTGAAGCCAGCAACAGCTGACGCCATTTTACGAACGCCGTCTGCTAGCCGAAGCCGAACGCGGTATGTCAGATCAACCGCCTCCGCCGGTGCTCGATCGCCGGTGCCTTACATATATTTGGGCGTTCACATAACATCTAACCTCGATCGCCGAGGTTAGATGTTATGTGAACGCCCAAATATTTGTAAGTGTAAACCTTTTTGAAAGTCGTGCCATTAAGACTATGGGGGTAGGTCTGTTAACTCGTGTAGAAATGGTCATGTGTTCACATTTTTTAACGTATAATGACATGTGCAAAGGTGGCACCAACAGTATATACAATCTGGGTCATTTTCAGAAAACATTCACATCTCAGAGCTTTTAGCTATTTCGCGTTACAGAACAGTCAGCAAACAGACAAATAGGAGAGGAACCATGCAAAGGTGTGTCGTTATTATAACAAACAAAAAAAAGCTGAGGGCCGAGCACAAATTATCTATGTACTCCGAATGTTACCGATGTTTCTGAAAGTCGTTATTATTACGATTAGTCAAGAATGAGCGAATAACAAAAAGCACATTAGGTTCAATATTACTTCGTCCAGTTTAGAGAATAGGAGTTTATGAGACATTCTGTCAAACACCTTGGGCAAGTTCAGAAACATATTGCCAATCCGTAAACTACGATTAAGGATTTGACAAAAATAATTTTTAACTCTTACAAGTTGCGCTTCGCTCGAAAATGATGTTCAAAAGCATGTTGTTTAGTGTTAAAGAAGGAATTGACCTCAACGTATTTGATCAGATTAGAATAAATGATCGATTCCCTCGCTTTACAACAAATACCTGTGAATGAAAGGGGTCTAAAGTAGAACATAATTTATCCCCGGTTCTGGGAAGTGGAATCACCTTCCCAGTGTTATAGTCGCCTGTTGTCTGACCTAGGGAAATAGACTGCTCAAGTAGTTTAGACAAAATGATTGAAGAGCTTTTTTTTATTAGTTAGAAACTTTGAATTAGTGCTATGAGCTGAACAATGAAGGAAGGAGAAACAGAAAAGGCAACCGATCGCTTCCTTCCTTCATTGTTCAGCTGGTTCCACCCGTAATGTGTCATAACCAGCTAGCTCAACCGATCCCCGTAGTGTTATTAACACCGGATAAAAAAGATTCTTGCGATAATTCGATACTTATTAAAATGCTAGCCGGATATATTATAATATGATCGATGAGAAAGAAGATATATAAAAGAAATGATGGACAAAATGCACCAAACACATCAGTAAACGCTTACAAAACATGTAATCAAAACAGTCAAACACAAAGTATCGGGAATTGTGTCACCCGCTTCATTTTTAAGCTAACTGGAAAGTTCGTCACGAAGCTTTATTACACTCCAAAACTGTTTGGGGTTATTAGTTAGCATCGATCGGTGGCACTCGTTATAAAAGTAATATTTAGCCTCTCCAACTTCGTTTTTGTTTTAACAGGCTTTGAGGTAACAACGTTCCCAGTGTTATACCTTCTTTCAATGTCCTTTGCGTTTCTGAACAAGCTTGTCTTTTTGTTCGAGAGCGTTCGAAGTCGAGGAGTGAACCACGGTGACTGAGTGTTGGATAGAATAGGAACGCGGCGGGATGTGTTCATTAATCAATACTATTACTTTGTTCTGAAATAAACCTCAATTATCCCGAAGAGAACGCTCGAAAAATATGGCGAAAAATCTTCTAAGAAACAGTACGCACTATTATGAATCGGAGTATAATTAGCCCTTTTATTAATCCCGAATTCTTTTGACTTGTTTTTGTGATGCAACGTTGGAGTTAGCGAGGAAAATGAAGCAACGAATGATCGCTAAGACTTGGAAATCGTTAAATATCTGAAACTAAATCAATATATCAGTTAATATCATGTTGAACACGTTCTCTGAAAGGGCGTTGTTCTTGCTGACCGCACTACAAGTTAAGAATGGTTGAAATCAGAACATATATCTAAAAACTGGTTACATTGTGTTGAGGGGGGTTTTGATAGAGATCTTGTAGCAGACCAGAGGGTGCTAAGCTAATTAAAGGTGGCCAGGAAAAAAGTTATAATTTCGCAAAAGGAACACGAACGAGATTGTTGGCATCATAAAGCTGTTCAACAGAAGTACTTGATCGTGTAGGAGGGCGACAGCAACCGCCTAGCACAAGCTTCTTTTGTCCAATGGTAAGACCTGCCCATGCAATTTCATGACCAGATTTTATGTTTCTTAAAAATAAATTAAGTTCAGACTCTACCATAGCGTTTGACGCGATTATTTGGGCAAATATTGAAACGTTTACTTCCTTGAAATATTTCTGAGTTTTTAATCTGAGATGATAGCCAATTATCAGTCAGAACAGCTATACTAGCATTATAAGATTCAATCATCTGGCACAAGTCATCACGTTTTTTTTTTTATTTTTTATCAGACTTCTAATTTTAGTAAAGATAACTTCCACATCATTTCACACTCCTATGCTGGGCGAGGTGGTTCAAAAGAAGAAGATGGATGAACGCGAATAGAGATGGGGGCTTTGAGACATGGGCCCGTTGGCCAGGTACGGCCCTTGAGCCATATACGGTCCAGCCCGTAAGTTAGAAACGGCTTGTGACGCAGTATGTATGACTCTTCAACATGATATGACGCGTGGGTTAGATTCAATCCCACAGCCGAATAATGCTTTAGGGAAGGTTTCGCTATGTCCTGGACAATCACTGACTGAATTGCAGGATTTAGACTAGTCCTTGTTTATTTCTTGAGACCCCAGCTCAAAACTTGTAATTGAAAACGTTCTAAATTAATAGTCTGAGTTAATACAGTAGTCAAGATATTTTGTTTCGGGTAGCGAACATTTTACATTAAATTTCCTTGGCTGCTCACTGTGTTTATTGCTAGCAACTACCCCGTCTCAGAGAGGCTCTAATCTGTTTCAGCAATTGGCCTTTTGCTGGTACATGTTTTTCTAGCCCTGCAATACTTAATTTTATCATTATTACATAGGTAATAAATGTTCCAGAAACATATTTTTTAACTGCATTTGTCCTGAATACTTAAAAAAAAAAAGTTCTGCTAGGGTCATGCCTACATTTTCGAAGTCATGAAGCACATCCAATTCTTTTTCTTTTTCTAATTTGCCTTTCTTTCTTTTTATTTTTATTTTGCTTTCTTTTTTTGTCATCAACAGCTGCCAATAGAGGGCTTCGAAATTAAGCGAGACCTGCGATGAAAGTGGGGTCATATTAAAGCAAGTGCCCAGCGAACATCAAGTGGACGGGCGGGGAGAAGGGGGGGGGGGGGGGGGGTTTGGCGCAGAGTCAATCTTTTCGGCTCGAGCATGAACGATCGGGTCAGCAGAAAGCCCTAAAGCCGCAGCAGCAGCCGTGAATAAGCTAGAAGTTGACGCGGAAGGACTTAGCCAAGACAGGTCCAGTCAAGAGTCGGTGGCCCTCGCTCACCGAGCTTAGCGTCCTCTCAGACCGAAATAACCCAACTTCGCCTGATTAAGATGGAGTGGGTGCGCTTCATTTGCACACCGGGGAAAGTCTTGTCCTTTGCTTTCATTTATGTTTATTTTATTTTAGTGTGGAACTGCGAGGTCTTCCAATCTCTGGAAAGAACCTTGAGCTTCGAAGCACTCGAGGCTTCCTCTCGGATTTTCTCATTAGGGGCTCTAAAAAAGTGCCGCATATTTGGACGGGTGCGGGGGCGTGACAGCAGTGGAGCGGATGGTTAGGGGGAATCAGATCTCTTAAAGTGACGGCTGAAATATTTACGGTGGGAGTGTGATGCTATTTGGAATAATTTCTCATCTGTCTAGCCATGGAAAATTATTGAAGAGGTGTTTACCCTATGCTGGCCCAAAAACAAAAAGCTTTGCTCGTTTTTTCTTTTTTGTCGTCACGCGGTTTTTAGGGGTTTATTAGTTTACTAATTTTAAGTGTATTGTCTGTCGGAAATATGAGTTAGTGTATCTGCATTCTGAGCGCCCGGGGCAGTGCTAACTATAAACAGTTGATATTTTAGCTTTGATGTTGCAAAATAAGCTGGGATGTTGAAAAAATATCTAACTCAAAAAGTATATAAATTGTTAAAGACAATCTGAATGGCTCCATGACCCTATGCACAAAGACAAAGTTGGCACGGGGGTTGTAAAGAAAGGAATAGTTTCGTAAACTTCGCCGTTGATTTTTTTTTACAGGCCTTAATATTGTTTGTCTGTTCTTGCATGGATATTAAGCGCAAGCAGTGGAGCTGTTGACAGCATCTACTCTTCAAAGTAGCAACACTTCGGATACAGCCTCTGCACTCAGACTTTAAGTGTTGCGAGCTGTCATCGGCACTCGTCGATGTTTTCAAAGAAAAGCGCGGGTGGTGAATTATCCGTCTTCCTATTTGTTTGCAGAGCCGTCAATAAAGCAAAGCGGAAGCACCATAAGTTACCTTAAGCAAAAAAAAAAAACGAAACAAAAAATGTGCGAACAAAACTGTAGATGCGTTATTTTAGTGCGCCGCGATGTCATTTTCTGAGCAACAAGATATGGTGGAATGGCAGTACCATATTCGCGGTGTAAATCTATACAGCTAAACGTTCTCTTTTTTTTAACGGGGCGGAAGCTTGTGTTTTTAGCACCACCTAGCAAGGTTTTGAGATTTGAATAGTCCTTACATTGGGTTTAAGCCTTCCGATATTAATATTTCTAAAATTTACGATCCGTGTGACGGAATAGTATTTTCCGTTGTAAAGATCGATAGGAAAAAAAAAAAAGGCAAAATATTTAGCTTTACCTCGACTTATGCATGTCCATCTAGGCGACCTCTGCCGTTTATCCGAAAGAGAGGCACTGCAGTCCTTATCCTTTCCGTAACTATGACTGTTTTAATGTCATACCATCTGGTTTATGAGGAAAAATCCGGCAAAACAGGCATTCGCTTGCTTGTGCTTGCTCTGCCGCGCTATGTACTGTACATGGTTGAGTTGCGTGAATCAGCCCTTACCGCTTCCGGCCCGAACGAAGGCGTGACGCGTGACCTCCTCGTAGCAAGGCGAATAGATATAAGAAAGGACTGGTGCATTGTTCGGTCGTCTCCGGCAATAGCGCCGTGGATCCGCCACACTATACAGGCTCCGAGTCACGCCATGAGCAACTTCGCTCTTGTCGGTTTTCGGGACTTTCTCTTCGAACCGGCCTGCTCGATCAATGTCCCGATTTCTTGCTTCGCCCCTTTCGGATACCAACATCAAACACTCAGGTTTTGTGCGCGTGTGGGAGAATACAGGATAGGTGTTTTTGATTGCTGGCTCGTTGAGATAGCGTTACCGCAAATTCAGTGTGCCTCCGCCATATTCGCCGCCAGGAGGATCGGTGGCTGAATGTGTTAACGCTCCGCAGCTCTGAGTACGTGCAGCGAAAGTTATCGCTAAGGAACCCAGAGATTTCGGCTTCAATCTCCTCCATTGCCCGTTTCGATCTGGATGAGCTCCGCGCCCGTGTGCGGTCGTGTATGACAACTGCTTGATACATGTTAAAGAACCCAAGCTAGCAGATGTACTGCACTGGCTAAAGTTTGTCATATACAACGAAGACAGCAGACGCCCATTGGGGGCTGAATAACTTGCCGCTGTCTAGACACGCATACAGCCGTGCTCTTATAACCGACGTTCGTTTTATGTATCAGTGACATTTGAACTTTTGTCGAGTAGAACCGCCGAAACGTAGGAGGTAGGTAATCCCGAGCGCGTTAAGCGGAGGAGCATTCACGAGGAAGAACTGGTTCATACAGTTGCGTTGGTTGCGCTCGAGGCGACGGAAACGACAACAACGACAAAATCACCGTTACAACGTTGAGCCGTTCGCCGCGTGGCAGGTGATGCAAGAAATAAACTCGCGAAGCAATCCTGAGTCAGAGTGTGTGGGTGTTCCTGTCGTTTCTGTCGTTTTTTTTGGTTGCTGCGTATACGGAACCCACGCAAATCCCCGAACTTGCAGCAAAATGCGACATGATAAATGGGACGGCGAGTCAGAATATGGGTAATTTCTTCGTGAGGCTATCATATAAATTCTCGGCATAGCAAATGGTATACTCCGCCTCCAATCCGCGGGCTCCTCTCTAGTTTTTTTTTTTGTTGACAGATGTTGCTCGACCTTATATCCGAAATTTAGTCTGTGTTCACTGCCATTTTAAGAACGGCGGGATGCGCATAATGATTTGCGGAGTTTGTTGAGTTGGGATTGGCGGACGATTGCTCTTATCGTTGGGTACAGTGCGATCCCATAGGATGTTTAGTGATAAAAGAGAGTTTTAGTAGATCGTTCCGATACCGGAGAGTTTTACCGGAGAGTTTTAGGGAACCGTTCTTGCACATCCGATACCGTACAATGGGCACTCCAGTACAAACTGCGCATGCGCTACACAAGAAGACTCGTACATGCGCAGTGCGTACCGGCGGATCGTACCGTATCGGATGTGCAAAGACAGTTCCCTAAAACTCCCTACCACCGGTAACGATACCCGATAACGATGCGGTGCATGCGTAAAGGTGGCGGTGGAGTATGTGGTTTCGTTATCGGATTCACCGGGACGATCTATAGCAAAACTCTTTCATGGCAGGCTGAACGGGTCCTGTCGCCATGAAGTTGACGGAAACTATACTGTCGCTGACAGCTAATGAAACACACGGCGTGGCTTGTTATGTCCACGCTTCGGAGTTTGTCTTTTGACGTTCTTATCGGCTAATGTTGCAATCTCATGATAATAATAATCTGATAATGATAATTAGATTATCAAGACTCGGCCGTGCTTTTCTCAGGCTGTCATTAAGTATTATGACCCGCTGGATTATTTCCTCCTTATATCGCACTGATGACGACACGTTTCTTCCTTTTTCCTCGTGTAATTTAAAATTTTAGTTTTCTTTTAGATTGTAGCTGATTAATTTTGACTCATTAGATTGCGTAACCAAAGACCGCTTGAATACCACAGTAAGAGCCGCTTTATTAGTGCGCTCTCTGGAGTTCAGCATTGCTTTCACGTGAACTGCAGTGCATGAACAACAGGGTATATCTGATTCATCCTCCCGCGGTCTTTTTTTTTTCTGTACTTTGTGTTTCTCGGATAACACAAATACTAACGTCGCAATCCACGCTTGTCTCTATTTCATAACTGGACACGCGCAATCACTCGGAATGTATAGTAGCCATCCGTTACACACGTAATGTGTTTATGTCGCAATTGAGCCCACTCGTGTTCCATTGTCATGCATGTTGATTCTTTGGTATGAAGTGTGCTTTCGTCTGGGTGGTGGCTATTCTGGGAAAGGGTCTTCTGCCGTCCAGTTCATTACGTTGCGAAAGGATCATCGGTTACGTCGCATTAGGCGGGGCCCTGAAGGCGATCGTGATTGGGCATTTCGAAACGTGCGATCACGTTTCGTTTTGTTGTTGAGCGAATACCTCAAGCTTTTCTCTCTGTGTGTGTGATTAACAGGTGTTAGTTCGCTTAAAAAAGAAATCTCAAGGTCATAAAAAAAGGAAAAGTAATCGAGGTGAGGTTTGCATAAAGGCAATAAGATGATGAAAGCTACGGCTTCAAAAAAGGGCATCTGCAATAGTGAGGACCGCTGCATTACCTCGTGCACTCTGAGATGTCTGTAGTGTCTAATTTTCCGCAAAGCACACGAGGAAAGTCAATCGCTGCATTCTGCGAAGCGAAGCTGAAAACATCTTCAGGCGTAAAAAAAAAACAACAACAAACAAACAGGCTGTTCTTTGGCATTGAGCATGACGTGAGCATGTGAAGTTATGCGTCCCTGCACAGACTGTTTTTTTTTTTTTTTTATCTAAGGGTATTTTCAACCTTCTCATTTACAGCGATTGCAGCGATTGCCTCTTCCTGGATTGTTCATAGACTACGTTTCGTCACGGATGGTCAAAAACGACGTAGAATCACTTTCTCCACAATGAACTTCTTTGCTTACTTGCTTCTGGTGATCCTGATCCTGATGATGGTCTGCGGGTTGTAGAGGTATATCCGCGAGCGATATGAAGGTGAACAGCCCTTTTCTTGTTTTTGACGCTCCTGCAAGTTTTGGAACAAGCTCTGTTCCAGAAGAGGGCTAGAACGCAAAGTTTAGACCCCCAAGCCACGTACCATTTGAGACGTTGAGAGTTAATATAGCTTTAGGGAGCCGTACAAATGGCAAGAATCCAGGTAAGGTGTTCACCTTCATATTGCCGGCGGGTGTACGTGGGAAAAATGCCATGGTATAGAGAAACGTCTCATCAGGATTTTCTGGTTACTAGGCCCACTTGTTTTCGTAGCGCTTCATGAGAAAAATGGTCCCAGTAGAAACGCGAAGGATTGACCGGCGGGGGAACTGGAACACTAAACATTTCTTTTGTGAATTGAATTTTGGTTTTAAAATGCCATTTTAATTTTAATGTAAACATTGTAGCAAACAATTAAACAACCTAGATATGCTTCATCTTCGTAGAACTACGCACTCGCAAGAATGATATTATCACAAGTTACGGGCCGCGCAACCAAAGAAAGAAGTCACAGGCTCGAGAGCGTAAAGGACCGTTTATATAGTAGCTTTTTACGGCGTTACACAACGTTATTTCGATATACAACTGCGAGTAGTCGAGACATTTGTGATTCGTGACAGGCTCGGCTTATCAACTATTTTAATCACTCTCTTTCCTTGATTCAATTGCCATGCGGTGTACGGTAACGCGTGATCGTACTTCCTTCCAAGTTCACACAGTGTAATGAAACGCAGCTCTTTATGGGCACTAAGCAAAATAAAGCATTATTATTGTGATTACTGGGCGATTTCATTTCAAAGCGTTCAGGAAAAAGAGGTAATGTCTTAAAAACGCAAAAAATATAACTATATGCTGGGCAAATTCTTCACTAAGACGAAACTAAAAACCATTTTCGCGTTATATTTTTAGGTTTCTGTTTTTTTATTTTTTTTAATGAACCAAGGACGGATTTTGAAATATTCACGATCATCACAGGTTTGTGAGCTTCTCTAGGCTCAAGTACCTTCCGCACAAAAAATAAGCTTCCTACATGGCCGTTTTTTATTCTAAAAAAAAACAAAAAAACAAGCACCTGGTTCTTTATGTGAGAATTTACTAGGTTTGGATGACGATGACTTTTGTAACAATCCGTTTTACAAGATAAAGTATATACAACACGAAAGCTTAAACACATCTATTAAACAAGTACGTTATTGTTATAATGAAAAAGCTATCTTGGCGAGAAACGCCTGTGTATACAAGAGGAAACTGTAAAAGCACAGATTTCGATATAATGTTTCTCTAAAAAGGCCGTTTTGAACTGCTTTGCTGCGTTTTGTATGAAGGGCACTCGAAATGGTCTAAGACATCCAAGAAAAATTAGATGTAATATATTTCTTGGACTTATAAATCCGTCGATTCGAAAATACAATTTGAAGTTCAATTTTAAGATGCCAAGCGAGGTCGTGCCATTTGTCTATGATAGATTGTTAATTACTTGTTTACACTTACTCATGGGGTTGGTCGGCTTTAATTTAACAAACATATTAAGCACATTATGCGTAATATTTAATGGTTTTCATACAGACGCCCAGTTTGTTTACTTTAAAAAAGTTTAAGAAATCGCGAGTAAAAAAAAAAAAGTTTCCCTTAATTGAGTAAGGAAAATCAACAGTTTCGAAATATTTCCACTGAAGGTCTTATCCGGGATACTGTGGCATTAGGAAAAATATTATTACTGATGGAACGAAAGGCCCAGCGCGAAATCTTGCTCTTTTGCAACCGCGGCTTTGCCACGCACTTTATGCTCAATAGGAAGCGGACCTCTTTTAACGCTTTTGTCTTAATTTATTCCTTAAAAAAATACACACACACACACTAAGGTTGCATGGAGTACTCCGCCCCCTGAACCTAACGCAGTTATGAGATTATTCGTTTTGGTCACTTTTTGTGCTATTGAGAGACGTACTGGTCCAACTGCGTGGTGTCGTTTTGAGCCCCATAACAACCCAGCAAGGTGAAGACATTCCAGCTGCTGTAGTGACCAGTTTAGCTTTGAGTAGCCATTCATAGATCAATATTTGCGTAATCAGTGACGGCGTTCAGTGCAACCAGCCTCTGCTGCGCTGTCATCGCGTGGCGCAGCAGAGGCTGGTTGCACTATTTCTCAACGGGGCGCGGTGCCGCCGGGGCCGAGATGCGCTTTGATAGCAAACCGAAACTTAAAAACCCGTCAAATTTATGCGGTTTTTCAGAAAGCCGTAAAATACTTCGCGTGCCTTCTATCGTCCTGCAATTTGTTGATTTAGGGTTTTTTGATGATGCTGAGCAATTTTCTAATTGAAACCATGCCCTAAACGCAATTTTAAAAAAGTTAATTACGCAAAAATAATTAATAATCTAATTAATCGGGACTTTAATAATTTTCCTAAATAGGCCCCTGTCCCAGGACCAAAACGACACAAGGCTTTTTGTGTTGCGACGCGTAGTTTTCGCATTATCGAATTTGTCCACCTTTCGTGAAACACCCTGTATAGCGTTAGGTACAACTCGGAGAACTCATATGAAGGGGATATCTTCATATCTTTACGATTGCCAAATTTTTCTTCCTTTTTTGTACAAATTGTTTTACTACGCCATTTTTGGTCTAACGAATTTAAGTTCCCTTTCATCCCTTGTTGAAGACTTCGTCACACTGCGCGATTTGTCCCCCCCCCCCCCCCCTCCCAATGGTTTGCGCGCTATGGAAAAAGAGTACGCTCATATTATCTGCCATTTATTTTCAACAAGCTCCCCGATGACATCTTCAATGCAAATACGAGGAGAAAGCTGAAAAAAAAATGTTGACAAATATATCACTGTAGTATCGCCGTATCGCTTTCTTTGAAATTTATAGTACAATTGGCTGTTTCGTTAGTTTTTTCTTTTTACCTTTTCTTCTTCTCTTTTTTTTTTTCTCTCCGCCGCGCGACTTGCCGGGCCTTGCCCTACAAGCCTCACTTGGCTTGGGCAGACCAGCATCTTGTGCTTGGAGTGTTTGTGGAAATAAAATTCTTCTTCTTCTTCTTCTTCTTCTTCTTAGTATTATTATTATTATTATTAATATTATTACTGTTGTTATTATAATTACTGCAACATATTTCAACCAGGATATCTAGTTCCAGTATTTTACAATACGCAGAGAATTCTGTACTTAAAAAGAAAAGGGAAGTCGTGGCCCTTTGACGATTGCTGAGTGCCGCTCTCTAAAAGACTTACACTTAATGCACGTTTACATCTGGGTTTGTATATGTACTCAAAGGCCCTCGCGGAAAGAACCAAATCAGATATCTTTCCGCACACCACAGCCCTGACGCTCACACATGCTCCAAATCGCAAGCAGCGGCAAATACGGGAGCGTTCGTTCAATGACAGGTGAGCACCTCAGAAAGAAAGAATGGCCAGTTTCCTTCAAACATGGACCATGGCGCGAAAGCAACCGACGCATCTACCCAATCACTTGACGAGGATGGGATGCTCAACTTGGCTTGTCGACGGGGCGTACCGATCAATTGTCGAGGACATTGCCCTGTCGCACAGCAATCTTTCCCAGGTTTGACCACCTACGAGCCGCAAGACTGCTTTTGGCTGTGCGTATAGTGTCTGGCGCGCGCCCGTGTCCCCACCTCCGGCACGGTCCATCTTAAGGTGTGCAGCAGCCGAACCTGTGACAATCGATAACTATCCCAAGCACTGCCAGGAATACAGGAACGAAGCGGGGGCGCACTTTAGAAAGGATCGATGCATGGATCGATTGGTAAAATCCAACAAAGGTGGCGCGTAAAAAGAAAAAGTGATGAAGTTTAAAATATAACAATAAAAAGGCGATAGTGACAAGCCCGGCGATTGATTTTAATAGGAGGTGTCAAACGTCAAGATTAAATTGCGCTGCTCAAGGGTGTTCTATACAGCTCGATTATTTTTTTTTTTCTGGTCAAACTTTATTTTTTACTTAAAAATAAAACTTGCAGCGTGAAAGAAAAAAAATTGGCTTTACACGTACTTTTGCGCAGAGCACTTAAAACATGTCAATTTCTTCCAGGGGTAGAATCAAGTACAAAGCACATCAAAATAAATGCTTTAGGGTACCTTTTTTTTTAATGTACTGCGGCAATGGAAGCATTCGCACTTTACTACATCTTGCTGATGGTTTGGTGAACACTACGCGTTCAGTGAACAATACATCGCCTCTTTTCTTACTGTCGAATGTAGTGAATAGCACTCTATTCTTTTGGTAAGCCCGTGCACCCGAGAAGGAAATTGCAATTTTATAGTATGTAGTACGTATATTTAGACAGCGGGGAGTTAATGCGCCCCAGTGGGCTTCCAGTGTCTCCGCTGTAAATGAGAAATTAAATCAGTGCAGTACGACCGCTTGCCCGGAATCTTAAACGTGCATGGCGCAGTAGTGATACGCGACCGGACGCCGGGACGATATTCATTTAGATTGAAACGAGCGGTGGTGGTGATTGAACCTAAGGTCCCTTGGTTCCGCAGTGCGAGCTTTCGCTTTAAGTGCACCGAGCCTGGTGAGACGCATTCAGGGTGTCTTTCAAACTGAAAAAGGGAGAAACCGGGAATTTTCAGTGAATTTGGTGAGTCTGGGAAAGTCGGGGAAAAGTCGAAGAATCACCAACCCCAATTAGCATCGGCCAGAAAAATTGAGCTTTCCTTTCTTTGAGCGGCTGCGAACGACTCGTGTCTGGTGTGTGACACACTTTGAGTGCGACTCAGCTGGCGTGCCGAGGCAAATCTCTGCTCAGAAACTATACACGGCGACAACTTTTCGTGGCAATGCAGTGGAAGGTACAAGCACGCGTTCCATCTCACATTTTGAGCGCTGAATAAATCTGTGCGCGGGTTCTCCTCCTCTCCCCGGAGATGCCAAGAAAAGTTGTATCCGAGTCTTGGAGGAACCCGAATCGCCTCTTCTTGAAACGCATTCCTCAAGACAATCTTATCTGTTTGCGCTCGCACGAATACGTTTACCCTGTGATTTATTTAAAACAAAACGTTTATTCAGCAAAACAAAAGAATAGACTGGCAAGATAATAGGATTCGATGATTGGCCACGGCCCTCCTGGCTGCCAGATATTTTTTGTACGTTTTCAAAAACAATTTTCACTTCAGAAATTTTTATTAAAATGATCAGGGAGTTTGGAAATGTCACATTGGTAAACACCCTATAATTGCACCTTTAAGCAACGATGACTTCTTTTCGTGTTTTTGTTTTTAATCGGTTCTCCAGCTAACGAAAACACTGATAACGTTTGTGAGGTCAAGCGACTTGCAAAGTATTTCAAATGGACATCTCCGACAATAAATTATGGTTGACATTCGGCACTCATGACGATTAAGGCCCGTTCACACTCTTGCGACCGAGTAAGACCGAGAGAGACCAGACCGTTTTTTAAGCCTTTTGCGACTTCTTAGTACCGGATGCGCTGCAGCGGAGCTGGTCCTAAGAGATCAAAAGAGGCTTAAAAACCGGTCTGGTCTCTCTCGGTCTTCCTTGGTCGCAATAGTGTGAACGGGCCTTTAACGTCCTCCCCAACGCGAGGTAAAGGTTGTCGTGGTCCCGACCAAAGGGGCTCGAGCCTCTCGCCGGCGCATGGTAGATTGAGGAATGCTGGTTTGCGAAAATTCCTCGTATTGGGCTGCAGTCCTCGGCAACCCTGTGTGCACCGAGGAAATTTTGAGTTTGCTCTGAACAAGGAAAGAAAAAAAAAAGGTAGCGATGGTTGCTTCACTGATTGAATGCTTAAACGACAAAACAAAACTAAATGAATAGGACGTTGATGATCGATTTTACCGCTGTAAAACAAGACGGAACAAAATTGGTGCCTTCCTATACGAGGAAAAGCTGAAGCTTTCGCCGAATGCTTCTTTAGGTGGTGCATCTCGCATGCTTAAATTTCAAGGCGTAGCTTCCTTTCTGTGAAGAATGAGACCAACAAACTTGACAGAGTCGATGTCAGTCGTGTTCGCAGATCCCGGAGTTAAGAACGATTGTAACTCGAGCAAACGACGTATTCTTTTCAAGTGAATAACTTTCAACTTTATTGACTTTTAACTTTATTGCAAGGCCATCCAGCAACTTATACCGGGTGTTTCGGCGAAGGTTTTTAAAAATCTCTAACGACAGTGTGCTTAAGAAAACCTATTTCTGGGAAGAAACTGGCAACCACGGCGGACGTCAAGGATTGCAAAAGCATTCCGATTTGCTAAAAATTTAACTATACTTTACTAATTAACTTTTTAATTAGTGAATATAAACATATGGTTCAAATGAAATACCTGCTAAGCATCATCGAAAACCACTAAGGGCCGGTCGCACCAACGTCGCTTACCTTAACCCAAAGCGGCTCATTTTTAAGGCGGCTTAGCTCCCTCAACCGAGCTCGGCTAAGAACGGGTTTAAATTCCGATTTCACCAAGATTAACTCGGGTTTACAAAGGCGCCATTAGCTAAACGCTGGATTTGCTTAGGGAATGAAGAGAGAAACAGAGCGAGCTAGGGAACGCTCAGAGGGACGAATACGATTGGCGAAAAGGAATTACGCAATCTAAACAAAAAAACAAACAAAAAAAACAAGAGAAAACTGCTGTAGTAATCGGCGCTGTTGGCTGCTTTACGCTGTGTTTCTTCGGCCGAGTAACGAATTAAAACACTTCAAATTCAATCGTTTTTCCTCCGACCTTTTAAAAGCAGAAGTCAAAGCTCTAAATAAACGCAAAAGCTCTTTACATCTGTGATTCCATGTTTAATATCGGATAATAACAGAATATTTTGACAGTGACAGTAGCTTTCGTGCTCACATTTTGAGATAAAGAAACCATCGGGGGCTACAAATTTCACCGAACACGAGAAGGACACTCCTCTCGCTACATTGCTGAACACAATACATCATCGAGACTAAGTAGGCAGGTAAGATGATTACGAAAATGAAGAGTCATGTCTGAGACCGATTAAGTTCAAAACAGTGAAAACAGTGACCAGCTCTCCACGGCAGCTGCGAAAATACCCGGAAATTGGCGAATGGAAGGCGTCAAGAGGTTAGGTCGCGAGGTAATGATCCTTGCATCGATACTCGTTGCTCTCAGGAAGTTGACAGAACTGCTCTGTGCCATCGTTGAACATCCGCTGCAGACGCAAACGGACTTCAGTTTCAAACTGTCCAGTTCGGAAAAAAAAGGTAGCTGTGCAGCTTCAGCCATTTTTACTCGATGTGTCTCTCCGCAGGCACAGATTTCCTGTCAACTTTATATATGGCCCAGTAGGCCAATATCTTGAAAACAGCACCCATGGTGAGGTGTTTGAGCAGCTTTTGGATCCCCAAAGCGATAACTCAAGCCCGAGCCATTTGGTTTGCGTATAATCGAAAGTGTACACAAACATTACACCTAAGCTTTCCTATGTCCTTGAATGCATTTATTGCAAATTATCTTTATGACTAAGATCATATGACTGGCTAGTTGGTTATACATTGCACAAATAAAAGTAGCGCTAAACGTCAGTTGTGAGTCAGCGCTTGTCTGTGTCTGTGTCTTCTACGTCTCCTCGTCTTTAGCGCTATCTTTATTTGTGTTGTCTTCATGAACTAGAATATCTTTATAGGCTTTTGGCATTCAGGGAGTAGGCTAAAACATTCACATTGAGAAAAATTATGAGCTTTAGTAGTTTTAAGGCGCATCTGAACTCTCTGGTCCCTATTGTTTCGGTCAGTGAAGCTCTTGGAATATGAACTTGAACATCTCTACAACAGGTCATGTCAAAAGGTGGCCTGAACTAGTCGAAATAAAGTAGTTGTTGCTGTTCTCCCATATGTCTTTATACATAAAGATTCTCCCTTTATTAAAAGCATCACAAATATTATTATATCCTGGATCGAATTGGTGAATGTACCTCTGCTGATTGATTGGATGTGTTTTTATCTGCGCTAATGTTTGTTTTCACTTATTTTGTCCTTATTGTCTTCGTATCGCTTTTTATGGATCTTTACGCCTTGATTTCCCTCTTTTGTTTATTCTTTCTCTCAGTGTTTTCCTCGTGTTCCAACAAAAATGCTACTGGCTGTTCTTGAACACACAGTAAACATTATTATCATATTATTATTATTATTATTAGTATCATGTGTATTTTATCATCATATTTGTCTTTCAACTATTTCTTTTTATATGTGAATTACCAACTAACTCAAGCAACCATTTCATAAAAACACATTTGTTCAATTGAAGAAATATGTATATCTGTCTAATGCATATGTAAACAATTAAGGAGAATCGTTTGCTCATAAAAGTTACAAACGCTTATATCAACATTTATGACTGTAAACGTCCCTTGATGGTTTGTCCTATTGCGCACCCTTGAAGTGAGTATCATGAACTACACAAATGAAATTTCACTTATCAGGCTGTTCTCTTGATAACACTGAAAGTCTTGCTTAGAACATATGGCTTGGTCAAAGTTATAGTGACCCGAGACATTGAAATATATGTCATAGTAACCCGAAACATTGAAGTCTAGTGCTCTATCGCAGGTGCTTTTTTTTTTTTTTCCTTTGAAGTTCTTATCTGCAGGGAAAACTTACCAATGTGCAGAGTAGGCAGCTGTTTATGGCAGCAGGGTTTGAATAGATGGGGAAGGGGGCAAATTTCGGAAAGTGGCTCTAGGCAAGAATGGGATTCAGATATCGGAAACTTCAAATAATCAAGAGAACACGGATCCCGAAAGATAAACCAGAGAACGGAGGAGACATTGGCCAATGATGACTAGAAGATATTGATAGGAGTAGACGCCTTCTTAAAGAGAAGTGTCAACTTCATCCACGCTTATTTGTTCTGTGTTTCTCTGCTTGCGTGTACGGTACTGTACTGTCAAACAATTCTCATCGTGCTTGAAGCGTGTCAAGAATTACTTTACAACAATCAAGCCCAAACTTCTGCACTTGTCGTTAGACGGCATCATAGACCGTTGTAACTTCGATCTCATACAAATTTGTGTTATGGAAGTGTCTATTGGTAACCGCCATCAAGATCGCCCTAGAACTGGGGTAAAGAAATCTGTGCCCATGCATGTTTATGAGCGTAGGGGGAGGCGATAATTTTAAACTGCCTAGGGCGGCAAAATGCCAAGTCAGCCTCTGCCTACCTGCTAATATGAGACTTGCCTAAAATTCGCTTCTGGTCTAGCAGTTACAAACAGAGGTCAGGGACAGTGACACCGATGCAAATCATGTACCACACTACTTGCACAAATTAATTGTAGGAGAATATAACTGTAGAGGCTGCCCCATTATACATGAGTACAGTGGAATATATTAATTATAAAGGTAACCGTGAAATTATAAAGGAAATAAAGGTAATGATGAGTCTCTACAGAACAGCGCATTCACTTGTCAACTAGGAACCTTCTCAATGGGTGATGTTGCTTATGATGTGCCATCCAGCATTTTGAAACCCTGCCTAGGAGCACTTAGGCTCGTCGCCAACACACAGTTGATGACATGGTCTTAGTGCTGCTCTTATCATAGCCTGCAAGGCAACTGTTCGGTTGGCACAGCTGGCAAAACACGCCAATGCCTTACAGCTCCAGATCCACAGGGAGTGCTGCTTTTATCAGTTCAAGCACCATGTTATGAAGAACTGCTGTGGCCACAATGCCGGAAAGTGCAGTGTCGAGTCCTCAGACTAAACTTCAAATCAGGAAAGCAGCATTTATGTACATCCTGCTTCCCTTCCGTGGGGTGGATATGTCTATGAATGACTTTTGTCATACACACATCCACTGGCGTAGAGCTATTTTCGGGGGAGGGGGGGATTGAGATTTCCATGACGGGGCGGGGGGCTGTGTTTTATTTTTGCGTGTAGTAGTCGATGTGCTGTACAATTCACGGGTACAGACACGGCTGTCTCCCCCCCCCCCCCCTCCCGCCGGGTGGCAGTCATTCAATATTTGCCTGTCTTTACTAACAAAAAAAAGTAATAGAAAGTGATGATGATGGGGGGGGGGGGTTACCTCCCAAATTACCCCCTCCCCCCTTCCTACGTTACTGCACACAGCATTTTAAGCATACAAAATTGGAGCACATATTTGAAGGGATGTTGGACAAAACTTTAATGCATGTGATGGTCACAGCATGCAACTGCTCAGGGAGGGTCTTAAACCACCAACATTACGATGCAAATATCAGCCCTGACTCAGCTTCCTTTGACAATTGTCTCTGGTGCCGCAACTAGTGTCATGATGTGTGAACAAGCCAAGCCTTTATCTCACAGGAAAAGATCAAACCCGATTGCTTTCAACATCCGCCTTAAAAACCCATTTGTTAAAACAATGGTGCCATCCAGTGATTTGGACACCGTGCCAGAATGCTTTGGATGAACAGCTGGTGGACCAACTTTTTATCTGCACACTGCGCATACTGCAACTGGGATGGCCATGTTCTACCGTTGCTGACTCAATAAAAAGAGGTTTGCAGTCAACCACAGAAATGACACCTTGAAATGGCTTCATTGTGTCAAGCCCTTTGATAATGGAACTAAGTTTATTTTGTTTTAGTGACGGGGAAAGAAGGTAAAACTAATTATACACTAAAGCGATACTACCGTGGATTCCTTGATGATCGTACAAATTGTCAAGTTATGAACACCCAAAGGTCGCCCAGAACCGTTTTTTTATACATTCCTACTGATAGAAAACCAGAAGCTCGTTCGCGAGTGATAACAGTCAGATTTAGAGTTCACTAAGGGTAATGCTGTTGTCTACCTAGTTGATCAAAAAGATGGCGGCGGTCTTTGAAGTATGAAAACTCCCACTAGTTTATTACATAGCGTGGACGTGAACGGTCGTCTCTTCGCGTCACCTACCGCAGCATGCCCCAATACAGTGCTGAAGGAATCTCGCATTATAGTTGTTATACTTTGTCGTCACCACGAAAGAAAAATATAAAAACAAATATCTCTACAAAGCGCAATCACCAGGAAAGTTACGGTTTTGGTGCGATACAGTTTTCTGAAGCTAAGATTCTACTCGCAAGACAAGGAAACTTCACTGAAGATTGTCTCAAAACTTTAAAAACAAAAGAAATTTCATTTTCGCTGTTTTATTATTTAAAAGAGTCGTTCGCCGCAATCTGATGCGAATGGCGGAAGTGTCGACAATCAGCTGATCGCCGAGATCATGCACTGCCACTATTCAAAGCAGCGATCGGAATGAAGGATACGTGTTGGAAGTAAAAATAAACACGGTTGTAAATAGCAATATGTTACAGCTCATTCAAAAAAAAGGAAGTGCATACCAATAATTACGTTCACAGAAATGCCAACGGGAAGACTGACGTGAACCCCACAGCTGCGTACCTTCCCCGGTTAGGGCTAACACGCACTCAGAGTGCAGAGCCAACTTGCAAACAGACGTTGACAAACACTTCACACGACAATATTTTGAATTCTTGTCACTATCGAAGGTCATTCTGTCGAGATTCTCACGCTGCTGCAGCCTAAAACACTTTTTACATCCACTTTTGTCCACCGCGTCCAACACAGCAAACCAGTTGCAATGTTTTAAATCGGGAATTAAAAAACAACCAAAAGCAAAGCGTCCAATGTTGAGCGCTTACTATATCCAAGTGGCCTGAGCAGCAGTGCACTGTCCTGTAAAGATACATAAAAGTATAGCATAAAAACACAATCAGGCGAAAATGTCTGTTTCACAAAAAAGGCATCATGAGACTGTTGCAGACGCGTCATTGGGCAAGCGGCCCGCACATCAGGATAACACGTATCTCTACACTTTGATGTCCTCCCTGACGGTGCCCGGAACCTCAGCGACATCAGCAGCTGGGCACAATCAAGAGAACCATGCACAATTTGACGCAAGAAATGCATGTCTTTTAGTGCTAGGTTTAGCGATAATCAATTTTTGTGCAACACAACAAGACGAAACTCAGCTTAGGTTCCCCGCTAAAATCCGATTTACTCTAACCGACGTTTTTGCAACCGGCCCTTATTTAACTCATTGTAGAAGAACAGTATAATGCAGAGCCAACATTGTACAGAGTTAAAAAAAGAAAGTTCAACTTGGACACGTTTTCATGTTTCAGTATCTTATCGGAGCACATCTTTGCGCCAGCGTTCCTGATCTTTAGTAGCCGAGAAAGATTTTTGAAAGCCGTCGCTGAGAAACACCCGGTACATAAACTCACTGCCTACATACGTCAACAACCACTCGAAACTTAACAAAAAAAACTATCAAAGTAGGGCGTCTGGTTATCTAATAAAGAGATAAAGTGTATGTTCACGGAATAGTCATCCTTTATTTTATCAAAAGGAAGTGTGACAATTGCGTTAGCGTTCCTTCTATCTGCGTATTAGATAACGAGAAAGCGTTCTTTGTCAAAAGGAAGGGTGTCAATTGCATGGGCACGCCTTCTATCTGAACGAGTTGAGGTATTATTTGTTAAAATGAAGTCTGACAATTGCGGGAGCATGCCCTCCATATGATTATTATAATAAAGAGGTCAGACATGCTTTATCAAAAAAGGAACGGTGCCAATTGCGTGAAGGCCCCTTCTATCTGGGTGTTAGATAAAGTAATAGGCATTCTTTATCAAAGGAAGGGTAACAATTGCGTAAGCACACGTTATATCTGTTTATTAGAAAAAGATATAGTGTTATTTATCAAAAGGAAGGGTGACAGTTGCGTGAGCATTCCTTCTATCTGCGCATTAGATGACGAGAAGGCGTTCTTTGTCAAAATGAAGGGTGTCAATTGCATGAGCACGCCTTCTATCTGAAAGAGATGAGGTATTATTTATGAAAATGAAGTCTGACAATTGCGGGAGCATGCCCTCCATATGTTTATTATAATAAATAGGTCAAACATTCTTTATCAAAAGGAACGGTGCCAATTGCGTGAGGGCGCCTTCTATCTCGGTATTTGATAAAGGAATAGGCATTCTTTATCAAAGGAAGGGTAAAAATTGCGTAAGCGCACGTTATATTTGTTTATTAGAAAAAGATAAAGTATTATTTATCAAAAGGACGGGTGAAAATTGCGTGAGCACGCCTTCTGTCTTTATTAGATAATGATATGAGGCATTCTTTATCAAAATGAAGAGTGACAATTGCGTGAGCATGCCTTGTATCTGTTTATTAAATATAGAAATCAGGATTTTTTTATTTTTAAGGAAGGGTAAGAATGGTGTGAGCACGCCTTCTATCCGTTTATTAGATAAAGTGATCAATCATTTTAATAAACAGCAAGGGTGACAACTGCGTGAGAACGCCTTCTATCTGTTTATTAAATAAATGAATAGAGATGCTTTATCCAAAGGAAGGTTGACAATTGCGTGATCACGCCTTCTATCTGTTAATTTGATAAAGAGATGAGGCAATCGTCATCAAAATGAAGGGTGACAATTTAGTGAGCATGCCTTTTATCTGTTTATTAGATAAGTAGATAGGCATTCTCTATCAAAATAAAGAGTGAAAAGTGCGTGAAAACGCCTTCTATCCGTTGGATAGGCTTTCTTTTTCAAAAGAAAGGGTGAGAATTGCATGAGCGCGCCTTCTATCTGTTTATTAGATAAATAGAAGGCATTCTTAATAAAAAGGACGACAATTGCATGATGATGCATTCAATCTGTTTATTAGATAAAGGGATCAGGCATTATTTATCGAAATGGAAGGTGACTATTGCGTCAAAAGATAACTTTCTTGTAACTTGTTTTGTAAATTGTCGAGTGGTTATCTACCTCTGTAAGCGATGAGTGTATTATTTATTTATTTATTTATTTATTTATTTATTTGTTTATTTATTTATCTTACCCTCAGGGCCAGGGGCATTACAGAGGGGAGTGGTAGAAATAAACAAAAGAAACAACATGGAACAACAGCAGAACAAAAATTAGATAATGGGGAAAACATGGTTACTAACACTTGTACGAAACAGAGCACAATCAACAATTGATGCAAGTGATGAAGGTAACTGATTCCATTCTTTCGTGTCTCTCGGAATAAATGAGTTAAAATATTTATTATAGCGGCAAGATGGAACGCCTACTTTGTGCTAGTGATCTAGACGAGCTGAAAGGAATGATAATGGGGTGAAGAGCTGATTTCTGAGAACCGGGTTGTGGTGGAAGATTTTGTGAAAAAGACAAATGCTAGTAATTCTGCGGCGATGTGCGAGGCTGGGTAGAAGTAAAATGTCCTTCATTGTTGTCACGCTTGCGGTCCGGTTATAATTAGCCAAAATAAAACGTGCAGATTTATTCTGAACGGATTCGATTGAGCCAGTAAGGTAGGTAGTACCGGGATCCCAGATGGAGGCTGCATATTCAAGCTTAGAGCGTACTAATGTCTTATAAAGAAATAGTTTTAACAAAGTAGGGGCCAGGAAAAAGTTAGGTTTAAGATAACCAAGCATGCGGTTAGCGTTATTAATCACGTAAGTAACATGCAGGTTCCAGGAAAGATCGGAGCTAAGTATCACACCCAGATATTCGTAGGTGTCTACAAGTTCTAACGGTGTATTATTAAGAATATAAGTAGCAGTAAAGGTAGCTTTACGGGTTATGCGCATTAGCTTACATTTTTTAATGTTGAGTTCCATCGACCAGAGCTCGCACCATTGAAAGATAGAATCCGAATCATGCTGCAATTGTTGGGAATCGGAGTCACTAGATATTATTCGGTAGACAGCGCAGTCGTCGGCAAATAATCTTATCGAGGAAGAGACAACACTGGGCAGATCTTTAATGTAAATGAGAAAACGTAAGGGACCTAAGACTGACCCTTGTGGTACTCCAGAAGAGACAGTTGTGCGGCAGAGTTAACACCATTGCAGGTTACAAATTGCGAACGATCCGTTAAGAATGCTACCAGCCAATGAAACACGTTAGGGTCGATGTTAAGTTTGCTTAATTTTCGGAGTACAAGTTTATGTGATACCTTATCGAACGCTTTCGAAAAATCAAGAAAAACTGCAGTTCACCTGGGATCCCTGGTCGAGAGCAACATGAAAATCATTAGTAATGCAGAGTAGCTGTGTTTCACAAGAAAACATTTTTCTAAACCCACGTTGAGCTGATGAGAAGAATGAGTTGGATTCAAAAAAATTAACGAGTTGCGTGTATATGATGTGCCCGAAGACTTTACATGGAATGCTACTTAGTGAGATAGGCCTGTAATTGAAGGGGGAGTGCTTGTCACCAGCCTTGTGCAGAGCAATAACTTTTCCAGTTTTCCAGTCATGAGGCAAAAATCAGGTGTCGAGTGACTGTTGAAATATCTTCGGAAGTATAAGAGAGGAGTATTGATTAGTTGCTTTGAGGAACTTAGAGTTGATTTCATCTGTGCCTGTAGCTGAAGATAACTTAAGGTCATTTATAATTTTTGAAACGCCATCGGGATTAATGATGACATGATCCATGAATGAGAGAGTGTTTACACGATACGTCGGATCAGTGTTGCTGAAAGGGTTGGAAAAAGAACTAATGAACACTTCGTTAAAAATTGAGGCACAATGAGATTCGTCAATCTGAGCGTTGTCTGCTGTTTTAAGTGAAATCACAGATGGCCTATCGCGACAGCTCATAACATGCCAAAATTGCCGAGAATTATTTTGGAGCATAGATGGAAAGACCTGGTTAAAAACTTGAACTTCGCATCTCTAATCGCATTCTTATAACGTTCAGCAGCAGCATCGTATTTCTGCCAGCGAACTGGACAGAGTGTACATTTTGCGGCTCTGAATAGGCGTTTCTTTTTGTTAGAAAGTCTGAGGAGCACTCTGTTGAACCAAGGTGCACTAGCATTAACAATGATAGTTTTCAAAGGAATGTACTTTTCAGTAAGTGTGCTTATCATTTCTTTAAAGATTGTCCAGTTGGTCTCAACAGAGCGCTCCGAAAACTTGCAAAATATAGGTAAAAAAAAGTACTCAAATCACCGTCAATAGCACCAAAATTCGCTTTGCTGTAGTCGCGAATCACTTTTTTTCTGATTACTGGCACAACTCAAAAGAATAGTCAGTGAAAAATGTAGCAATGAATGATCACCAAGGCCAGGAAGGTAAGAAATTGGACCAATCAGACTAGGTACAGTAGTTAAAATAAGATCTAAAATGTTTGACGTAGCAGCCGTTATTCTTGTTGGCATGTCGACTAACTGAGACAAAAATGGAATTCGGATACAACGCCCAAAAAGTTGGCACACTCAAGCGAAAAAGGATCTTGGTAAGGACAACCTGAGCCCCACACAATGTTTGGTAGTTAAAATCACCTAATAACAGTAATGGTGTATTAGGAAAACGTGTTACCACTGTATTTAACACATCATGCAGTTTATCAGCGAAGTCAGCTGAACATGGAGGTGGGCGATAACAGCATCCTAGAATTAGCCTTTGATGCTGAATGGTAACACAAACAAATATTATTTCAAGAGGACTGTTAATATCTACGATAAATGAAGAGATGCAATCCCTAACGCCGATTAACACGCTACCGCCGCTTCGTTGCTCCCTATCGCGTCGATATGTATTAAAGTGTTTTTACCAAGAAATAGCTCTGTGTCCCTTATCTTTGCCGAAAGCCATGTCTCGGTCAACACAACAATGCCAGCGTCACAAGTATCGATCGTAGAACATAATTCGTCACGCTTTTTTATTAAGCTTCGTATGCTAGTAAAGGGGACGGACACGTTACGTAAAGCATCATGACGAGCACTTCCCCTCGCTGACCGCTGATCAGATCTAGGTGTACCCTCGGGTGTCGAAACGCGACGCTCTGCAACAATGGAGACATGCGGTCGAACTAGTTCCGTGACGCGGCCCAGTTCGTGATCATAGATAAAGCATTTATCGTTCAGGAGCAGTTTGGTATAGTTAAGCTTGAAAGTGGAACCTTGAGATTTTCCAAATTCAATTAAGTTGCTCCGCGCCAAACGTGTCGCAAACGAAAAATTCTCGCCAACACTTGTATTAACAAGTTTAAGTTTAGCCCTTAATTGCAGCACTTGTTCCTTTGTCTTGGAAGAAGCAAACTTAACAATGATCGGTCTGCACTTGTTCGCGGCAAATCGACCCAGCCTATGAGCCCGCTCAATACTAAAAGACATCACGCTGGCGGACGAGTCAGCTCCTCCCCCGACCAAACAGTCCGATAACAGTTTTCTTATTTTTTCCTCTACCTCTCTCCACGTTTCTGCTGAGTCATCGGGAATCCCGTACAAAAAAGAACTTTATTTCGCCTTGACTGGTCTTCCATTTCATCCAGCCTTGAGCGTAGTGGCCGTCGTCTTCTTGTCTTAGTGCTTGCAAGTCGTTTTCTAAAACGCCTACCCTACTTTCAACAGACTCGAGCCTTTTCCCGATATTTGTGATTTTCAATTGGATAGATTTTTGTTTTGCTTTATTTCCTGCATGGAGCCCATTATATTCGCTTGACCCGTCTCAAATCTTTTGCGACCTCGCATTCAGCTCGTGTTATGACGGCCTTGCTCTAAATCAGGTGGAAGTCAGCTCTTGTCCATGTCATTCGTAGTTTCTACTTATCCTCGTCTCTTTTTCGCTTTTAAACATTTACCAGCACTCTTTTCCTTGCGTCGTCTACACGGAAATAATTTAGAAATATAAACAAACCTTGAAAATCTTACGAGAGGTTCGTTGGAAAACATTATATATAATACTAATACTAATAATGGAAATTGCCAGAGGTGAACCAGAAGGAACGAAATAAGAAAACAATTAAAAAAATATTCTCGCAATACGTTTTTTTTTTTTTTTTTTCATGGTACGTTTGGGTCTCCGTTCGCGACGCAGGAGGACCAGGTGATTTAAAGGCTTCCCCAATCCGGGTTTCCTTTCCTTCCTTTCCGGTCCCGAGCGGCGCGTGGGAAGGACGCGGCCAATATTCCCAATTCAATTTCGAATTCTAGAGCAACGTAAGCCCTCCGCATTTCGTTTTCTCGTGTTGTTTTTTTCTTTTAAATCTCCTCGGTAGCGCTTGGGCACACACTCCCTCGCAT
Source organism: Ixodes persulcatus (assembly GCA_013358835.2). NCBI lineage: Eukaryota > Metazoa > Arthropoda > Arachnida > Ixodida > Ixodidae > Ixodes > Ixodes persulcatus. Next base: position 543,908 of record JABSTQ010009990.1, read on the forward strand.
CTAGGGCGGTGCTCCGGTTGGCTAGTTGGCTAGATGGAGAGATGGATTTGCGTTCTAAACTCCGCTCACCCCTTAGCTGGCAGTACGGTGGGAACTACGCTCTCGCCGGACCAATCAACAGCCTCCCTTTTCATCCCCTGACTCCCCTTTCTGCGTGTGGGTATATAGGCGGGAGCGTGACCACTTGGCACAAGATAGACGCGCGACTAGTCCCACAAGCACGTAGCTTGCACGGCACTGTCAGCTTCGGGGGCGAACGCAGTATAGACGAGGCTTTGGGCTCGAGGGAGTCGCTAAACTCGAAAAACCGACGACTGGAACGGAGACGAGCGCCCGTAATTTCTCGGGGGACATTATTTGAGATCTGTGCGATGGTGAGTACTCTATACGCGGGGCTTTCTTTCTTTTAACTGTCAAGTGAGTTTTAGTTTCTGAAAGAATAGGTTGAGTATCGGACAAGGAGTCGGAAGCCATACCAAGTATTGCGGCCCTAATTGTGTTAGTGAGTTCTGTACAACAGCCTCTTAGTGTTTTTTTTTTGTTCTTTTTGGCATTTATTTACTTTTGAGATCTTGAGTTTAACCAAGTGGTGCTACTTCCTGGCAAAGCAGACTTGTGAAGAGGATCACTTGATCATGTGATATCAGTAGAGCGCTAGTCAAGGGCACGTGGTAGTTTAGGGGCACCTGCGCGTGCAGGTTCTGAACAATAGCATGGAACTTAGGCAAAGTTAGTACAGGTCTTTCCTGCGGAATTTCAAGCCTGACTTAACGCGAGAGCACCGATATCGGTTGGGTACGTGTCGCCGTTAGAAACGTCGGGGTGCATAGGTCACGGTTCATCTACCATAGCGGAGATAGCAACATCTGCGATCTAATGTAATCATTCCGACACAAGCGGCGTTAAGGAGAGGGCAATAATAATAATAATAATAATAATAATAATAATAATAATAATAATAATAATAATAATAATAATAATAATAATAATAATAATAATAATAATAATAATAATAATAATAATAATAATAATAATGTTTATTTACGCGTGTATTCACTTGATAGTAAGGCGGGTTGTCAAAGCCAGACAAAAGGATTGTTTTGACAAGACCCTACAGTTCGTGATAGAAAAGCGTCCCCACACACGTAAGGTTCCAAACTAAATATACATCACATATACGCCGTGATATAAACGATGATGGTCACACAAACACATGCACATACACAGCACAGTCAAAGAGTTGCACTTTTACATCGGAGCACTTGCTTCAGTTTTTTTTATTGAGTCCACAGTGTAAACATCGTCCGGTAGGCTATTAAATATATAGGGAACATAAAAATTCCGAATTCTTTTTCCGTACTTTGTCACAACAAAAGGCATTTCATAGCGCTCGGTGTTCCGAAGCGATCTAGACACGACATGGGGTACTTCGAAATTATCCCACGAGAAGTGTTTCAGTACAGCGGTGTGAATATATAAAGGGTGGAACAATGGCAAGCCCAAGACTGCTAGGAGATCTCTTCTTCAGTTTGCGATATTGAGCCATTAACAATGCTTTTAAATATTCCTTTTAAGTCTGAGTCAATTTTTTGACCCCATCGTCCTGGGCTGTGACCAAAAATAGTTATTCCGTAACGCAAAACACTGTATGCCAACGTGTGACCTATTGTCTCTTTCGTTGAATAAGGTATTAAAGACCTGGTATTATAATGTAAACAAGATACATTTCTCAGCCGTTTACAAAGTTTTGACAGATGGGAATTCCACGACATATCACTTTCAAATTGAATTCCTAAATATGTAACTCGATCTACATAAGATATGGGACAACTGTTACAAGATGTACAAAGAAAGTATGCATATATATAGGATGATTGGGCGTTAACATCTTAAGAGGCTTGCGAAAGCACACAAGCTGAGTTTTAGATGTATTTATCGTAAGACAATTTGTCTTCAACCAGTGATGAAGTTGACAAGTGTCCTCTTGGAGTAAAGCGATTGCCACAGGATAATCAAGATGTTTCGAAAGCAACACCGTGTCATCCGCATATTGAAACAATTTACATGCTGAAACTGAGTTGGACATATCGTTTACAAAAATGTTAAAAAGAAGAGACGACAAAACGGAACCTTGGGAAACCCCAGCTTTTAAGGTAACTCGGGAGCTTCGGCTATTACCTATAGAAACTAGCTGTGTCCTACCAGTTAAAAAGTTCCGGAAAAGAGAAAGGAATGGACCGCGGAATCTAATGTTTTGCAATTTCGTTATTAAAATCTTGTGACTCACTGTATCGAATGCCTTTGCTACATCAATAAAAAGCGCGCAAGCAACCTGATGCCTCTCGAAGGCTAGATACAATTCATCTGCAAAATCTTCCAAAAGTGGCCGTGTCCCACGTCCGTTGGCAAATCCATATTGACTTGGCGACAGAATATTAAAGCGATCAAGAAAGGCCGCCATAGTTTGAAAAATAAGTTTTCCTAAAATTTGGACAATACAAGGCAAAATAGAAATTGGTCGATAATTGTCAAGTTTGTTATGCTCTCCCCCCTTAAATACAGGCTTCACTAGCGCACTTTTTAAACCAACCGGGATCATCCCGGAGGATATAAAACCATTTAACATGTGAAGGAACACAAGTTTAATAGACTCATAATTTCGGCGCAGATCATTTGCACTGATGCCATCGATACCAGGCGCCTTGATAGTTTTGAAACTAAAAAACGAAGTTCGTAGATCAAGTTCAGACATTTGGGGAAGAAATGACGAGGAAACATTTGAGTTAAGAAAATCTGCTGTGAACATTGTATCGTCTCCAGCTACTCCGGAAAATGTAGCGAAGAACTTATCAATATCATTGAAATCCTCTACTAGTTTTGTCGTATTGTTACCAAACAGTTTCTCAAGGGAGGCATTAATTGATCTCTTTGCACTCGTGCCTCGTAATTGATTTATCAAACTCCAAGTTACTTAAATATTTTATCTTGCTTTAAAAAATTTATCTCGAAAGTATTTTCTTTTTGCTGGTCGAATAAGCGCGGTTACACGATTTCGCATACTACGGAATTCTTTTTTCAAGTTGGTATTGATTGGAGATTGCCGACATCTAGCCAAAAGAACATCTTTATAGCGGATAGCTGACAAAATATTACTCGTTAACCAATCTTGTTCGCTTCGACCCCACCTCAGAGGGATAACCTTTTTACATTTGTCCTTGAAGTAGTCAAATATATCTCTAAATCTACAGTATACTTCATCAAAGTTTTAAATATAGAATAAACTATTCCAATCATACGTTTTAACCAACTTATCAAATCTTATACTTTGAGTTATTTCCAGTGTTTTTGTTATCGCTATTGTTGATTTCATCGTGATTTGGGATGCAAGTTGACACGCCACAAAGTAATGGTCGGTATATTTTTTCTCTATTACGGTCGATTTTGCAACAACATTCGGAGCGCGAATGCTTATATGATCCAGACACGAGGAAACAAGATGACCATCCAAAAGTTCTTCACGAGTTAGAGCTAAAATCAGTTCCTCCAGACCAAAATGCGCTAAAAGATTGAGATAGTCACAAACAATGGACTTGGCAGGTTGAAGCGTATCAATGTTGAAATCACCTACTAGACAGATGTCGGCAGACTGAACATTACCAAGTGTATTCTTTATTTCTTCTAAAAATCTTAAAGGATTAACTGAAGGAGCTCTGTAAAAAGCTAATAAAATCAAGGACCACTTAGAATTCCTTAGCCTCATTGACAAAGACTCACAATAGCAAAACTCTACATCAAGTGTTTCACTACACCACAAGTTTTTAACAAATATCGCAATTTCTCCTCCTCGACCAATCGGCTGCGTAAGAAAAAATGATTTATATCCCGGTATCCGGAACTCACCACAGAAATCGTCTTTAACATTGATCTCTGTTAACACAAAAACGTCAAATAGTAATGACATATTGTTTACAGTTATTACAAATTGGTTCCAATATTTACGAATACTCCTAATAGTTACATGTAAGAAGCCAAGAGTACTATCACTAGCTGGTTCCGAAAAACGTTGAAATGAAAAAAAAATCTGAACATTGAAAAAAACTGTACTTCCATTATTCGCCACGGTAGTTATCCACTGTTATTCTTAAGCCGTTTAGCGACAAAAGAGTTAGACAATTAACTCCACGTCGGCCAATCGGTGGATGCGTACCAGAGACGAGGTTCCTGTCTTTTTCGCAAATAGCTTCCCATTTTTCACCCAAGTGAATTGGTACTGCTTGCTTCTTGCTTACTCCCGTACCATCCAAAAAAGTTCCCTGTTCTTTCGCGTTAGGTTCTCGTTGAGGAAGAGTTTAGGCAACGAACCCTCTGCTGCCAGAGTCCTCAGCTTGCATCGTGTGGTGAGCCATTGTTCTCTTAGCGACACTGAAGCTAATCTAACCAAGATAACTGGAGGGCCGTCGCGCCGAGATGGCAGACGATGCACCGCCAGTATGTCCCTTGGCTGAAAGTTTTCGAGGCCTAGCTTGCCAGCCAACTCGCCAACAACGGAGACCAAGTCTTCACTTGGGGCATGAGGGTGTCCATGTAGCTCAAGATTTGGGAGACGTCCATACTGGTCACTATCATTCAGCTCTTCTTTCAGGTGCCCGATGGTTTGAGACTGCTCTGTTACCACGGTTCTTAGCAATGTGGTTACCGCGCGGAGCTCTGTTATCGCGGTCGAGTTGGCAGTGGCTGTAAGCAGCAGAGAGTCGTGCCGAGCCGTCAGAAAGTCTACGGCCTTCTGAACCGCCGGTACTGTGGATTCCAGGCCCTCGACTACCGGCTTCAATGTCAGGAGTATAATAATCAAGAATCAAGAATAATTTTTATTAGGTGTCCAGGAACGACCAGGCGGTCTTGGTACTGACACACCGTAACTTACACGCTACAAAAAAGTAGGAAAAAAAATAAAAATAAGAAAGAAACATAAAAACTCAAAACATTGAGTAAAAGATGTGATACATATAACGGATGCTGACACAAAAATACAATATACATAACAAGGAAAGAACGGAACACAGGCCCGAACGCAGAGTAGAAGACTACCACAAAAACGAATATTCCTAATTAAAATAATATATAATAACATCACAGTCACGACAGGTTCAACGAGACTCATACAAGACTCTGAGAGATCTGACAAATTCAGTAACACAAAAATATCAAGATCACTTGCAATGCCATTATATGCCCGGCACATGCGAAACATGGGGTCCAGGATATTTAACGTCCGAGGAGAGTAAAAAGACGTTGTCAAACGGGTCGCTGTCCGAGGAACTCGTAAACATATCTGTGAGAGCATTTCTGAACAGTCGGCCATGCCATGAAAGACTTTGAAAAGGAAAACCAGATCTGCCTTTTCTCGACGATGATATAAGCTGTTCATTTTTAGGACGTCCAATACATTGTTACTCTTTGATAGAGATGTTTCATCGCGCAGATATCGATATCGATAAATAGATAAAAATTTGTTTTGCACTCGCTCCAGCCTTAGGAGGGTAGTTTTACAACTACCATTCCATGCAGGAGATGCGTGTTCGAGTTGAGACCTTGTCAAAGAGCGGTACAGGGTTACAAAGGTTGCGGGGTTTTTAAATACTCTAGTCGTTCGACAAACAACACCGAGCGCGCGCAAGGCGCAGGTACTTATACGAGCCACGTGGCTATCAAATCTTAAGGAAGAGTCAAAAAGCACTCCCAAGTCCCGCACTTCAGTAGAACGGCACAATACGTCTCAGCGAACAATGTAAGGGAAACACGTTGTTTGCGTTTTGCGACTATAGGACATGACCTTGGTTTTCGAGCTGTTTAGTAGGTGACCGTTCAGTGAACACCATTTGCTAAATGAGCTTATGTCCTCTTGTAGAAACTTGCAATCTGAGATAGTTTTGATCTCCCTAAATAACTTAATATCATCAGCATATTGCAAAAAATACGGGTTTACTATCTGCGTACACACATCGTTCATAAAAATAGAAAAAAGAAGCGGGCCCAGAACTGATCCCTGAGGTACCCAAGACGTGGCCGTGTACGTAGAAGAATACTTGCCGTTCGCACGAGCAACACATGTTCTATTAGACAAATAATTCTGAAACCAGTAGTGTAGCCCTCCACAGACACCAATACCACACATTTTTAATAAAAGAATGCCATGGTCAACCACATTAAAGGCCTTACTCAGATCAAAGTCGACCACGTCAAGCTGGCCTCTGTGGCACACAGCTTTGGATGCAATGGACATAAATGAAATCAAATTTGTTGTTGTCGAGCGTCCTGATACAAATCCGTGTTGGTTGGAACTTAATACATTTTTTAAACGAAAGGACAATGTTTTGTGGACTACCATTTCGAAAAGCTTCGAAAATGTACACAGCAGAGACACTGGCCTGTAGTTTGACGCAGTGGTACGACTTCCAGACTTGTAGACTGGGACTACGACTGACTTCCTCCACATGTCAGGAAACACTCCTGCTCTTAAGGAGTTGTTGAAAATATCATAGGGGATGGGTATGAAAATTTCGTGAAACTGCTTTTACAAGTGTTGCTGGAATACCGTCGTGACCTGAGGACATGGTAGGCCTCAGTTTTTTTATGCATTCCTGAACCATTCCCTCATCCACAGGCAGGGAGGAAATGGATCCGTTCACACCCGGCGATGGCGGCTGTTGGTACCCACCCCTATTGTGTTTATATACAGAACCGAAATGACGCGCGAATATATCGCATACACTGGACGTGGCCACATTCTCCTCATTAAGTATAATATCAGGATTTATCAATTTTCCACCTCGAGAACGAACATGTCGGTAGAGTTTTCTTGGATTTCTCCTCAATTCGGACTCCACTGACTCCACATATATCTTATGATCAATCCTCTGATGTTGCTTACAGAGGCGTCTATAATGAATGAACTCAGCCTTCCACCTGAGACTACCAGTCTTTTTAAATTTGTGGTGAGAGAAGCTTTTTTTCTTCAGCAACTTTTTTAAATACGGAGAAAACCAGGAAGGGAATTTTGAATTGGTATGCTTCTTTAGAGGAATGTAATGATCCATTCCCTCCTGCACCGCCGTGGTGAATTGAAGAACCTGATAATTGACGTCAGATGATTGCAGGATAGGGGTCCAATCGAACGTAGAAAAGTGGTTATATAATCCCTCATAGTCACCAGCAGCGAAGTTATGCAGTTTGCCTAGATAAGTGAGACTAGCAGCCGGTATACGGCTGACAGGTACATTCAAGGTTATAGACACCTCAAGTGCAGGATGATATTTGTCTGTCGGTGCTAAGGGGAATCCACTCTTAGTAACAGAAACGTTATCAATGTCTGAGAAACAAAGGTCAAGCATAGCGCCTTTACTATTTTTAACCCTGCTAAACTGATTCAGCGCCATGAAAGAGGCAAAGTCAACAAGATGATCGGCCTTTTTTGCACCGTAACTAATTACTTGAAACAACACTGAGTTTCCCAGCATACACCTGGTACATTAAAAGCGCCAATTACTAATAGTTTGCATTCACCCAGTTTGTCTGATATATCCTCGATTCCAAGGAGACAATCATTAAACTCCTCACGTTCAATGTATGGAGGAAAATAAAAAGTACCTATCAGAACGCGTTCTCTATTATCACACTCCAGCTCTACCCACACAGATTCAGAACAAGTCTCAAGATCAGCGCGCCTGCTGCACTTCAAAGACCTATCGATTGCAATCAAGACACCGCCTCCCGTTTTCTTTCCGCGAGATAAATCACGATCACTGCGATGCACAAGAAAATCCGAAGAAAAATACTCCCCAGACAGTATTTCTGGGCATAACCAGGTTTCCGTTATACAAAATATAGAAAAATCAGTACATATAGCATTAGAAAAGAATTCACTGGCCTTAGTACGAAGGCCGCGAACGTTCTGATAGTAAATGTGCGTGCTAGTCATTTGCAGGCAAGATGGTTGGGGATCACTCTATCCGTTCATTCTCGTCATGCACGCGGCTTTCCGTCAGTCGGCCCTGAAATTCCCTGAAGAGGCAGCCCTCCGGCCAGATGTTCGGGTCGAACAATGCCTCAATGTCGTCGTCCACAGCAGCGACGTGGAATGAAGAGTACCCAATAATAATAATAATAATAATAATAATATTATTCCGCTTTCATAATAATAATAATAATAATAATATATAATAATATAATAATAATAATACTAAATAATCAATCAATCAATCAATCATGTTTATTAAAGTGTCCAGGAACAACCTCGCGGTTTGGTGCTGGCACACTTCAACTACAAATTATTAAAAATACAAAACACAATTTACACAAGACCCAACAAATGCAGAAGGGTAACAAAGATTTGAATTCTACTGGTGAGAATCATTTGTTCGAAAAAAAGTTAAGCGGGCAAAGTAAATGCGAAGCGTCGAGACATCTGCAAGGCACACATATTGCAAAAACAATAAATTTCACACAGTCGGACATTCGGCACTTTTCAGTCCTGCTCAAGCATGAACAGGTTGACAATAAATTGATTGAAAGCCCATAGCACGAGTCAAATATATCAAGTACTTCCGAGCGACGATTATAACATCAGCCAACCTGAGGATTGGGACTAGCTGATTAAAAGCTCGAGAGATATAAAAAGAGGATTGAAGACGTGTACGTACGCGTGGAACTCTAAGACTTATTTGAGACAAGAGGTATGGTGAATCAATTAGGCCGTGCGTGACCTTAAACAGAAACAACAGATCTGCTTTCTCCCGACGCCGGTGCAGGCTAAGAAATTTTAAAAGTTTTAGCGCATCTTTATAATTCTTACGAGGTACATCATCCTTAAGGTAGCGATGCTTCATGATAGAAATAAACTTCTTTTGAACTCGCTCAATCCCCCCAGAATTGTTTTGGGAAATTCCATTCCACACAACCGAGGCGTACTCCAGCTGTGACCTTGCAAGAGAGCAGTACAATGTGAGAAACGCAGGCGGGTTTTTAAACTCTTTTGTTACACGACATGCGGTACCCAAAGTGCGGAGAGACGAGTTGACCACCTTGGTTACATGGCCATCGAACCTCAGGCTTGAGTCAAAGATGACACCGAGATCTTTCATTCATCGACACGAGACAGGAGTTCGCCGTGGATATTATATAAACAAGAGGTATTATGCGTCTTACGAGAAAAAGTCATGACCTTAGTTTTAGAACGGTTTAAACAAAGATCAGTATCCAAGCACCACTGAAGAAGGAACATGCGTCTACCTGAAGCTTAGTGCAATCCTCTGGCGTCACTATTTCCTTGTAGATTTTTATATCATCCGCGTATTGAAGAAACATGGAATTTGAAATAACACGGGAAACCTCATTTACAAAAATTGAAAACAAAGGGGACCTAGGACTGATCCCTGAGGAACACCTTAAGAACACCAATAATAATAATAATAATAATAATAATATAATAATAATAATAATAATATATAATAATAATAATAATAATAATAATAATAATAATAATAATAATAATAATAATAATAATAATAATAATAATAATAATAATAATAATAATAATAATAATAATAATAATAATAATAATTTGTATTCAGACATCATACATACATGCAATAGTGCGGGGGCAATCAAAGCAACAGTGACTTGTGACGCCGCCAACCGAAGTTCAGAAAAAAAAAAAAAAAAAAATAATAATAATATAATAATAATACATTTATTGTATGGAGCACAGCAAAGTTTGCGTGACGGCGCATCAAAGCCATAACAGGCTTGTGGGATGCTACCCTAAAATTAACACTCTAACATTGCTACCCGGTATACAAAAGGAAATAAGACAAATTGACATACACACGTCCTTAGAATGTCCCAAGGTCATAGTCAGCATTGGGTGCATGCAACACACAGAACCACAACTCCAGTACTAATGCAAGTACATAGATAAGGTTTAAAGAACTTAATATAAAAATAACGATAATCACAAAGACCAAGCGTCGCGCCTGGTGAGGAAAAGAAAAAGAAAAATATTGTCAGGCGAAAAACGAAATTGCAGTACACGGCGTCCAACGAGCGATTATCCAGGACGTCCAGGCTACACAAGTGCAACCCCCACTTGGAAACACTAAACAAAGTAAAGCAGAGATCATCAAAAACTCATACTTCTAAGTGATTTCTTAAGTTTACGGAGCGAGGTAAGGCCTAGAAGCTCGGGAGGCAGCTGTGAGAAAAGCTTTGGAACGTAATACGCTCGCGTACTTTCACCGTATCGGGTATGCGCAAGAGGTATTTGGAAAGGCTGCACGTGTCGGAGGGCACGAGATGGTGATCTTAAAGTTTTGAATTCAGAGCTCCAGAAATGTCGCAAAATAACTGTATGAACATAGAGGGTGTGAAAGTCAGGCAGTTGAAGAATGTCGAAAAGGGTGGTGTCCTCAGGTACTTGCATGTTATAGGAGACACTCCTTAGGATTGCTTTAAGGATGCTGTCAATTCTAGCTCTCCAGAAAGCGGAACAATTACCAAAAACTGTTATGCCATATCGAAGGATACTGTACCCAAGAGTATGAGCAATAACCTTACGAACAGAAAGAGGCATGAGACATTTGGATCGATATAAGATGCAGCTGGCGCTTCTTAATTTTTTGCAAATATATGCTAAATGGGCATGCCATTTTAGGCCACTATCGAAAAATATACCAAGGTACTTAACACTACTAGCGTACTCTAAGGGGACACAGGCGCACTGATTACAAGCAGATGAGTGTAAAATAAAAGGAATGCTGAGATTGACTGTTTTCAGTGGATTGTAGAAACACATTAGTTTTGTTTTCTTTACATTGATAGCGATGAGCTTTTCTCAAACCAGTCCATGACTGCAGTTGCATGGTGCTGTAACTGGCGAATCGAGTCTTTGTAATTAATATGTTGCGACATGATCACAGTGTCGTCTGCATACTGATAGATCTTGCATCCTGGTACATAGTTGGCGATGTCATTGACAAAGATGTTAAACAAAAGGGGTGACAAAATTGAACCTTGTGGTACACCTGCTTTTAGTTTGGTTCGTGAGCTTTGAAAACCTCCAGCAGATACCAGCTGGGAGCGATTGTCAAAATAGCTCTCAAAAAAAGAAAAAAAAAGTGCCACGGAAGCCTATGCTGTGAAGTTTACGTAAAAGTAACGAGTGACTAACGGTGTCGAACGCTTTAGATACATCCAAGAATAGTGTTGACGTGACAAGGTTCTTATCAAAACCAGAGTAAAGATAATCAGAAAAATCTTCCAGAAGGTGCTGTGTGCCCTTCCCATGCACGAATCCAAACTGAGTAGGTGACAATATATTAAATTTATCTAAAAAAGACGTCATTATATAATAATAATAATAATAATAATAATAATAATAATAATAATAATAATAATAATAATAATCAATCAATCAATCAATCAATCAATCAATCAATCAATCAATCAATCAATCTTTATTATACAGTGCCCAGGAACAACCCTGAGGTCTTGGTGCTGGTACACTGGTGGATAAAAAAAAAATATTATATACATCTCCGCAGAAAAGAAGATACATATTTAAGCACAATACTCGGCAGTGCGCGAGTAATTAGTAGAATAACATAAAAACGAGGCACGGAACACAAGAACGTAGGACAACAAGTGCACCACCAGAAAGTAGACACGGAACACAAGAACGTAGGACAACAAGTGCACAACCAGAGAGCACGCCATGGAGATGACGAAATTCAGACATAACAGAGCCGTTCAGCAATGCTCATCCAGCACGGGCAAGTTTTTAGTAGAAAGGACAAACGTCCTGTAGCAAGGGTGGAAAATATCAAGTTTTTCAGAGTAATGATTCAAACGCTGTCCCATTCTTACAATTGGGTTCACCGGACTAAACGTTCTAGAAACATAAAAAGATGACTGAAGACGAGTAGGTACACGTGGGACCCTAAGGCACAGTTCAAATAACAGGCTCGGAGAATTGATAAGTCCATGCAGCGTTTTAAACAAAAATAGTAAGTCCGCGTTCTCCCGACGCCGGTGCAAGCTAAGCAAACCAACACGCTCTAACGCAGACTCATATGTTAAACAGTGAACATCTTCCTTTATGTAGCGATGTTTAAAGATAGAAACAAACTTTTTTTGAACACGTTCGATCTCCATGGAGTGACTTCTAGAAATTCCATTCCAAACAGGTGAGGCGTATTCTAACTGCGACCTGGATAGCGAACAGTATAACGTGATAAAAGCAGTCGGGTTTTCGAACTCCCTGGTTAAGCGAGAGGCAACACCCAACATTCGCAATGACGAGTTAACCAGCCTACCAACGTGATCAGAGAAACGCAAGCCAGAATCAACCATGACTCCGAGATCTTTCATTACACTTACTCGAGACAAAGTCTCTCCTTGAATATTATATGCAAAAGAGATATTGTGAGTTTTCCGAGAGAGCGTCATGACCTTGGTTTTGGACGGGTTCAAGAAAAGGTCGTTTTCAGAGCACCATCGGTAGAAAGAACTTGCATCTTCCTGTAGCTTAGCACAATCATGTTCAGTAACTATTTCTCGATAAATTTTTATATCATCAGCATATTGCAGGAATGACGAATTTAAAACAGCAAAAGAGACGTCATTTACGAAAATTGTGAACAGAAGGGGTCCTAAAACAGATCCCTGAGGAACGCCAGAGCGAGTCCTGTATAACGAAGAGTTCATGTTGTTGACCCGGACATACGCCTCTCTCTCGGACAAGTAACTTTTGAACCAGTCGTGTACTGAGCCACATACTCCATAGGAGGAAAGTTTGGATAAAAGAATAATGTGATTGACTACGTCAAAAGCTTTACTTAAGTCAAAGTAGACAACGTCTAACTGACCTCTGTTACTTATCACACGAGATGCGGCAGACATAAAGCTAACAAGATTAGTAGTAGTTGATCTCCCGCTCATAAAACCATGCTGATTGGGAATTACTAAGTTTCGAAATTTGAAAGAGAGGAATTGATGGACGACCATTTCAAAGAGCTTAGAAAATGGAGAGAGAAGAGAAATCGGTCTATAGTTACAAATATCACCTTTTTTCCCCGACTTTAAGACCGGAACGACAGCAGCGACTTTCCACGTTTCAGGAAAGGTTCCCAACCTTAACGAGTTGTTAAATATAGAGCACAGTACCGGCGTGAATATCTCGTGATAAGTTTTGAGAATCGCCGAGGGAATGCCGTCGGGCCCTACTGATAATGTTGCTCTCATTTTCTTAATACAGGACCGGACGCACTCCTCATCGACATTAATGCAACTCAACAAATCACCAAACCCATCTAAGTGAGGCAGCGCAGGTGCAGAACGCTGCGTACTATCCCTGTAGACGGACCTAAAATGCTCAGCAAATAACTCAGGCACGGACTTCAAATCGCTCTCGTGATTATCCAGGACAATCTTCGACTCGATATGCCTCCCAGAACGTGAATTAATGTACCTCCAGAATTGCTTCGGATTATTGACAATAATAATAATAATAAATAAATAATAAATAAATACATTTATTCAGTAGTGCAAGTATAGCCAGTTGAGTGTCGGGTCCGATCAAAGCCGTGAGGGACTTGTGGGACCAGACCCTTCACTGGAAAATACAAAAAAGGAAGTTCGCACGGAATAACATCACGTGCAGAAAAAAAGAACAAGCAAATAACATACAGATGATTGACTTGACAGGATGTAGTCGGAATGTTTGTGTCAGTGATTCGGGTGAAGCAGTGAAGATGAAACTATATCAAACGTTGTCTTGTCTTGATCACTGTGTCAATTACAGTCATTAATGTCATAAAAAAAACACTCATGCATGAGTTATTTCAAAACACTGTATGAATATATTCAGAGACACAGTTCTTGAATTCATGAGTCTTTTTCTGAAATATTTCATATGTTCAGTAAAAAAACACACACAAAACACTTATTAGTAGAAAGAAAATCAGTCAAACAACGGGTCAAAGACAACGAAACTTCACGCAATAAATGCAGTCGTCATTTGGAATGTCCAGCGATTACAACAAAAAGCAGGTACAGCACCATATTACAATAGAAAAGGAAAATAACGACATGGGAAAAAGTCACTATCTAGCCACATCGGAGAACATGTTTCTCAGAGAGGTCTTCAACATTTTGTTTGAGGTAATGGCAAGCAGAGCAGCTGGAACGTCGTTAAAAACTTTTGGCACATAAAAAGAACGCATGCTTTCGCCATAGTGTGTTCTCACTCGAGGAGATTGAAAACGCAGAACAGATCTAAGTTCGCGAGATGGACTGGCCGAGACCTTAAACTCACTCTCCCAGAAGTGTCGCCAAATTACCGTTTGAAGAAAAAGTGAATGAAAACACGGTAACTTAAGCGAAGCAAACAAGCTCGCACTAGATGAAATGTGTGTGTTGTATGCTACACTCTTCAGAATTCCCTTTAACGTACGATCAATTCTTGAGTGCCAAAAAAGTGGACAGTTAAAAAATACGCTTATGCCATATCTTGGTGTACTAAAGGCTAACGCGTGCATAATGTTCTTTCTAATTGACAAAGGTAGAAATGATTTGATATTGTAAAGTAGACAAGAGACAGTTCTCAATCGTTGGCATATATATGACATATGAGAGTTCCATGAGAGATCACTGTCAATGTGAAGGCCTAAATACTTTACGGAGCTAACATATTCAACAGGTGTACAGTTAGAGCATGAACAATTGGAGTTGTGGAGAAATAGCTGAGATGTCAAGCTTACATTTTTAAAGGGCTATGAAAGCAGACCAGCTTCGTTTTTGAAGCATTTATAATAATAATAATAATAATAATAATAATAATAATAATAATAATAATAATAATAATAATAATAATAATAATAATAATAATAATAATAATAATAATAATAATAATAATAATAATAATAATAACATTTATTGTATGGAGCACAGCAAAGTTTGCGTGACGGGCGCATCAAAGCCATAACAAGGCTTGTGGGATGCTACCCTAAAATTAACACTCTAAACTTTGCTACCCGGTATACAAAAGGAAATAAGACAAATTGACATACACACGTCCTTAGAATGTCCCAAGGTCATAGTCAGCAATTGGGTGCATTCAACACACAGAACCACAACTCCAGTACTGATGCAAGTACATAGATAAGGTTTAAACCAACTTAATATAAAAAAAAAACGATAACCACAAAGACCAAAGCGTCGCGCCTGGTGAGGAAAAGAAAAAGAAAAAAATTGTCAGGCGAAAAACGAAATTGCAGTACACGGCGTCCAACGAGCGATTGTCCAGGACGTCCAGGCTACACAAGTGCAACCCCCACTTGGAAACAGTAAACAAAGTAAAGCAGAGATCATCAAAAACTCATACTTCTAAGTGATTTCTTAAGTTAACGGAGCGAGGTAAGGCCTAGAAGCTCGGGTGGCAGCTGTGAGAAAAGCTTTGGAACGTAATATGCTCGCGTACTTTCACCGTATCGGGTATGCGCAAGAGGTATTTGGAAAGGCTGCACGTGTCGGAGGGCACGAGATGGTGAGCTTAAAGTTTTGAATTCAGAGCTCCAGAAATGTCGCAAAATAACTGTATGAACATAGAGGGTGTGAAAGTCAGGCAGTTGAAGAATGTCGAAAAGGGTGGTGTCCTCAGGTACTTGCATGTTATAGGAGACACTCCTTAGGATTGCTTTAAGGATGCTGTCAATTCTAGCTCTCCAGAAAGCGGAACAATTACCAAAAACTGTTATGCCATATCGAAGGATACTGTACCCAAGAGTATGAGCAATAACCTTAAGAACAGAAAGAGGCATGAGACATTTGGATCGATATAAGATGCAGCTGGCGCTTCTTAATTTTTTGCAAATATATGCTAAATGGGCATGCCATTTTAGGCCACTATCGAAAAATATACCAAGGTACTTAACACTACTAGCGTACTCTAAGGGGACACAGACGCACTGATTACAAGCAGATGAGTGTAAAATAAAAGGAATGCTGAGATTGACTGTTTTCAGTGGATTGTAGAAACACATTAGTTTTGTTTTCTTTACATTGATAGCGATTAGATTTTTCTCAAACCAGTCCATGACTGCAGTTGCATGGTGCTGTAACTGGCGAATCGAGTCTTTGTAATTAATATGTTGCGACATGATCACAGTGTCGTCTGCATACTGATAGATCTTGCATCCTGGTACATAGTTGGCGATGTCATTGACAAAGATGTTAAACAAAAGGGGTGACAAAATTGAACCTTGTGGTACACCTGCTTTTAGTTTGGTTCGTGAGCGTTGAAAACCTCCAGCAGATACCAGCTGGGAGCGATTGTCAAGATAGCTCTCAAAAAAAGAAAAAAAAGTGCCACGGAAGCCTATGCTGTGAAGTTTACGTAAAAGTAACGAGTGACTAACGGTGTCGAACGCTTTAGATACGTCCAAGAATAGTGTTGACGTGACAAGGTTCTTATCAAAACCAGAGTAAAGATAATCAGAAAAATCTTCCAGAAGGGGCTGTGTGCCCTTCCCATGCACGAATCCAAACTGAGTAGGTGACAATATATTAAATTTATCTAAAAAAGACGTCATTACCTGAAACACATGCTTTTCGAGTATCTGCACGATTATCGGTAGTATAGAAATCGGTCGATAATTCTCGATGTTATTTTTGGCACCACCTTTGTATAGAGGACGCACTATTGATGTTTTAAGGTCGTCGGGAATCGATTTAGCCTCAATAAAGCCGTTTAACATAAAAAGAAGGACCGCTTTGAGACTGGCATAGTTTCTGCGAAGATCGGAGAGACGAATGTTGTCAATTCCAGGCGACTTGCTTGGCTTAAAGCTAAACAAGATCGAGTGCAGATCCGTCTCTTGGAGTGGGAAAAGCAACGCAGAGGAGCTGACAGTGTTACTAATAAGAGTTGGTGAATCTCTCGCCTGTCCAGAAAAAGTAGCAAAGAAAGCGTTGAAATTTTCTACAACATGAAATAAATTACCGCCAAAATTTTGCTTCGTCGTATCGTCGATAGAGTGGCGCGTGCTAGTTCCACGAAACTCATTAATTAGGGACCAAGTCTTTCGTGCATCTGAACGAAATTCTGCGAATTTTTTTTGGTAGTAGTTTCGTTTGGCAGATGTAATCATTGCGTTGACTTCAATTGCACATTGTTAGGTGAACGACGGCATCTAGCCCATAAAGCATTTGTATCGCTAATTGCTATCAAAATATTTGTATTTAGCCATAAGAGGTCAGAGTTACGTTTTTTTATGTACACCTCTTTCCGACAGGTATTATAGAATTTATCAAACAAAAGAACGAAGTTTTTATATACGTCACTGTGGTGGACGGACTCCAGAAATCCTATCCAGTCATATGACGAAACTAGCTTATCAAAGGCACGATTGTCTATGCTTGTGAGTTTAATACGACCCGGTAATTTGCGCGATGCCAAGTTACCAAAAGAACAATGACAGGCCACAAAGTAGTGGTCAGCAAGTTTTTCCGTAATAATTGCCGATTTAACGATCGACGCAGATGTTCTGATGTTGATATGGTCAATGCAGGAGCAAACTAGTCTGTCTAATAGAAACTCTTCACGAGTTGGAGCATTAATAGTGCACTCTATCCCATGCGTTGACAAGATGGTTAAGTATTTGCACACCGTAGATTTGGTCGTGCTTAAGATATCAATATTAAAATCTCCTACAACGCATAACTGGTCATGCATGGTGAGACTACTTATGTAAGTTTCAATGTTCTTCCAGAAAAGATCCAACGTTCGTGGAAGGCGGTCTGTAGACTGCCAAAAAACATACCGAGGTTGCCGCGTTTCCTAGAGAAAGGGCGACACACTCTGCGTGATTGAAGTACAAAGAAATATTAGTAATGAACCACTTCTCATTCACGAAAACCGCGATGCCACCTCCATGACCGGAACACCGCGTGTAGAATTTACCTATATATCCTGGTAGAGAAAATTGATCTGTAGCAACAAAGTAAATGCTTATTTCTGTTCAAACAAAGACATCTAACAGCGAACTAATATCCCTTGAAATTATCTCGAATTCATTCCAATGCTTTCGTTTGCTCCTTATATTAACGTGTAAAATAGAAAAAGAGTGGTCATGACAGACTCCAAGAAACTTTCTGAAAGACTGAAAATCTGAAACCTGAGCGAAGTTTGTCATGCAACTAGATAATATTTTCAAGGTCTAACTTATGGTTGATCCTCACAGGGAGAGAACCCTCCATCTTTCTGGCGTATATCTTAGCCCTTGTCACCCACACGAATTTATAGCCTCGCTCCTTGCCTCTCTGTCTAGCCTGCCAAAACAGCTCCTTGCTCGCACGAGTCAGGTTGTCGTTTAAGTACAATTTGGGGAAAGGACCAACCTGACTGAGTGAGGGAAGCTTTCCCCGCGCTTCCATCCACGATTCCTTCATGCTGACCGAAGCAAATCGGATTAGAATCGGCGGGGCCTTTTCACGTTTGGCAGGCAAGCGATGTATAGCGAGTATATCGGTTTTGTGGAAGTGAGAGATGTTCAGCTTTTCCGCGAGAGACTCAATAAAGGATAATAGGTCTTCTTTAGGTGAGACAGGAAGTCCGTGCACTTCGAGGTTGGAGAGACGACTGTGCTGCAGACTTGGACGTAGTTCAACTACTCTACTCAAACTACTGTAGTTTAACTACTTTTCCGAGTAACTTGGTAACTTTGAATTACAACTTTATTTGGGTAATTAGTAGTTTAATTTAACTACGTTTTTCGGGTAACTTCTACTCAAATTACTAACTACTTTTAAAATCTAGGGCAACTTTTGCTCATCACAAAAGTTTGAGCGCAGAAATAAATAAGACGCCGGCAGATGAAGTGGCATTCCCGAACAAGGGGCCCCCTCACGTTCCGTTCCCACGCACTTATACTCGGCAGCCGTAGAAACTGCATCACACGCGTCCTTGGTCCAAGGTGGCGACGAGCAGCCAAAACATAACACCGGCGCGCACAAACGCAGGCATAGATGCTTAACAAGCCTCGGTCGGGTACTGACCTAATCCGGTAATGCACGCAGACGCCGCGCCTCCAGCAGCAACCGTGAAAGACGAGGACACTCCGAGGGTTGTTGTTGTTTTTATGTTTTCTGCCTTTAGTGAGTTCTGACTCAAGCGGAAGCGCCACTGAAATGACCTCGCAGCTGGGCGCCTGTTCCCATGGTCGCCTCGTCGCCAGCGCATACTCCCTTGCAAAGCCGGACTCCCCCGCGCAAAAACGCAGACACGGATAATCCGTTCATGGAGCACTTTCCCGCTTCCAGCTGCAACTGTACGACCTTACACGCCAGGGGGACCTCCTCTTTGTTGAAAACGATTTACTTGTCAGGCGTGTTAGGCGTGTCAGGATACCTTAGTCGCCGGCGAGGATTGCGAGTCACCC